>NTHP01000665.1:51876-110277 GCA_003416845.1 Oplegnathus fasciatus
AAAAATAAAATTCTCTAAAGAAGAAGCCTCCTGCTTCCATTTAACTTGCTAAGGTACTGCTCACTGCCAAACTTTGCCTGGGAAAATGTAAAAATAGGCTCTTCCGGTTTGCGTGCCGTAAATCGTTTCGTCTAATTTCGTGGGGAATCCAACCCGGTGGCAGGCATTAAGAATAACTATTAGTCTCGTTTACTTATGTAGGTCATATAGAGGCATCAGTATTCAATTGAGACTGTTTCATAACCAGTTAAAAACTCCTTGTAGCTGCTTTATGTTCGTAAGTTTAATTTACATTTATTTTGTTTATATTTTGACTATAGTAAAATTGAGTATTGAGTTAGAAGCAAACTGTCTGTCTAGTGTTTATTTGTAGTTGATTTAGGTATTGTGTTATGTCCACCCTGCATGTCGGTTAAATGATTTGGCCAGCCAGTATATACAGTATGTTCCCCTCATGTGTCATTAGTTAGGTCAGTTTTGTCTTTGTTGAGATCAGTTAAGTCGCTCAGTTCTGTTGCTGTTCAGTTTGCTGTATTTTGAGTTCTTTTTTTTTTTTTNTTACCTCTTTTAGGGCTCAATTTAGTTAATGTTGCTTTGCATTTTGAGAAGGACATTTTCTCCCACTTACAACAAAAACTATTTTTTTGACTGAAAATAACGCCCTTGCCTCAAACAAACATATGCGTCCGCCCACGTGCGACGTCCCAGCTCATTGTAGTCCACTCTGCCTTCAAACAACCTGGGGTTGTCTGCAAATGAAACTGTTCTCTTGCTTCCCTTACAACAGACAATAAAGCTGCCACAATGAGAAAAGTGCTTAGAATGAAGGCGAGCATTGCTCATGAAAAACCCATTTGAAGTGGTTCCGTGACACGGAGTGCGCCGAAGACAGAGCGAGTTGAAAAGGCAATAAAGTTGCTTACTGGGGGATGCTGACTAACAAGATGAAAAAAAGATCAGCGTACGATGCCTCATCTTTCATGTTGTGACAATTAGAAGTTGGTATTCGCTTTATGCAAGCAAAGCTCCGGCAAGTCAGCAAATGAATGGTGCAGACGTTACATGGCGATTATTCTCTCGCTCACCAGGACATGAACAGATGCTCCCAGGAGGCGCAGTGGGATGTCCCTTTGATGATAGACCAGGATGAACCAAGCATTGACCTGCAGATCAATTTCCCAGCATTCACAGTGGCAGAGCCCTGAGGCTCGACCAGCTCATCATCCCCATCCATCTTTAGATTAATAATCTATAACGTAATCCATCCTCTTACATAGATTAGACCTGGCTCAGAAGGAATCCCTGAAGGAATAAACACTCCAGTGCTCTAAGATGTGTTGGTGTGCAGCAGTTACGATTTGTCACTCCAAAAATTAAAACATAGAAAGGGTGCTGAGCTGCAGTAAAAGGGACTGTTTGTAAGTTTTCATATGTATAAATGTTTTTTAATCGTTTTTTATTGCCAATGTGTGAATGGATTGTAACCTAACCTAAAAAATGAGACCTTCTGCAACTTTCTCAGTTGTCTGTATCAGCCTGTAGACTGATTTTATTGTGAAGAACTCAAGATCTGAGCACAGTGTGCAACACTAGCTAACGTTAGCTCCATGATACTACATATTTATACAGATATAATGTCACACAAGTTACACAATATATAGATGTCTAAACAATAACGTATTTATGCCTAATTTAGATGACATTATTTTGAGTGTTGATGGAGCAGCTACAATGTTAGCATAGCATAGCCCTGATCGATCCGAACTTCAGAAAAGTTTTTAAAAGTTGTTTGTTTGTCGTCTTGCGGACAGACCTGACAGAGCATTAATTCAGACTTTTTACAAATCAGCATCATGATGTAGTTATTTCAGCATCCTTTTGATCCGTTTATTATAATTAAATCACAGCAAAATCTCTTTATTTTGGGATCATACCGCTGTAGTAAGTGGAGTCTGCTAAGCTAACGTCACCAAACGACACACACCACAACACAGCTAATGTAGCTCTGCTGACGTTGCTGAGCCTCTCGGTGAAAGCTACAGAAACAGCGATAAGCTGGTTTGCCAGCTATCAACATGATACCTGTCAATCAGGTTCAGTCTTGTGTGTGTCACGTCACTGTTTTGACAGGATGCTGACTGCATCGGCCTCAGGTGTCGTTGTTAACAAGCATTTTCTGACTGTTACATACAGAACCTTTAAGTTATATATTTTTGCAATAATATTTTCCGTTTTGCTTCTACTGTGTAAAAATGCTGTAAACTCGCTTTCAGTGCAACAACAACAAGGACTTAAGAAATCAATACTGCTTAAAGCACTAATGTCATGATTTATGTTATGGTGTCTCAATATAAGGAAACTAACCATAATGCATTTGTTACCGTTATTATATGAAAACAGTTGGGCTTTATACAGTAGGGCTGGTAGTAGATTGGCACTAAAATTGAAATTTTGGGTGCACACTGGGTAAAAATAATGTCCAGCCATAAGAATGTGTGCAGCCTCGCTTATCTTTAGGAACAAAAGCAACGTCTGATACCATCTGCAGTACTTTGCCTAGTTCCAGAATAAATCACACACATCTTTGTCAATGATAACATCTGTTCCATTTTGGATAGCTTCTTTCAATGTTAGATGTTATTCCAATTGAACCATAAGGACTTTTTAATGGTTCCAGCAATTACTGGATAAAGTCCTAACATTTACCAAACTCTTTCTCGAGTCACTGATATTCACACGTCCTCACATAAGACCGCCTCCTGTGATTGCAGCACATGCATGACCAATTGCCGTAGCTCACACTGGGCACATTGACTTCTCTGTTTCAGGTTGACTTGGTGCATAAATACCAAAATCTGATTGGAAAAATGCAGATATCTGTTATTTTGACCCACCTAATTGGACAATTACTGTGAAGTGGAATACACAGTCAGAAAATGCTTAATATATTTTCAGTTGTGTTTTTTTTTTCAATGACCATTGACTTGCTACTTCTTACACAGCCCAGCAGATTCTTTACAAGAGATTAAAGATACTCTCGATGAGAAAAAAAACACTTCAAAAAAGATTATACATTTTTGATGAAGAGCCCCTTTAAAGCTTAATTTCTGTCACCCTTAGAGACATCAAGCATTTGATCAAAGGCGCTGAATAACTAAATACCTTTCATGGAGATCATAAAGATTAGCCTAATCTGACTGCTCTCAAAAATAATATTTAAAAAATTACAAAATGCACCCGAGTGCATATAAGCTGATCCTAGGGATACTGATTGTTTACTTCACGTCATGATGACTTCTGTTTCAAACACTTCACAAGCACTTTGCTTTATCAAATTACAGATGGAAATGTATGTTAGAAAGCCAGAGGTTGATTAAATTGTGTCTTTATTAGAGGTGATGATTCATTCTTGCTGAACCACATTTGGTTATTTTACTAACAAGTTCAGGTTCTATTTATATTGCAACATGAAGAGTCTTTGCGCCCTTTACAAAGCCTTACATAATCTAGCACCTTCATATATCAGTGACTGCCTTTTATTTCGTGTCCCAACAAGAACTCTAAGCTTCCACTGCCTTTCTTGTAGAAGTTCCTAAAGTGTCCCACAAGAAATCTGGTGAGGCGGCTTTTTGTTTTTATGGGCCTAAACTGTGGAACACCCTCCCCTTGGACCTTAGAACAGCAAAATCCATTGAAATCAAAGACCTATCTTTTTAATTTGGTTTTTAATTTGGGTGAATTTTGCTGGTATCATTGTTAATGTTCCATTGTATTGTGATGAAAGTGATTTTGTTTGTTTGTTGGTTTTGTTTGTTTGTTTTTCTCCAACTTTTTATTTTTTGCTGTTATTGCTATTTTTACTTATTGTTATTGCTTATTTTCATCTGATCTTGTTTTGTTAAGCACTTTGGGCTGCATCTTTTCATGAAAGGTGCTATACAAATAAAGTTATTATTATTATTTACAAAACAGATGAAAACATTTATTTATCCAACACAGATTTACTCATGAATATTACCCACATATTTACAATTAGATAAACACTGACCTGGAATAAAATAAACATACTAGACAGGTTAATTATTTATGAAACACTGTATATGTATATGCCTGTATATTTTGAATATCTTAGAGATATACATGAGTGCAAAGATTTAAAATACTGTTTCCATGGATCATTGTTTAGAATTAAGATACATAACATAAAGAATTACTGTACATATTGCACATCATTGTACAACATGATCATGGAGAATACTCCAGACGTTGTGCGTTATTCATAAAATATGTTAAAGATTTAAATGGGTAAAAGATTCATCTGTAGATATTAAAGCTTACCGTATACCATGGCCATGGAGAATATGCGAGTGTAATTGGCCAGAGGCTGTGCATTATTTACAGATAACTGCACGGCTCAGACAGAGCAGCTTTATTCCTTTTATTGTCACTAATAAATACCAGTTGTTAGTTGCCTGGGATTACTTCTGGTCGTCGAAAGTAATGTTCATTCCGATGTTGACAAAGATAGGTGGTTGCAATATAAAGACTAAAGGTTGTTTAAGCATGACAACCCATTTCTGTGAAAAATAATGGACTCTGTGTCATTTCATATTTTTATATAACTGCATGGTTTGTCGTGAATCATCTAACAAGCCCTCATATAACAAAGTAGGTAGTTGGTTAGTGCTTTGTATGACTCACATGAGCAGCTCATCTGCTACACCTCAAGCTCTGCATGTACCGGGTCGCCTTGCTGCTCTGTGACTGGTTTCAAAAGAACTGAAAAGATCATGAATTTGTGCACACTTGGATGTTTTGAGACCTCATAATTGCTGATTTTATGGAAGATGTTTTAAATGACACTGATACCAGTGCAAGTTGAGAGTCATTTTTATTTGGTTTAAACTTGGTGAAAAACACATTTTTACAATTAGCTACCATGCTAGGCAGCTATCTTGCTAAGGTTATGTTAATTACTCATGCTAACGTTTGTTAGCTATACTCAATCAGGGATGGAAATGTTGCTAGAATACTGTACTCAAGTAAAAGTAAAAGTGTGTAAAAATGTACTCCGATAAAAGTAAAAAGTAGATCAGTTAAAATGTACCCTGAGTAAATGTTACTGCACTAATTTAGTTTTGGGACGGGGTGATAATCTTATATGATAGACCAATGAAGAACACCTTTAGGCTACAAATAAAGTGCATTAACATGCCAGTGTAAACAGATGAGTGGAACAACATCACCCTATCCCCACATGTGAACTACAGACCCTTATGTCCAAACCAAAAGTCCAGTCGAACACTCAGACAATCAAACAACAGCTATGGGCACCATGGCAGGTGCACCAATATTAAGCTTCATGAGTTAAATAACCTGCCAATGTAACAGCAGAACAAAGCACCACCACAGCAGCCAACACACAACTGTAGAGACAATATAAACTTAACAGCAGCTACAACCAATAAACACACATATAAAAGCTAAGAGAGCCTGCACAGTGTTTACACACCGCACAGCACACACACACACATTGCTACGCAGGATTCGTCTCTGCTTCTCTGCTGCAGCTGCTGATTTGGCTCCTTTTCTTTTGTTCCATTCTCACACAGTTTATCAGGACTTTTTCATGTTACTTTTGTTAGTCAGCATAGTACAGTACGTAAGATAGAAAACCTTTAAGTAAAGTAAAATTGCAGATTTTTAAAAATACTCAAAAAATTTATAAAAACCCTGACTCTATTACAGTAACGGTAAATGTAATTTGTTACTTCCACCCCTAGATTTAATGTTGCTATTAGTAACTCCAGTTACTGTGACTTTAGACTTTTGTCAGTTCAAATCTCTTTGTGAAAATATTTCATGTGACCAAATGTTTTCGTGTTCAAATGCAAAACATGCTGCTGAATGTGGCCAAATATCTTATAACTGTCTTCAGTACACTAATTAATACATTGATTTTGTCTATTAAAACAAAGTAAGGCTAAACTGTCTTTTTCAAATAAAATCAATGCTTGCTGTTATGCATAGCAAGCAGAACCTTTGTGCCAGTAATACTTAGAACTTTATTATTTCAAGTACAATATGAGTCTTAGAAATCCCCATGTTAAACATGTGATAGGATTTTGATATTATGTTTGGGTTGCCTGTTTCTTTGACTAATAGCAGAGAACTTCACTGCGTGGTAATTTCACTATCTAGGATGTAAAATAATTAAAAATTAAATAGAAAATAAATAAACAGAAAAAAATTAATATCTCAAAACCACTCAGATAGAAACTTATGATCCAAAGTATACAGCCACAACAGTAACACCACTGATGGGTGAAGTGCATCACATTGGTTATCTCGTTACAATGGCACCTGTCAAGGGGTGGGATATATAAGGCAGCAAGTGAACAGTCAGTTCTTGAAGTTGATGTGTTGGAAGCAGGAAAACAGGGCAAGCGTAAGGATCTGAGCGACTTTGACAAGGGCCAAATTGTGATGGAACTGGGTCAGAGTATCTCCAAAACGGCAGGTCTTGTGGGGTGTTCTCGGTTTGCAGTGGTTATTACCTACTGAAAGTGGTCCAAGGAAGGACAACCGGTGACAGGGTCATGGGTGCCCAAGGCTCATTGATGCATGCGGGGAGCGAAGGCTAGCCCGCCTAGTCCGATCCCACAGAAGAGCTACTGTAGCACAAATTGCTGAAAAAGTCAATGCTGGCTATGATAGAAAGGTGTCAGAACACACAGTGCATCGCAGCTTGCTGTGTATGGGGCTGTGTAGCCGCAGACCGGTCAGAGCGCCCATGCTGACCCCTGTCCACCACCGAAAGCACCTACAATGGGCATGTGAATGTCAGAATTGGACCTGCTGGGAAACATTGGGTCCTGGCATTCATGTGGATGTTACTTTGACACGTACCACCTGCCTAAACACTGTTGCAGACCAAGTACACCCCTTCATGGCAACGGTATTCTCTGATGGCAGTCGCCTCTTTCGGCAGGATAATGCGCCCTGTCACACTGCAAAAATTGTTCAGGAATGGTTTGAGGAACATGACAAAGAGTTCAAGGTGTTGACTTGGCCTCCAAATTCCTCAGATCTCAATCCGATCGAGCATCTGTGGGATGTGCTGGAAAAACAAGTCGGATCCATGGAGGCCCCACCTCGCAACTTACACGACTTAAAGGATCTGCTGCTAACGTCTTGGTGCCAGATACCACAGGACACCTTCAGAGGTCTTGTGGAGTCCATGCCTCCATGGGTCAGAGCTGTTTTGGCGGCACGAGGGCCTACACAATATTACGCAGGTGGTTTTAATGTTGTGGCTGATCTGTGTATATACATACAATATCTCATACATACACTGTATGTGTCTAGTAACACATTCTACTGAATGTGAAACATACATATGACAGATTAGCATTATTTTTTATTGGTTAATATGCGTGTGCCAACGTTGTTGATTGCACTTGGAAATTAAGTTTTACCAGTCAGATTTGTCCTGTTTCATCACCTTTGAATGTCAGAACTTATACTCAAGGCGTACTTTCAGCCATATGCTAATGCTACAGACCTACAGCCAGGGACTGCTAAGAGGATTAGCACCAAATAAAAACAAAATAATCACAAGCCTCCAACAAACACAGGTATGTGCTTTTCTTTCTCTGGGTATTATGCTTTCATCTTCTGCTGTATATTTGAAAGGATTTTACTCTAGTAACTCTCCTACTTTAGTCTCTAACACTTGGAGAGAGAGTCTGCAGCTGTGCTTCATGACTGTCTTTATGGCTGTCTTGAATCCCCCAGTAATTATTCCTTCCTCTTCTCAAACATTTCTACACCGATTTCAGTTGACAGAAAGATATAATGAACATGAGTTATTTTTCATTAAGTTTTTATTGGTAAGCTTCCGTCTGTCTTTCATCTTGTTGCTGTTTTGCACTGCAGTGTGTTTCTTATTTTCATACCAAGCACATGTTGTTTGGTATACTCATGTGTCTGACTGCATTGTGTTTCATTGTATTGTATTGTATTCCAGCTTAAAAATATGGTTTTATCTGTATAGTCTGCATGACCCACAGCAGTTGTGCCTCTAATCAAAATCATTTCACTACTTTTCATCGTTCCATATCCACTCATACTAATTGTGTGTAATGATGATTCTCTGATTGTGTTAATATCAAGAGAGTCCTGTTGGCTCTTGGTCTAATTGCCAAACCTGATTGCTCATCTCTTCCATCACCCTCATAGGCCCTACACCGCACGGATTCATCATCGAGTGCAAATATCTTATTTTCAAGAGAAAGTAAGCGTGATGCCACTGGCCTGTCAGCCTGTTGCAGCAAATTATGGCTTTGTGAAATGACAGTGCTGTGGGGTATTATTGTAATTAGGAGAGTGGATCAGTGAAGGCTGAACAGAGCCACTGAGAGCGGATCTCCACATACTCGTCTAGTGTCTTGTTTGAGTCACAATGTTGATGACCTGCCAGATGAGCTAAAAGGGCAGTTTATCTGTCAAAAATGGCTTCTTGTATTGCCTGTCAACAATTATTGGCATGGTAGGTGACGAACTATAAGGGCCCCACAAGGTATGGAGAGGTACAGCGTTGTGTGGTCATATTAAAGGTTGTGTCAGGGTCTACAAATGCAAATATTACAAACATTCGCATGCATGACAGATGTGCTTCCTCTGAGTGAAATGAATGTTTGCTAAGCCCTGTCTCCTTAGTTGCTGTTGCTACACCTGTCATGCTTTCCATTCTCACAGGACACATATTTTCACACATTTTCATGAAAACGGTGGGGAATTTACAACTTGAAATTATTAGTAACTTTTGAAACAATGAGTCTTTGATTTCAGGCAGAAGCAGCTACTCATTTCTAGCCCGTAACCATCAATTTTGCAGACTGTCCGCTGGCAGATTTTATTAGCTGTAGCAAGCTATTTTAGCTAACAGAGCTCCACAAGTTGGTTGAAAACACTCTATCTGACTGCCTTTTTATGTTGCCAGCAGACTCATGCTTAAATCTTGTAAAAAAGATGTTAAATACGCACTTGGTTACCACATTCCACGTCACACCACCACATGATATTGTGCTAAGGCTGCAAGGGAAAAAGTCATCATCCTCACCACCTGATGATCCATGTAGCAGACATGGAAATAAAGAAACAGAATTGTTCTTGTGCTGCAGTGTGGAGCTAGTTAGTCCTACTATTATAAGTATGAAAATGTACAATCAGACTGCTGTTTTGCTCTAATGTAACACTGGCTGCTTAGCTTACAAACTTGTTTGTATTCTCAAATAGAGTGTTTCACTTTTAACGTTACAAAAGAAAAAGCTTTCAGGTGTCACCCAACATAACAGTATCTCAGGTAATGAGTTTGGCTTGTTTAAAAACGTCCCCACGGCCGAGGTGCTAACTTAAACTCTGATATCTCCCCTTGGACGTAACGCTTATTCACTTCTTTAGGTAGTAATCTAGTTAACTGGACATGCTAAGCTAGAATAATTTCATCCACTCTTACACGCCTATGCTGTTGTGATTTTTGTTTTGGAAAGGGGAAAAAAAGACACCACCCTCCAAACTCTTCAAATGCTGAATATCTCCTATACTACAGTCTCATGCATGGCGCTTCCACATGCAGAGAAATCAGAAGCTTGACAGTCTTGTAGTGTCTATTTGCAGTTGCTAAGCTACGATTGGACAATCGCTGTTTGGGGAAGGGGTTTAGTCTGCAAAAAGTCAACAAATTGGCCTTAGTTTATTTTATTTCTTATAGTGGCACATTTTGTCAAACAGTGCTCCAGTGATGGCTTATTAGTCAAAACCCTTGAGTGTGAGAAATAAAATGATTCATTGGAATTATTGCAGGTGGTAAACTGCGTAAAGAAGATGGAGAGGCAAATGATTTATTTGGAATTGCATATTGCTATTACATGTTGGCTCATAAGTGTTATGAGAGACAGACCCAGGTTCTTTATTGTAAAGCTTGTGAAGTCCATATTTGTCATCAATTTATTATGAAGGGGTCGTCAACTGTAGTAACGAAAGTCATCAGGTATGAAGAATGATGGTAATATAGCATGATGATAGTAATTCAGTTCACTGCATGAGCCTCGTTAATCTTGAAACCCACTGCTGTGATTAAAACTCAGACTCACATATAACACTGTTACTAATTCATAATGCCAAAACCTATGTAACCTGGTGCATGAGCACACAGCAGGACCTTAGTTTATGGAAACCCAAAGTGTTCAATATTAAATAAATAAAGTCAATATGGGTTAAATGAATTTAAATAAATAATAAGTTGTATAAAATATACACATACATTAACCAACAATTTGTGAAGTAATTGAAGAAGTTATTAAAACTCAGTCAAACTCATTATTATCAAATGTTATTTCATCATTCATTTTCATGATAACAGATTTTTATTGGGTATCATGTTTATTTCATTATTTCATTTTTCCTTTCATTTTATTTTATACTGTCACTTTATATAACAGTGGTGTTGTCACCGTCCTTTAACCTTTAATTCAGCCAAACACATGTCCCCTGCCTCTCTTAAGCTAGCAAGCTCAACAACTGCTACCAAATTTAGCCAGTTAGCTCCTGTTAGCTAGAGCAACAACAACGTCAAAGTTATTCTAAATCAACTAACTAGAGTCTGCTGCTGTAAATAAACACAGTACACAGACACAGTAACTAAGTCTATTTAGCTTTTAAGCCTTAGGCTGCACACGCTACCTCGCTACCTAGCTGGCTTACTAGCTAGGCGGGGTTGTGAGCTGGTTTGTTACTCAACATTAGAGTGAAAAGGCGGTGTTAGCATTTTTAGCTAGCCTCTGGTGGCTTCAGCGACCACAGAGACAGACTGTCTGCCTTTTTGCTCTTCAAAGTTGTGTGTCTTCCCCTGAGGAACATTGTTAGATTTAAAATGTGGGAGAAGTAACTCTGAATTAGCCACGTTAGCTGCTGCTGTTGACACCGTCTCTTCACTTTGTTGCTGAATAATAAACCAAGCTCACGACACCACCTAGCTAGCATGTGCACACAGACTGTAAAAAGAAGTGAACTGAGCCACCTTGACCTCACCCACTGGTCTGTGGACTACCGCTTTGGACCCTCAAGCTTGGCATTTTGGCCGTCGCCATCTTGGTTTTTTGGAGCCAGAAGTGACCATATTTGGATGAGAGGATGAAGCTAGCTAGCTAGCTTGGTTAGCAAGGTGCATCTGTAATTCATGTTAACTGTGATATTAATAGGGATGTGTTGAAGCAAAACTATGATTTGCTGAAGTGCTTATATATATATAAACAAATAATTAAAACTATGATTTGCTAAAGTGCTTATATATATATAAACAAATAATTAAAAGTACCTGATTGTATGTATATCTAACATATAAAGTGTGAAGATTATGTTTTAGCATGCAACATAAAAAGATCATAAAGTTTTTAAAAAATACAGTCTGAAAGAGCCTGAAAAATAACTGCGTCACAAACATGTCCAGATATGCCCTAGAGTGGAAAATCCCCAAACATACTGGCACCAGAGATATGCCTGGATGTGCCAGAAAGAGGGTTGGATCATCCCAAATTTGGGAGAAATTACACCATTATTTACCTGGTGATAGATGATCATTTTTAGAAATAGGTGGAGAGGCTCAGGTTTCTCCACCAATGAGGGCATGGGCACTTGGACAATATAGGGCAGTGCACAGACAGAGGAACGTCAGTCAGCTGTCCGGGAACTGGCTCGGGTTTTATTTCTGTGAAGAATAAAACTCTATTGCATCGAACTCTGATTGTCTCCAGTGAATTCTTTGAACCTGTTTTGGGACTCCAATAGTTACTCAATCCTGAAGAAAATCAAAGTGTTGGTGAAGAGGTCCAGACTTAAACTCTGGCCCAGACCTGGACTTCTGATCTTCAACAGATGCTAATTTTGGCAAGCGAAAAACAGGCTTAAGACTAAATGTAACAGTTACTTACTGAAAAAAATGAACAGCTGACTTCTTAGGCCCCGATCAGAGAGAGCATGTTTTGCGGGTTGCAAAACGCAAGGCGCACCACACTGCCTTTCTAGCTGAAGCTTAGAATTTAAAAAAAGAGCAGCTCGTTTTTTTATTGTTGCTAGGCAACCGCCGAATCAGCTGTCCTTAACCTAACCATGATTTTGCTGTTAAGTAAACTCACAGATCTGTAGCATACCTTTTATTTTGGCTAGAAACATCTGCATAAAAAATGGATGGGCGGAGGGCACTTGCTCTGGCTCTGATTGAGAGTGAGAGGCTGTGTCCAAATAGTACGCAAGACACAGGGACACAGAGATCCGTCCTGCCGTTGGTCCTGCCGAGCAGCTGAGCATTTGTTTGCGGTAGGTTATGTTTGTTTTTACGTCAGTGCTTTATTTTGGCCTCTCAATTAATCCAATTGGACAATAGGAAAAAAACGCAAATGTCGTCAGGCGCTTTTCTGCTCTGAGTTGAAGTTTTTTCAACTCGAGGCATTCAGAGTGCTCCTGCAAAAACGCGAGGGGTGCATAAGCAGCACGCAAAACACTAACTGCCTACAGAAAACAACTGAAAAAAGACGCCTCTCACTGCAAAAACCGCGTTCTGTCTGATCGGGGCCTTAGAGTGTCTTTTAGTACAACTGAACGCTGAACAATCCTGATTGACAGGTCGCCGTGGTAGCGACTTTATTTGAAGGGCCGCAAACATGATGAAGTCATGAAAAAGTAATGCTTAGTTAACCATGATTACGACACTTGGAATTCAACAGAATACATGTGCAGTACTGTGACTGGTCAGTTTTTTGGCCTGTCCCTTTAACTGCAGACTTACCTATGAAGAAGACATGAACATTGTTTGTAACTCAGAAATCATGATGATTGACATAGACATAGATAATTGACCTTAGTTGGTGCATTAATTAACATATTGTTCTTGCATTAACTCTTATGCATGAGATACTATTAATTCTTGTACATTCCTGATAGTTCATTAAGTACTACATGAATTAATTCATGGTTTTTCATGCATTAAGTCATGCATGAATTCATGATAATTCATGTACCCTTATATAAAGTGTTACCATATAGGCTAATAAGACAACATGCATCACATGAGACATGGCTCCTCATTTGCACATTATTCATGTTTGGTTACCTAATATTTCCCTCACCATACTCTTTCCTGTTCTGCAAATAAATAGATGCTAAAATTGAAAGTACATTCTCACTTCATGGTCTTGCTTTTCCTGTATGAAGGGGAGGCTTCCAGCTAAATCCAGTTTAAAGCACGTGTCAGTATCAGTGACGGTCCTTTTGTCACGCTCCTGACCGTTGGATAGCACCTGGCTTTGCACACTCCTGTGGGTGGCCATGACGATTTGGACAGGTAATCCAGTTTCCCAGCCACGCGTTTCATGCAGACAACCCAACTGAGTGCTAACGGTGGAAGGATGGGAAGACTTAAAATCTCATTTGGAGTCCGTTGTATGGGCAAGGTGAGTAAACCCCAGAAACAATGACCCATGAAATCAAGGTGTGGACAACTGGCTCCACCAGGCCCCATCCTCATTATAACATCTTGCAAAACACGGAGGAAAAGGTCACAGAGGCTCCAAGACTGAGGAGAAGGGAAATTCAACCTTGAAAATGTATACTAGGACATATATGCAGGAAATACACAATCTTGACATGGTCAGGGGGTATTATCAATGCCGGTGATCACAGTGTGAAGTTAGATGAAAGGGTTTCTTTGGATGTTTTTCATTTAGTCTCTGCATGTGCAAAAAAGCCAGGTAATCAGACATTGTTAAGCCTGCTTAAAAAATGCAAATTGCTAGCTTTTGGTTTCATAACAAAGAGTAAATAGGGACAAGTCTTTGTGTCCCACTGAGCTGTGATGGACTCTGCGAGATGAGGAAGCAATTTCCCCTTCAAAGCAAATTGAACAGAATTGATTCGGTCCCATCCTCTGCGAGAGTGCAGCTTCAAAGAGAATGTTTCTCCAAGGCCTCGTAACCAGTGTCATCTTACTGAAGCGAACCAAATCCCCCGTGTTGTGTGTGTGATCCAGTCCCCAATGAACGTGTAGTTAATTCATTCCTCTAAAAGACAATTAGTCTGTTCAATCAAATCCTTTGGGCATGTTTGAATTTGGATAAGTCCAATTTCCCACTAAAGCTAATGATTAATCACAGTGATTACCCACTGAGTTCATAAATAGAGTTTTTCATCGACACACACAGTGAACACTTTTTATCCTTTATCCCGTAGTTTTTGTCACGCATAATGATTTACACCACAAACAGCATTTTGGTTTATTAATACGACTCATTATGTACGCTTACTTCAGTGCTGATCACAATGCATATGTATGACTTCACTCACTGAAAACTGAACATTTTTGCATTTTTATTTACATATCAAATGGCCCATATGATATGTACTCATGTCATGACAAACACTTGGGAATAAGAAGAAATACACGTAGTTTGCCTTGAGCCACTTAGTTTTCAGGGTTACCATGTTTTCACAGCCATGCAGTGGTTTCTTTGGCTTCATGTGTTCATAGCCATACAAACAGAAAATCCTACTGGATGTTTCAAGGCTAAGATATAAAAAGCCACAGACTGAAAACAATGGAACCAAAGTGAGTCCCAAGGGGACAACAGATGGGTCAGTTTTCAGGAGCAGGGAAATTTAATTTCTTTTTTGCATGATTTTGCAGAAATCGAATTCTGTGAGTTTTTTGTTTATTTTTGTAGCAGATCTGAGAAACACTTGGCAAATTGCTGTAATATCCCTCACGGTTTGACTAGAGTTGAATGAAATGTTCCCAAATATTAATAAGATTTTTTCTTGACTTGAGATGAATAAAATTCTGTTTTAATGCATATTGGAATAAAAGCTGAAGTTTGTTCTGTTAAGTACGTTTTTCATTTGAGTACACTTTTTTGCTATGTGCACTATGTGCATGCAGAGCCTATTGTAATGCTCCAAAGAAGCATACTATTAACAGAATCGGTAGCTATACTTGTATGGCTTTCAAATATCAGTAGATTAAAGGACCTGAAAGGCTAGAAATAGTAGTATCTTAGTTGAAGGGACAACAATACAGGGAATCTGTCTTTCTAAAAGTTATACTGTATATGTCCATTAGCCAAAGCTTTTGCATGTTTCTTCTTTATTTATTGAGAAGCTCAGGAAGCTCTCAGGAATTGCTTTAATGCGCAGCTCTGTCAGTGTGAAGAGAAGGCCATTCATTTAGTTGGTTGAGTCTAGTTTCGCCTGCAGGTACTGCGGATCTATTAGCCCCATCCACCACTCACTGTGTATCGAGCGCTATGCACACAATGGTGCTTTGTAGTGATGGAACAAAACATGGAAGTCACTGAAAGGACCTTTTTACGCGATGCATGCATGCTCAGTCATGCACATCACCTGTAGCGCTCTGCTTATGGCCATCTGAAGGAGGAAATATTAGGTATTGAAGAGTGATAAGAGTGTATCTCAGTGCTGTATGTTTAACGTGATGCACTAACAACACTGAGGAGAGCTTTTTATTGTTGACGTGCACATGTGCACACATTTGCATATCAAGTTGGAGACAAACACACATTTAGTGATGTAAATTATACATGTGTTAATATCTGTATACAGTTGTTATTCGGTTAAACTTTTTCTCACTTTTTTAATACTTTCCAAATGTTAAGTTTAAAGGAACTAAGAAATAAAGCTCTTGTTTTCAGCTCGACTACAGTGCGTTGTTCAGGTTATTCAATGTAGCTTCATCAGACACTGAAAATATATAAAAACCCTCGAAAAGCATCCAATCCTGAAGTTAAACATGAAAATAACCAAAATAAAAGTAAAGAAAGATTTTATTAAAAGTTTCCATGTGCAGATACAAAGACAGACAGATCAGCGCGCAAACAATGAAGTACAAGATACATACACACTCAAACACACCCACTCCCGCATACAGCCGTATACACACTCATCACCTATTCAGGCATGACAGATTAAAGTGAACCTGAAGCTGGGGATTCAGTCACAGTATACACGCCCCCTTGCATGAAATCAACCCCACGCATTTAGACCGAGCTCACTGCGGAGCCTATTAATTCATCTGCCAATACACATCTACACATGGGAAGTAATTACCAGAAAGTCTGAACATGTACAAGCAACCACCTACAGTAATTTACACCTGCCTGCACACTTTAAGTTCTTTAAGATGCATATAATCAGCTGACCTTAATTAGCAGTGTAGCCTCCTTCCAGTACTAGCATCAACCCTCCGGTTTATATCAAAGCTTAAAGGCTTAAAGGCACTTGAATATGCTGCTGTGCTGGGCATTAATACACTGCTGTATAACCCCACAGCATGCAAAAAATGAATACAAATGAATGGCATTATCTTGTGTGGTGTCAGGCCGCTTCCCCATATACAGACATTGATATGCAGGCTCAGACCCTTGTAAGGCAAAAAGCTAGTCAAGATGCAACGGGCAGGTTTGGTGTGCAACATCCCTCTAATGAACCCCCCAGATAACAATGCATGATGGGAAACAGATGTGCTACAATTGTTCAATTAACCCCCAGTCCTTTGGTACAGAGGGTCCCTGAATACCTCAACATGCTCAGCCATAACTATCTGCAAAGCAGGACCCAGGGAGACATGCGAACAACAGAAATGAGACAAAAGAGGAAAACAAAAAGAAAGAGGATTTTTTTTCATAGACAAAGAAGCAAAGCTGAAACGCCATGACACCAGAGGGCTGTGCAAGTGTAATTTATCAGCTTCTGAAGGCCACTGCAGACACATTTACTCACTGTGTCATGAAGAAACATATTTCTCCAATGCCTGTGGAATCACCTCATATCAGCGCCTTTCCCCTGTAACTAAGAGTTTCCCTCAGCAGTGTAATAAGATTGTGTCCCTGTATGCCATACCATCCATTATTAGGGTATTTTTCAATGTTAAATTCCATTATTGATGTACACAGTGTCAAGAATAGTGAATTAGGTGCTGGGATTGGGTAGCTGTCTATCTGACTATACCATTCTAATGGCTTTTCTGAAGGAGGTATAAGACTTCCAGTCATTCTGTTTCTCATTTCACAAATGTAGTTACAGTTCTGAGATATCATGAACCAAAATGGTTTGATGGGTCACTTACTGCTGGGCATTAGAGTTCTAGCCATGAGTACAGCAATCAAGGCTGATATTGACTTAAATTTTCCCTTTTGTGGTCTGTAGTGGAAGTAGATAGACATATAAAAAAACAGATAAAAGTGGGCAATATTATGACATGATGCAAAAGTCGTACTGACGAAAAGAGTGAAATAAGATGTACGTTATTGGTGTGTGAGTGCAGAGGTTCACATCAGCTGGGTGCGGTACATCCACAATGGTACGAAGCATTGTTTTTAACCTGACTCTCCATCATGTGCCACTAAATTTTTATTAACCGGTGTGACAGGTTTCTCTGTCATGTCCGCCATCAGACCAAATTGTGATGATCATGAATATGAACGGAGCACACTGTCAAGATAATATCCATTTGTTTCCATTATCTGGCAACGCAACATGAAGGAATGTGGGAAGATAAATTACAGACAGGACTAAAATTGCACCCAAGGCTTGTAATTACTGTCCATTCTCAAGCTTGTATATAACTTTCTAGCCTTCTGAAGTGCCTCATTATTCACTGCGTGTTGCGTCTTGTGGAATCACTCCAGTTTCACAAATGTGCATGGCTTTGCACTGGACTGCTGTTGGAGATGTGACAGAAACGCATAAACTACAGTGATGAATTATACACCAAAGAATAGTAGGTTCAGGTGCAACACATTCAAACTTGCAAGAAGCACTGATTTCAAATGATGCTCTCCTGTGACTCACAGTGTAAGTGGTAGATAAATCCAAATGGTTCCTGATGCTACTGAATTAAATAGAACATCTGCGCAGTTTGATGGATAGTAGTTAGACACCCCAATAGATAGTACATAGTATCCATCTATCTACTGTGTCTACAACATGATAGATAGACCCTGGACCCCCAGGGGCCCTGAAGGTGTGTCAATTAGTTTGTAGTCATTTGTTCAAAAACTTGTTTATAATGTGCACCACTAAAGCTCTGTATGCGCTAAAATGATAGGAGTCTTTTCACATAATCCCGAGGCCCTGCGTTGTTGAATCTATCAAATCTAGTTTTATTCAATTAAATTCATGTTTAATCAAATCACCACTAATTAATTGATACACAGCAAATTTGGACACGTAGTATTCCAGCATAGGAGAACTGGCTGGTTTATATGGCTGTGGGCAAAATATAATAAAGCTGCTGTGTAGCCTGCTGTGTGCACTGGGCTTAATGAGAAATTACGGCCATCTGAGGGGAAATTTGTGATTTTGGGCTACATGAAATAAAATTGACTTGAACATAAAGCAGCATTAATTCATTTATTTTTTTACTTTATTTAGCTCTGTTGTGGTCTCCAACTTCTGAAAGAAATATCTCGCTCTTTAGCTGCTAACTGCTTCACTATGTTCACCATGTTTCCTATTACCAAGTCACTAACTTTGTCTGTGTACAGTGGGTTTATCAGAGCTTTTTCAGTAAAAACAGCCGCCTGCTGCTGCTGGAAACAACACGGATGAGAGCGTTGAGACTGAATCTAAACAGCGAAGTTGCGGGCTGGAAAACCAAAACAATGATCTTACAGACACTAAAATTATACATATATATATATATACATACATATATATGAGCCTTATATTTGCTCCTGGGGCCTCCTTGCAAGTTAGTCCAGTCCTGCTTCAATATTAATACAATATAAAGTGTTTTAATTTTCTTGGGAGTGTGTTTGTGTTTCAAAAGGTGTCTGGGTCTGTAGATTCAATTTAATTGTGTTTTGTACTATGCTGTTTATTATATATATATATATATATATATATATATATAATAAACAGCATAGTACAAAACACAATTAAATTGAATCTACAGACCCAGACACCTTTTGAAACACAAACACACTCCCAAGAAANGAATATATATATATATTTTGAGTGAAGCCTTTTCTAAAAAAAAAACCAAGAATGTGATGGTCTGCAGAAGTCTGCTCATTTGTCCCCATTAAGGCATTAAGTGGTTGTTTGGGAATGTTGGCACAGACGTTGACACTGTCATACCTCAGCTTTTACTACCCCCTGGCCACCGCATTTGGGAATTTCTGCGGTCGCCCCTGATAACCAATCATCACCGGTCATTTGTGCACATACCTCCCGAGCTGCGCTGCGCGAGGCATATAGTACAGTAGCTGTCAGGTGCGGTTGCGCGCTCCAGCCGCACACCGAACAAAGACCGAAAGCACAGATCATTCCACGCTGTAGAGTTGTAGAGGGGGTCGCTTTGCTTCTCTCCCCAGCTGTTTTGCCTGACTTGGATAGGAGGACTGTTTGTGTCGGGGTCCCAAGATGAACCAAACCGCCACCGTATCGCATCAAGTTAAATGCCAGTCTACGAAGGCCATCAAGGTAAGGTTTATGAATGTTTATTCTTCGCTGTAATGAACTTCTTCGTGTTTTATGTAACTCTGTATCAGCAGCAGCTCTATAACAGTTCAAAACTTCAGTGCGGGTTTGGTGAGCCGGTATGCGCATTGACGCACAGCTTTGGAGATGGTTTGGCGACATGCATGTCAGCATCCCCGTTATAACCCGACGGAGTTGCTGCTCCTATTTGAAACTGTTTCATTTTGACGTGAAAGTAAGCAAGTAATCTGATTCCTCTGGCCATGTTTGAATGAGGGAGCTCCACTTCTTGACGTCCAGTGTGGATGTGTTGGATGAGGAGCCGCACACTGGCGCAGTGGCGAGATTTCATTCATATCACGTCGCGCTCCTTATTATTATATTGTCTTTATGGGCTGACAAGAAATTATAGAGGCTCTCTTCAAACAGAGCACTGTCTGGTCCCTGCCTGCCACTTCCACGCGGGCATGGCGAGAAACATTTGTGCTTTGAATTTGGTCTTTGATAGCGCATCAGTTGCTTAACTTTACAGTGCACGGTCTCGGGAGATCGTCCTGATTTTCGACCTGTTGTTAACAAATCATATGAAAGTGGAGAGCGAGAGGAGAGTGTTTTAAAGGTGAAATAGTGAGAGGACAGGTAGCGCAATTAACACCGCCGTTTTCTGTCCGAGTCACGATCGAGAAGCGTCTCTGCATCCGCATTGTCTTCACATTTGCACCTAAAATTGGGCTGAAGGAGTGTGAGATTTGTGTTGGTGTGTGCGCGGTTGCTCCGCATGCAATGTATGAGTGCGCGCGCGCGCGCGTGTGTGTCTTTGTGTGTGTGTGTGTGTGTGTGTGTGTGTGTGTGTGTGTGTGTGTGACTCAACAGCGGTATCGATTTTGCCGCGGGTTCTGCATCACTTTCCAACCTCCAAGTCCCACCAGAGAAATTTAGCTTGGGGCAAATGTATCGATCCTCCTCCCCACTGTCCCAAAGGCATGCAATTTTGGAATACAAGGCTGAACGTTTAGAATTAGTGGAATTCAACTTAGGATGAAAGGTGGGTGACAATATGAAATTGGTTAATAGGATCCGTGATGCCTTTTTTCTCGTTTCATTTCACCACTGTGTGTTAGAATGAGAAAATCATTTGAATGACTGGGCCAGGTGCATATGGTGTCCCCCTGGTGGGTTGTCAGCTCTGGGCTCTGCTGAGCTGTGAGACATCATCAACAGTCACTTACTGCTACAGCCGTGTGTGTTCCTGATGCTGGGTCCTCGTGGGTGACCCCTGTGCTGAAGACAGCTCTTCATCTGTCATCTGTCTTTGCAGTGCTGATGTTCACCAGAGCCAACCACTGTATGCAGCCACAACATAGGATGCTCATAAAAGGCACTGCGCTGTGTTTAAAACCAGGTTGCCGCTGTCACATTGTACATGTTTTTTGGATGCGGGGCATTGTGGTGCTTAGACTGAATAACAATGAAGATATACTATGTAGCATAGCTCCGTGCACTCTTTAACTCTTCAGTGCCGGCAACCCATGTTTTGGACTTAAAGAATAATTCTGATTTATTTCAGCAGGCTTTTTGTTTGCGTAGCTTTGGCCATCATTTCTATCAGTTCATTGCTGGGTATGTGGCAAAATCGCTGCACGCTGTCAGTGCGACTGAGCAAGGAACAGATGATCGGACAGGTTGTGAACAGGCCAACAGTTTAGTGTTGTTTGATCTCAGCAATTAACTTGGTCATTACAAAGTCATAACTGATAGAAATGATGCCAAGCTATGTGAAAAAGACCCAAGTTATAAAGCCCCCGAAAACGAAAATATTGCTGTATAATATTTATATATTCATGACTAAATGAGCAGCAATCAAAGAAAAAAAAATGTTGGAAAAAGGTGATGTCTTGTACTAGCGAGAAAAACAAAGACAAAAACACAATCACAGAAACCTCGAATGTGAAATAACCAAAACCTGTGGTTATGCAGGATTCCATCATTCATAGTAAGAAGCTGACTGAGGAAGTATGTTTCAGGGCCTTTAAAGAAGAGGAAATGATAAGCAGTCTATCAGATAAAAGACAGCAAAGTTGGTGGTATAAAGTCACTGAAGGTCCGTTGATTTCCTTTTGTGGGAATTTAGAGTTTGTATGCTGGCATACGCACCAAGCATGCAGGCTTTATTTTATTTCAGTTTTTACAGTCATTATCTGTTGACAGCCTCTTGGATGTCGTCACTTTGTGGTTCCAGCTTTGTGGTTGCTTGATAGCTAATGAGCCATGTCACTGGGACGGACTATACCTACAAATCCTTATGCTGACGTGAGACCATTTATGGAATCAGAGATCCACAGTCAGTCAGAATGGAGCAATATAAAACCATCAGTTTGATTTGAATTATCTACAAGCTGTCACAGTGGCGTGGACGGTCATTTGGGAGCTTGTGACCGCTTTAAACCATAGAGGATCAATGAAGGCACTTAGAAAAGCAGCTGATTGGCTTCAGCTACCACGGAAGGGAAAACAGGCAGGATAGAAATGAATGAAATAAATTTGTTGTCATACAGACTGAACACAGGAATCTCAGATGTCCTGTTGTGTTAATCCCACGTTGTGTTGTAAAGGAAAATGAACCTTGTGTGTTTTAACCTGACAGAGAATAAGGCAGTGAGGCAGCTGTCTTGGTTTGCTTCACTACAGTGCGGTGTACTGACACATATTGACACACGGGCAGATAAAAGAACAAGCTATTCTGTACATAACCGTAAAGTTTCTTAAAAATCCATTCCTGAACAGTGAGCAAATATAAAAAACACAATATTCTACAGAACAGACTTGCTGAGCCAAATTGGTTTTAGATTCTTTGCTTTGTCTTACAGTGACAATAAACAGAGCTTGAATTACATTCCTTGAGAATATTCAGCCTCATATTCTGTTGCCTAGAGGGCTGCCGTGTGCGAAAAGACATTTTCTGAATCTCTGTGTGCAGCACTTTTCTCTTTCATGGCCTGTCTTTTCACTTTTAGGGAAAACGCACTGGAGCTGGGCTGCTCGCTGCATTCAAAATTGGTATTGTATAAAATCTCCTCAAATTATAACAACGGTGAGCAATGATTTGGAGTGTCTGACACCCTGAGGCATCTGCTGCAGCTCGGCATGATGCACTTTGCCTTCAGCTCACCGCGAAGCATTTCTCGGAAATCAGTCAAACAAGCAGGGATCATAGTCAGGATTAAGTACTCCAAAACTCCTCTGTGTTGCACAAAAAACGCTAATCTCTCCATGTCTGACCCCCATCGTCTGGTCTTAACGGCTCTCTGTTATCCTCTTGAATGCCCCTTCTTCATATCATAGCTGTGTCCTTATGCCACAAGCCAAGATAAGAAATCCAATTAGGACGAGGCAGCAGATTTTTCGTGGGCCTTAACTCCTGGGGTCTTGCTGAGTTTGACAAGGCTGGATGGAGCCCGAGGCTCATGTCATCAGCGGTCCTTGGAAGTGTCAGGTCCACCCACATGCAGATTGCAGCTATAAACTGGGATTGTCAGAGAAGCAGGGAGCTGTGTCAGTGCTCTTCTCCTAGTGTGCACATCACTGAGAGGGAGTACAAGGTCGTGTAAGAGAATGTGCTATATTTCTCAAGCTGTGCTGTAGAATCGTGGATTTACGCTGAATCTACACAGTAGGGGTCTCGACAGGAAGTTTGGGTAAGAGTGACAGCCAGTGATTTATGTTAGTGCAAAGGACTGAGCCTCTAGTTTTGAAATCTCATTTTTAGGATCCTGTTTCATGATGACAAGATAAAGTACATCTGAGCGTGAGTGTACGGCTGTATCTGAGATCCACTACCTTCAAGCCATTTATAGTCACATCATTTTTAAGGTTCTTCAGTGACAAAAAGCCTTAAACCGAAGCTTAAAGTGACAAGGAGTCTTTAAGCAGTGGGTACAACAGTGTCTTTCATAAAATCAGATGTTATGCTTGTGATAAAACCTGTACCCTAAAATACAATAAAAATAGTTCAAGTGAATGCAATTCTAAAATAATGCACTTTTAAGAAAGATTTCAACAAAGAAACAGAGCTGGCTCACCTGATCTCCTCCGGCAGGTCGTTCCAGAGTCAAGGGGCCATGACCCCAAAGACCTGACATAGCCTCTACCTAGGGACTACTAACAGACCCTACCGGAGGAATTCAAGCTGCACTCAGGCTCATATGGGGTTAGCAGGTCAGAGATAGGCAGGGGCCAACCCCAAACATGCCTTAAAAACAATCATTCAAATGTTGAAACCTATTCTGAACATACAGGCTATCTGCTGTAGGGATGCTGAGAATGGGGTTATGTGCATTCTCTAGTTGGATCTTGTGAGCGAGTTGCAGTAATCTAACCGGGATGTAGTAAAAGCATGGATGACAGTTTCCATGTTCTTTGCAGATAAAAAAAGACTGAAATTCTGAAATGTTGCAAAGGTGCAGGTGTTATGCTAGTAGCGGCTAATGTAGCCTCAAGCCGCTAGTCTCCAGCAGAGATGAGGAGCGGGATACTGAGGTCTGGTAAGCTCACTTCTTTTCATCTCCACACCCCCAGATTTTTTTCATTTTCAAACTTGTAGTCTTCAGCCCCAACCGACGCTGACTCAAGTGACATCACTTGAGGCAACTTAATATTAGATCTCACACAGCTCCCTCTAGAGACACAAAAGGCTTTATACACTTTTTTTCACAGCCAGCGAGTCTGGGAGAACTCCCAGACATTTGGATTCAGCCTCTGAAAGTGCACATGCACAAGCCATATTTGCACTCTCACAGATAGCCATAAATTTATGTACACTTAACGCTTAACCGGCTCCAGGTGATTTCATTGACTATCACACCTTCAGTCAAAGACAAGGACCTCAGCGGTGATCATGCCTTTAGTTCTATATTTTTCTAATCATTATTTTCAAGAGCAAAGTTAGTGAGATAACATTTTTGAGAGCTAATTGCATCCTGGTTTAGTGATATTTATTGGTTGCAAAGTTAAGTGTACTCATTGGTGAGTCTTATCTCGAAAATCATTAATTAGAAAGTCTCATCAACAAATGATAATCACTGATTGTCTCGGCATTACATTGGCCAAGTAGAGCAAAAATGCACTGGATTGTCTGTCATGTAGTCCATGAAAACCGCCTGTTCTCAAAATAGAGCTTTTTTGTCACTGGAGATATATTCAGAGTTTAAACACTGACATGCTTTGATGCTGCTCAAAGAGCGCTTTATTTCAGATAAAGTACTTTGACAAGTTCTGATGTTGCACTTGAAGTGAAAGAGACTCGGACTTTAAAGATAAGTAATGAGGACAATGTTAAGGGAGACTGAGCTGCCATCAAACTCTGTCCTGAGCCGGGAAAGATTAAAATTTCTACTGTCATGTCTACTTTTGAAGCATCAATGGGGTCATTAAGTGGTTTAATGTGAAACTTGTCCATTTTTAAAAGTGTTTGCCTTCAATCTGGAAAGCCAAATCCCAGCAGATATTCCGAGTATTCAACAGATCGAGTGTTGCCAGTTAGATTACTGTTAGTTGCTGTGTATTGCATGATGTGTTTGTGTGATAAAAGACAGAAGAATATCAAACAATGAAAAATATTCATAAAGACTAACAGTGATAGAATCACTTGTCTGGATAAACAAAATATTGAATTCCAAAACATTTCACTTTCATTTATATTTCACATTGTATGTACACAGCCGTTCGCTCAGATACACTTTTCCTCTGAGGTTTTTCCTAACGCTGGCAGGAAGACCAGTATTGTTTGCAATCTCTCTGCCAGCACGCAGCACCGATAGCTCTCATCTCCGTAACTCAGCACCCTGGATGCTCGACAACTCAGCCAGCGGGTTATTGAACCTGCAAGGCGTTCCCCTGTTCCGAAGATCTATCACGTAAACAGTCTTTAAAAACTGTTCGGGACTGGCTGGCTCTGGGTGTGATAGATTGCAGGAATCAGCCTCATAAGAATGATTGCATTGGCTCTTGAGTCACTGAGTCTATAAATTATAGAGGTATGCCAGCTGATCTCAATATATCCTCCTCTCCGAGTACATCTCTCATTCCCAAGCCCCGCTGAGGAATATGTGATAGATGTGTCGCTAATTTGTTTTGTGGTTGAGACATATCTGCCACTCATTTGCATAAGAGCGCTTCCTCTCGAGAAGGCTTATTTGTCCCTGTAAAGAAAAAAAATGGAACATGATATAACCTGTCATTTGCCAAGCCATGCATATTATACTTGCACTCGTGGGTCCTATAGAGTCCTTGCTACTGCTTAATGACTTTCCACTTTAAGATCTAAAGTAGTTGCTTAAAGTAGAACATCACAGAAGTTGGTGTTATTGAGAAAAAAACAATTAAACACTCAAACATTCACTGGAAAGCTAAAAAGGAAAGTATGTGAAGATGTAAGTGGTACAGTTCTGCCCCTTCTCTGGAGGTTCACATCTTCCAAAAGCAGCTCAATACACCTGACGATTAATGGTTCCAAAAACAAAATGTTTTTTCTTTTGAAAACACAATCACAAAGACTGATGAGTCTGCAAATGAGAACGCCACGTAGGAGAAGGTGCCATTTAGATGCTATTTAGCAAGTTCATTAAAGCACAAAGTTATACTTTTTTTTATACAATAGAGGGAAGGAACTCTTTATTCATCACTGCTACAGAGATTTTGTAAGAAGTTCTGTTTGTGCATCTGTCTGATGAAGTAGGGTCTGTGAAAGTATCAGTGAGATTACGTCAGGCCCAAATGGGCTTCAGAGCCCGCTGTGCAGTGAAATTACTAGTACTAGTAGGATGCACCGAATCCTGAGGTGCAGAATGACTAAAATTCTGGTGGAGTTTTGGTAATAAAATAAGCAGTGAAGTCCTCACTGTGCCACAGATGATAGAAAATAGTTAATTTAGTTATAATTAGTTTAGGTTCGTACTCATCTAAAATGTTTGAGAAAGGAGAACGTGCGTTTTTAGCAGAGAGCGACAGGAGGGATGTCATGTTCAGTGATCGGGTTGCATTTAGTGTTTTTTACAAGTTGATGTGAAATTTACATGTGGAGGCATATCTAAACAAGAACCCATATGGAGTGAAATTCGTGTTTAATGCTTTATAAAATCCTCCCCATACGGTGGACTGTAAGTGTTTATATCCCACAGGTGTTGTTTGTTTGTGTTGTTGTTTGCTTTATTATTGCTGTTCATGGTGTTTCCATATGGAAGTACCATATGTCTTTGTCTTATTCGCTTGTCCTGATTGCAGGAGAAATGCTTAGAAACGCGATCTCGACTTCATGCCATTTTTCAGAAGCCATCTACAGAAAGCAAGCTTTCTTTGGGGTCTCAGGTGCCACTAAGTTAATTATACTTAACATACTGTATGTTAGTAGTGGTTTAAAAATATGGCAGGGGATAGGGGAGAAATCTGATTACTGACCAACTCCATGCAAAGTGTGGTTTTAATTACTCAGCTATCATACAATAACAACACATGTAAATACATCACCCCATTTCTTAAATTAACTTGATTACAAATTATGCAGATTATGTAGGATCACATATGTGCACATAACTGAAATTTGGTTTAAACTGTACAAAGCAATTAAGGCAATTTATGTCAGAATCACCACACCTACAAGAATTTAGCAAACAGTTGTAGGAAAATTGTCATGCATATCTAAAAACAAATGAACTATTTGGGGGCTCATTCAGATATGTTATAAACCTAATTTAGTGGAGTGTGTAGGTGGAGTGATAAAAAAGTGTTTTTGCAAAAAAGTGATAATGGCATAAAATCTGTGGAGGTGGAAATGAGTGTGGCCTTAAAAGATAGCTACATGTTGAACCAAGGAATCAGGAAAAAAAACATCTTTCTATGGCCCACAGCTCAGGAGTTACAAATGAATGTAAAATGAGTGTAAAGGTCCATTCTTGGCCTTGAAATTGTATTTTTTTTTATTTTTTAGCATTCTCATCTTTATTGGACAGCTGATAGAATAGAGGCAGACAGGAAAAGAGGAGGGAGAGAGAGAGAGAGAGAGACAGAGAGAGAGAGGGGGGTATGACATGCAACAAAGGTTCTCAGCTGTTACCGGGGAAACCCAGTATGCAGATACAGTGCTCCGCTGATTTAGCATTGCACTCCTGTACATTCTCTGACTCACAATGCACAGTTTTCATTGGAAAAGTAGGATAAAAATCAGAAGAAACCTGGCACCGACATTACCAACAATGCAACCTGACTGCAGACAGTTTGGTGGAAGACCCGGGTGCGTTATGCTAGCCCTAATGTAGGCAATTTATCAGACTTCTGTCAGCTCCCTCTGGAGCCATTAAAGGCTTTAGACAACTTTTTTCACATGCGCAGAAGTATTCTCCATCACCTGTAATCAGACTTTGACGTGTAAAATCGGTGTCGGTCCTGACATCGTGCATTCTAGCTCACTGTCTATTATCACATTCTCACATTACTTATTGGGACACTTGAATAGAACAGAGCCAATCATTAATGTTATTAGTAACACCTGTGCTTTTCCTACTATGACAAGTCAAAATGTCTGCAGTGAAAAGGGTGAAGGGGTTAATCTTGGGCCAATGGCCAAAGTTAAATGAAATGTGTGAGGTAGTTTGTGAGATATCCTGTTAACTGTCAGACAAACAGGACTGAACACATATCTTCCTGGTGGAGGTAAAAGGTGAGGAGGACAAACTGGATAATGTCAGTCCCGCAGCAGCTGATGAAAGACTTCTTGTCGGCTCCTGGTCATTTTTGCTCAGCATCACTGATGTTAGTGTTTACAGTGCTGTTGTTGTTGTTGTTGTCTTCTGGAGGGAAAATAATAATGAGTGGAACAGCTGACAGACCGAATCGGAGGAGAACTTTCTGAAGCGAGGTCATGCCCTGGTGAAGTCTCATGCAGGGAGGAGGCAGCGTAACCTGCAGCCTCAGTTCTGGACTTTTCATGTTGACAGAATGGATTTCAGTAAGATTTGAAGTTTTACAGAGATTTGTGCTGCTTGCACTGCAACACTGCCACCGCAAACACTGGTACTTCACCATTCCTGCTATCTTTAATGAAGACCATTGCCACTCCAGTCTTGATTTGGTGATTTGAAAACATAAAAGCATTTCTTTTAAACTGTCTGGGCCTCAGTTTTTGAATTTTGAAGCAGATACAAATCTGATATTTCTAGCTATTTTTTCAGTTTTCATTTCTTCTCCCTTACTTTTCTTCTCTGTTTGCGGAGTGTCAATCAATATTAACAGATTGACCACACATATATACACACTACTTTTCCTATTATACAGTCAAATGCCAGCTTGTTCTCAAGGAGGTCGGTCTTGCGCAGAGGGGGTGTCGAAGAACAATTGTTCAATGTTTTGGCGAAATGATATTAGAGGAAGATCATGGAAATAACCTGCATTATTGTGAGCACATTAGTATGCCAGTCATTTTTAAATCAACATCAGCAGACTAACCTAAGTGCGTTTGGGGTGATCTACAGCTA
Organism: Oplegnathus fasciatus; assembly: GCA_003416845.1. NCBI lineage: Eukaryota > Metazoa > Chordata > Actinopteri > Centrarchiformes > Oplegnathidae > Oplegnathus > Oplegnathus fasciatus. The sequence continues at coordinate 80,952 of NTHP01000665.1, forward strand.
CTGTGACCTCGTCATGTATGACATCACATGCACAGATAATCTCAGTGAGTCCGAGTTCATTAACACAGGTGTGGATTTCATTACAGGTTTAGAAAGGGGTGAATGGGTCAATTGTTGTTCTCATGCTGAATTTATCCGTTAAAACAAAGCCTATTCATCATTTTCACCAGCTGACACTACTGACAGAGCTGTTTTAGTTCTGATTGATTTCTGTCAGCAGGGAGCATATCGCTTCAATGGCATCTTTCCCCTTCACAAAGAAGAGTGAATTCTGGACTTACCTTCGTTGGGTGGACAAAAACACATAATAAATCCAAATAAATGCTAATGTTACATCTTGTCTGTAGGATGTGTTAATAAGCAATCTTTTGCTAACCTGTTTGCCACAACAACTTTATAAGGTGATAGTATGTCGTCTAGAACTGGCCTGTTTCACAGCAGACATGTCAGCATGTCGCAGTAGGGAAAGCACAGGTGGAAATGATAAAATGAATGATGGCTGAATTCCATTTAGCTGCTTCAGTTTCAAGGTCCTGGTGTTGTTCATGCGGACTCACTGCCACACTTTCATGGCTTACTACTTTTTTTTGTCATAGACCTCTTCTAACGTTTTTTAGGGAACAGCAGGCTATTGCAGCAGCTATGTTTGAGTTGAAATGTTGCATAGTGACACAGGAATCACACTATAAATGAGTAAAAACAGGTTCACCATACAAGTTAGTTTACAACGTAGACTTTTACAAATTTACATTTACACCTCCCTTAGCAGGTGCAGGTCACTGCACTTCTTACGCTCGGCGACAACGGTTTTATTACGGCTGAATTAGTTGTTGGGTAAGTAGAGATGGTGCAGCTGAACAGGTGAGTAGTTCCAACATAAACATTAATGCTGACTTTCTCTCAAACTTACCATCAAACCTATGTTCAGCTGGTGCAATAGGCTGCAGGACCCTTTGGGACTTATAGCAGTTGTATCATATATCACAGTAAGGTTAACACAGTGCCACAGTAAGCAACATAAGCTAGTCTCTCCAGCTTTCATATATGGGTAACGAGTTTTAGTGGCCCGGTTGTAGCCAGACCACAAACAGTCAAGCGGGAAACCATCTGTTTCACAGCTTGCCAGCAGTCTGTCCAGCGGTTCCCTGCCTCAACACTCTGCCAAGTTTTGAAGTTTAAAGCTAAGGGGGACGATTGCACTGTGAATACATAAACCAAACGCAGTATGCTCTTCAGCCAAACTTCAGTGTGCTGAGGAGTTTATCCATCACCTAATACTGAAGGGGAGGACCCCCTGTATCCTTGTTTTTAAATGATTACCACCCCTGGTTCACATGCCACATGTGGAACAAAGTGAATCCAGACAATCTTAACAGTGGTCAACTTGCTGCTGTTTTGAATATTCAAATTCGAGATCTTGGCTTCCTAAACTCCGATGTGCACATACAGCACCATTTCTTTCATCATTAAAAAGATGAGTTATATTATTACCCCCATTGGCCCTTTGCAAGACCCACAAGTCTTGTGATCTTTGGGGTCATGTTAAAAATGTTTTATTCTGAGAAAGTGAGGCTGAATAAGACTGAGAATATAGCAAGTTTAAAGCCTCCTCCTTCAACATTTCCTTCATTAAGTCGTAACAGAAAATACCTGTGACTATCTCAGTATAGCAGTAAGTGTGTTTACTGCACTCGCTGTCTTATTTTCCACAGCCCTTTAACCTTTTATAAGTACTCCACAGGTATATTAGAATAAATATTAATATTGCAACAGCATGTAGAAATCCTTGAATATTCAGTTTAAGTGGTCGCATTATGTAAATGTCACATCCCATTCACAATAGCTGAGTAAGCTCTTGTCTTGAGACAAAGATGATACACTTCACTGTACACCGACCTTGTATTCCTTTCTGTTGTATTTCTTCTGCACTACAGTACATACAAGCTCTGTTTTCATGTTACAAATACACCATTAATATTCTACAGGGGCATTTATGAGACTTATCCTTATAAAGGATAAACACGATCCAGACTTTAGTCACTATTAGCTTTGGCCAGAATACTCTTAGCATGTACAAGGACTTTATGAGAGGAGGCAGTGGAGAACAAGTTGAACAAGGAGAGAAACAGGCATTAGCATGTGTTGACATCTCACTGTTACTGCGAGGGGCCACCAGGCCACCGTGGCTTTCAAATGACTGTCTCCTGGCAGTAAAAGACATTTATAAAGGTTTAATTCAGAATGTTAGTGTGGGCCTAAAAGGCATGCTTTGACATTTACATTTTAGTTTGGCTTTGTACTTTACTGAGCTAGGGTAAAAAATGATCTATCTATCTATCTATCTATCTACAATCTACAGCAATGAATCCACTTTTGTAAGAGTGCAGAATCATCAGCTGAAGTCGGGGTGAGCCTCTATTAGTCCAATCACATGAGCTCTTCTCGTTACCTTAAAAAGCAACGGACAATGTAGCGCAAATTTGAACAAAATCTCTACAAAATGCAAATTAATGTGCATAAAAGCTATTTTACTTCTACTCCATATTTTATTTTTACTATATTTTGATGCAAATACTTTTGTACTTTCACTTAGGTAAAACGATGCACGATGCTGACATATATTGTAATTATGTAAGCATCATTCACATTGCCAATATTTTTCATGTCATTGCAATACCAGCATGGACCTGTTTTCCACCACTGGCGACTACAAATCATATCGAATGCTTAACGCAGATTGAGGACATCTAAGTGATTTATTGGTAATTGATTTCTTACTAGAGCCTGCCTACAATCACTTATGGGGACAAACAACTACACAGGTTCATCTACAGTAGGTGGATGAGTGGAAGATACTGTGAGATGTAAAATGACTGTCACACTGTTGACCTCAAGTGAAAACAAGCTTCTGTAAATATAAAAACAGGAAAATCTACCGCTTCAAATCTTTCTGGTAAGATTTCAGATTTGCACAAAAAAGATATTACTACATTTATTGCTTAAAAATCTTCATTGTCACATTCAAACTGATTATTAGATAATCCAGCACTCTGTTCATACATGTTTCACTTCAGTCTTATGTGTTGGTAGTTATAATGAACTGAATCTGCAGCAAAGTTATATTATTCATTTATTTTTCTGTTTATTTTCAGTGATGATTAGTGATGGGCTCAGGAAACTCCTGACCTCCCACAGGACTGAAAGCGCAGGCTGCTGGTCAAAGTAGAGCAGATAACCTGCAGCTGAAGCTGATGTGATCCTCTCCTCTCTCTCTCTCTGGGGGACTGTGTGGGAGACTGTCTTGCTCCGCTCCGCTCTCGGCTTGAAAACAACAGATTTGATCTGTCGGCCGTACTCACCATCGACTGAAAGGTTGCTCTTTAAACAGAATATAAAATGAACTGCGAGGGGAAGGCAGCGCTGTTTTGGCCCCAACAATTGTTGAAACTGCACCTGGTTGAGGAGGCTTTCAGACAAAGAAGTCTTTCAGCAACCAAGGACTGTTCTTCCTGCAAAGGACAGTCTTTTTAGACATCCTGCACGTCGGTATTGTGATGGTTTATTCTGTTATCCTTGTTCATCTGGTGGGGTGGCAGGGTGTTGATTGGTGCTGCACATTCAGATTAATGTGTGAAAACCTGGCCAATTAACAATTTGTTTGAAATCTACTGCACTTCCTTAAGTGCCAAGTGAAAAGGTTTTTTAATCAGTAACATATAAAACCATGGCTGACATATTGACAGGTTTACAAATGGTAGGTTTAAATTTCATTTCTAAACGCAAAATTGCATGATATAGAATCAATACTCAGTCAGAGGCTGTGAGATGGACCATAAATGGACTGGACTTGACATACTGTTCCTATGTTATCATTTGGCAGCGCCTAAGAGTTTAATCGAACCCTTTCACCAACTATTTTACCTTTGTCTCAGTTTTATAACCTGATAAGAGAACTGGACTTTCGATGCTTCGAGGCACCTGAATGTAGAATACATTTAGAGCATCTTGCAGTCCCTGACTGGATATTCACTGAACAAAATAGGCTGGACTGTAAAATGAATGTATTCCTCATTGCCTTTGCTGTGGCCCGAGGCTGCCAAAGAACTCTGGGGAGAGAGGAGTTATTGCTTAAGTGTGTTATGTGTATGCTCCGTGCATTTGTATGTATAAAGTGTTGTACCGATGTGCCTGAGGAGGAAGCCAAAGCTCATCCCAGTAACACAGCAGAGGGGAGGGGAAGAGGTGTCAAAACATTAATGAACGGTTGTGAGTTCCTCTATTCACTGCTCCAGTGTGGTGACAGAGCTGCAATAATGGGAGCTGCACATAATGAGTCGCTGCAAGAAGAGAGTACACAGAAACACGCTTGCGCACATGCACATACAACACACACACTGCAGGAAAGCTGCTTGAAAATACAGTTTGGAAAGAGAGCCGCTGGCCTCTGTTGGTTACCAGAGGAAGTGACCAAGAGCTGGACACGTTCAGTTGGACTGGATTCAGTTATTTTGTCCCTCGGCTTTGAACCCTCTGTTTTTCACTCCCTGTATTTACGGGCTTTTGGCTTAGCCAATACATGCCTTAGCTAGGTGTGTTTTATATTGTTATTTTCAGTGTACGCGGGGCTACTTAGAAATGCCACTATTTTGCATGTGATTGGTGCTTAAAATGTTGTAGGACAGTTTGAAACGGATGAACCTGATACATCTGGCAGAATTCAAGACTACTGTAATTTATGTAAATGAATCAATTGTTAATTATCTCTGTTCTTAGCCTTGTTTTAGTATTATCTGTTATATGAATGTTTAATCCATTGCCTGATTTTGCATTAATTTTTTTGCATACAACTGTTTATCCTTCAGTCTCCTTTGCAAAAGAGTTTTCCAACCACAATTGGATTTATCTGATTAAAAAAAAATAAAAAAGATGCATTTCTTGCCTGCATTTCCACATGTTTTTAACATAGCACAACTATCTGTATAACAATAAATAGAGCAGATTGTCATTGTTTCAGGATAATATGAATCATGTCAGGACATTCTGAGCCTTAGTAATCTCAAAAAAAATCTATAGACAGTGCAACCCAAAAAAAGTGTTTTCTCGCTCCTAATATTTTTCTTATTTCTAATTGGGATGAACATGTTCTGAGTTTTGGCACTACAGTTCCCATCTTGCTTTGGGTGAAGTAAACAGGAAGTATAACGTTACCATGCGGTCAGTGAGTCGTAAGCCCTATCTTAGCAATGTTTGTTTAGCTTGTATTTCTTTACATGTAGTTTTATCTGCATCATGAAGGGTGAAGCTGCGTTAGCTGCCAGCAGGGTCTGTTTGCTCTGTAACCATGGACATGCAGACAACAGTCACAGTCTGCATTGCTTTTGATACTGAAAGAAAACATCTAAACATGAAGATTGTGAAGAAAGATCTAAATGTATGAGGAGCATCTTTTTTGTGTGTGGTTTCTAAGCTGATTTATGGACACTCGTCAGCGATGGACATCACTGGAAAAAGTAAGTCACTCTTATTCCAGCAGTATGTGTGTGATGTCTGTGTGCTCAGATTTGAATTAGTTATGGATCTGAGACAAAGAGAGAGTGAGGTGAGAAGTTTTGATCGGGTTTAAAGGGTTCTATAGTAAGTCCTGTAATTTAAAAATATTGAATCAATTGAAGCAGTGCTGTTTCTGGTTATTTAGGTGTCGCAGGCCAAACATCCACCGGTACCCCGAGGGGGTCGATCTTTTCATAGACAACTGATTTAATGATATTTTAAGTTTAATTCAATTTTACAATAAAACAAACAACAGATTTTAAGAATTTTCCCACTCTCGCAGCAATCTTCCTTATTGTGTCTTCATTCAAGATATTGACACAATAAATCCTCCCGGTTGTTCAGATCTTTGTGGTGTGTTCAAGTGGAACTTCCAGACGACACAGCGCTTGATCAGTTGGCTTTTGACTGCTTTAGATCTTTGAGGTCAACTTGGTGTTTGAGGTGTCTAAAAATAGCAACATCTTCAGTATAGTGTTTGTTCTGTCCGACACTTCGGTCTTGTCGTAATAAACAGCAGCCTGTATGGGATGCTAACCGAGCTTTAGACCTTTAGGTTGACATTCAACTGTCTTCTGTATTGGTTTATTATACGTATCACTATAATACTGTTGTTTAATCATCATTTTAGAATGAAGACACTGAACATTAGAAGCTGACAAAACAGAGAAACTCACTCATGTCTCTTCCACACTGGATAATCGCTCCTCTTCCACATGCTCAAACAAGAAAATTCCTCAGAAAGCGAGGCAGTTCATGGTGCAATAGGATTTAATGGCGGTAATAATCTGTAGCAGCAAAACCTGACAGGTGATGCAATTTCCTAGGCCTTTGCTTTTCTTCTAATCTGGTTTAATAGGATGTGAAGCTTCGGTTGTGCTTTAATCTCAGTGAACAGACCACAATCCTTTAGCATGCTCATAGCCCAACTTGATATGACAGGATACTCAGCAAATTATTTACTTGGAAAGAGATTATTCTGCGCGCTGAAAGGTGATGTAAGTTTAGCCGAGGATTGTTTTTGCCAGTGTACTGCTCCGGGATGTTTTGGGGGCTGACGGGGACACAACACCGGCTGTTCATTGGTATTCTGAAGCCGCTCTGCCTGCCTTGCTGTACTATAGAATGCATAGACTTTGTGACAAAGTTGATGAAGCATGCATTTTCATCACAGTGCCAGGGCAGAGCTCCGACAGCGTACGATGGAAGCATTAAGCAGCAGTGGAAAAAAAATGGTGGATGAGGACATAAGTAGCGCACACACACAAGTTACGCAATGTGTGTGTTTGCGTGTTTATATCTCTGTATCTCATTATGTACTATATCTTTATGCATGGCAGCTTGCATGTACCATCAACTGTTAAAACAGGTTTAAATCACTAGCAGCATGTGTCATTTGCATTATCTTCTCATATATTTGCACACACAAATCCTGTGGAGTCAACTGAGTGGGAGGATTGGGCAACATGATAACTGTAGCCCATATATATAATGTGCATTTCCTCCTCATTATTTATTAATGGTGTCTTGTCATTTGTCATTTGCAACGGGAAGTTAGTTATTGCTTTTTAGGCCTGCTTACCAACAGGTAAACAGTTGCAGCAGCAGTGGCTGTGACACACAGCTCATGGAGGCAATTAAAGTACTTTAAAACCCTTATTGCCTGATTGCTGCAATTTGCGTCAAAACTCCCACTCATTCTCACACTCAGTCAAATCTGAATACACAGAAATGACACGCGTATTTTTAGATTCAGTGTGAGGATATAAATGTCCTTAAATCTGCTTAGAAAAGCTTTTTGGGAGGTGCTGTGGGGGCGCAGTTATCTCGATTTTTTTCTAAAGGCGGCCCATAGTGCCAGACTTTGAAAACCCCTGGTCTAAATTGCAGCTCATGTAAGTGATGAATATGTATGGATCAATTAATAGTCCGTGGATCTGATGAGGTACTCTGTCATTTAGTCCTCTAAGCTTGAAGAAAAATGAAAACTGCCCGGGGCCTGTGCGTATACACCACTCTGCATGTAAAGATGATCATTTTTTGACAGCAGTCTTCACACTGTGTATCAGTTGTCGTGGTTAAGAAGGACAGGATGCATCCTCTGTGTGGATAAGCTCTCCAAGTGACCCTCTCCTCTAGCACAAAGCCGCTGCACATTTAACTCCAGCAAAGACACAGTGGGACTACTTTGGCGGAGAAGTGATACTGTAATGATTAAATAGCTGACTGTTGAGCTGGGTTCAGTAGTGGTGGCAAGCTGTGCCCTGTCTCCCACAACCCATAATTAAACCATCTGAAGAAGGGCAAAGAATAGTGATTATTCATGGCTAGTTTATGGCGCTGTGATACTTCTTTATCTTGTCATGTTTGCTCGACTTCTTAAATGAGTCCCTGTTTGCTACATGTGTGTGTTCACCCTGCGAGGAACCTCTGTTGCACTTTTCTGACAGACCACGGTGCTCAGGGCTCCAACTGCATTGATAATGCAGCTGCAAACTTTTGAACAGTTACAGTGATTTTCACTGCTTTTGGTTCTGACTTTAATAAGGATACAGAGTAGCTGGGAAGAAATATTCATATATTAAAGAAAATAAAAAATGATTTCGAGCGTAGACCCTAATTTTGAATTTAACTCTCTATTGCAACATTTATTCCGAAAGTCTGTGAATATAAACTGTAGAAAAGTGGGAAGCCATTACTGGCTGCTTTAACTTTTCGACCCTTTTGGCACGTGCAGGGTAGAACTGTTCATGCAACACAATCACATCAGTATGTATGCAAGACAGAGCAGAAGTGTGGTTGCTGAATTGCAATGATGCCAAAAAGTAAAAAAAGACAACAAAAAAAGGCAGTTTTCTCTCTTTCAGTCAACAAGCGTGTTGACCTCCAAACACCAGCAGAGGCTCCCTTGTTGTTCAGCTTTATAGACAAAGATAAGATGTTAGTCACAATGTGAAAATTAATTATACAGCATTTAGATTCCAAGGTCTTCGTCAGGTCATAATCACGGCTCAGCTTTATAGAAAATGAAAAGGCCACTGGAGATTTGTGTTGTTTACCTGATTGCAATTTAGCTTAAAAGGTCAGTCAGGTACCTCAGTTATCATGTTGGTAACCAAATATATTTACACACATCAAAGATGCATTCTGTTGATTTTACACATACATTTTGGTTGCCATGGGGAGTACTACTAGTACTGCTACTCAGACTGAGTAAACAATTGTGTGTTGTATGTGTTTTGTGGCTCTGGGGGAGCTTTGTTAAGTCTGAGTAAATAACCCTGCTGATGTCGTCATGTTTTGGAGAATACAAATTATAACAGATAGCCTGTGTAACAAAATGGGGCATTGAGTTTGAAAGATGTGGGCATTTATTGGACCAAGCAGGGACAAAAGGGTCTGAAGGCTGCTTGTCGTTCTGTGTATACTGAATTGGGCGGCTAAATTCACAGAAGCACATGTTCTGTTTATACTGTAAAGCAGGCAAGTAATACTATTATTTGGCAGTTATTAACAAGCGTATGTGTTGCTGTTGTACCACAGCCTGTTTAACTTCTTTGCATTTTGACCTGTTGAGGTTAATGCTGGAACTACGTAGGTGCTCTGTACTGTGTCTTTATCTGGTGTTGTTACAGTTGCTGATCAGCTCTGTTCTGTAAATCTCCTGCATTCTCACAATTAAAGGAGGGAAAGGAGGTTATATACTTTGGGTGTCTGCACATGCAGATGTGTTCACACATGTGCAGCACAGTGCAGATGCGACAGTAAATGTGCACATGGATTTGTTTATAAAACTGTACATTGGGTGTACAAATACAAATACTATATGTATGGTCCGCATGGTTATTCATTTAAGGCTGCGCACATCCTTGCAGACATGGGCAGATGAAATTTACATCACATGGACCCTTGCAGCTAAGCCAACAAGACAGGTAGAACTTGCACTTAATGAAAACGTCAGAGTTGTATTGTGGGAAGTGTTTTTTGAGCAGCTTATCCAGAGCGAACAGGATAAGCTGAATGGATAGATGAATGTTCCGTATGAGCATTGTTGCCTGTGTCTGCATTCTGTTCCCTGACTCTGAAAAAAACCAAAACATTTTAACTAGAAACTTTAAAAAAAAATCTCTGGAGACTGTATGTTCTACACAGAACTGTAAGGAAAGATAACACAATCTCATTTTCATCCTAGGGCAATAAAGAAAGCTAAAATAATGGTAGGTAGATGGAAAATCATTGCAGGGTACTAAAAGATAAGTAACGATATCAGTGAAGCTTACAGAATATTATATGTTATAAGTAAAATTAGTAAAAAAAAATTCGTAAAATTTATGTTGGTATATAAATAGAAGCGGAAACAAAACCAGTGTTAATTTCCAGTCACTTTGGGTAGAATTGAAGTGAAACTGAGCAGACTCTGGTCGTTGTGGGAGTTTATGTGAGTCAGTCTCATACCATAAAAAAAATAATAACTTCTCCCACATCTCACCTACTCATTCACACTCAGTCAAACCACAGTGAATAAGCCTCTCACTTTGTAACTTGAACTAAAACTCAAAGAGAAGCCTTCTGTCACCCCCCACCTGCAACTTTGTGATTTATAGTTGCCAAGGCTTTGACTTATTTATTTATATTTTCTCAACATAGCTGATCGTAAACCAAAAAGGCGAGAGGGGAGGGAGGGGTAGAGGAGCGGCTTGATAAATGGCCCGTGGAAAAAAACGGACACCTGATAGGCAATTCCAATGGGCGAGAGACGGATATTGGCCAGAAAATAAAAACGCCTCCCTCAGTTCAGATAACACCTCAATCTGTCTCTTAAAGGAGTGAGAAGAATGGAGCGATAGTTCCATTAAGGGGCACAACCGATTCTTTTCAATATCTTTTGAGAATAAGTGCGCCTTCGTGTTCCCTTTTCTGAATGTCAATTGTGTCTGTTGTCGCTGCTGCTTGGGCCGCCAGTCAATATGGCAACCAGGCAGAGACAGATTGGTCGCCAATAATCAGTTTCCTTCTGGATTTGCTTATTACCAGGCGTAGGAAATTGAATATAGAGAGCAGACAGAGGTGCTAATATGTGTCTTCAGTTGCTCTGAGCCTGTGGTGAGACAGAAAGCAGATACATGGTTGGGACTGTAAGAATAGCTGCTTTGTGTCCTGCTTCAATAACAGAAATGAGGAGCTAAATGCGCTTCATATTGCTTCATTCAAGCCAACCTTGCTCTGTGTCTGTGATTGTGTTTATTTGTCCCTCATTCTGTGCATATTAACAGAACTGCTGCTGACATCAACTACTAAATATAAATCTCCTCCTGAATTGCATGCTTTGAATATCCAGTTCTTTCTTTCACTCGTGGGCTCCTGTGCAATTTCGTCTTTGTGTTTAGAATTATTTATGTGAGCTGCACAAATAAGCAAAGGTGACGCTGAGATTCACACGCACAATAAGCGGACCTTCAGTGATGGGGTATCCTTTCAGACGGGGAAAATACAGAGTAAATACAGTACGCATTGGTTGGTGAGAATGCTCGGCTGCACATGTACACAGTGGAAACGTCTCAGGAGTGCAACAGTGTGTCACATCTCCAGGCTTCACTCATCGCTGGGTGCCAGAGCATCTTTGTTGCTGTTCTGTTTGTGAGGAAGCGGTGCACGGGGGAATCTGTTGCGTCTTCAGTAACAGCTGCTCATGCATTACCTTCTGCTGGCCAGCAGAAGTCAGCATTGTTCTACATAAAAGACCAACATGCAGGAATGCCCTTCAAAGGCAGAGAGCAGTGACTACAGAAAGCAGAGTTTCAGACTGTCCTGATAAACTCTGTAACAGATGGAAAGGCTGGAATACCTTCATTTAATACCTTTTTAGGCTGATTATATTACCCATAAAAATGACTGCCATTATATCACCCATACATAGTACCTAAAGTTTTGAATAATCCTTAAAGGGAGTACAAAGGGAAAGTCCTGTATCTACAAACAAAATGTGTTCTTTCAGCTCTCTCGTCCATTAAAACTAATTTGTTTTTGAAAGTAAACTTTTTTTGGATTATTTATAGTATATAGAATACAGTTAATATTCATTTTGAAATTAATAAATTAAAATGGTAATTTAATACATTTAAATGTGTTATTTAAAGGTAGCTCAACCACACCAAATAGTGTTATTTCCACCATAGTCAGATGCTAAAACAGCTCATTGCTACTTTGTTAAAACAAGACTATATAACTTTTAAATGAGAAATATCATATTATTGCTCTATTCGATACACTGAGGTGTTTTGCTGCTTCAGCCTTCCTTTGTCTGGTATGACCAGTTTATGGCAGCTAATGTTTGCCAACGCTAGCAAACTCTGTGTGTAACTGACATTATTGAGTCAGTTACTCAGCAACATCATACATATATATATATATAACAAGTTAGTTTGCTGACTTGATGACTCTTCTCTACTTTTGTGCTGATTTTAGCATTTAGCATAATCCCACAGTTGTCACTTGTGGCTACTGTGGCCGCTGTTTAGCAAAAGTAACATTGTGTCGCTTTAAGCTAGGACTAGTTTAACTGCGCGTTCTTCCTCCATGATGATTGGATTTAGCTGCTGCCTCATTCTTGTAGAATAAAAAACTTAATCAACATGATGTCAATTCATAAAAATGGATATTTTCAATGACAGATAACAGCTAGGGAAAGAAGTGTGTGAATTAGCTTTAGCTAAGGCTAGCCGTAGCTATTTCCCAATGGTTTAATATACAGCTCTCTTGCTTTAACTGTCTAGTTTTCTGTCTCTTTGTGGCTTCAGGTTCTGTCTCACACCAAATAAGAAAGGCTTTCCCCCATATTTCAGCACCAATATTGGTCCATAAACATCACAGTGAGCGTTAAAGACACCATCTGCGTGGCTTAAGTTGACCGAGGCAGGCACACACAGCTGGTTGTCAAAAGTTGGTAACCCTGCAGTAAATGCCACTTGGTTTTTAGCTTTGTTTTGAAGTTATTGCAAATTTTACATGCTGTTTTTATGGAAATTAAAATTTCTAATGCATTATATTTTTTTGTATAGTTAAACAATGTCAAAACTCCACATTCTGGTCATACTACTCAAGTTTTAGCTACACGTTTGTGCCTTTTATAGAGCAGAGTATAAGACTACTGCACCTTACTGCCTTCCTGTCACATCAGTTTCAGTTTATCAGGTTGTTAATTCTTCATTTCTACAGAACACATTCTGATTACACATATAGCCTATATACAGTGGGTTGTTACATTCGTTGTCCTCACAGCAAAATTGCCCTCTTCATATCAGACACCCACATAAAGTTGAATATCAAGTTTTAAGCACTCACTCATCAAAGTTACACACTGAAGATGTCTGAACGTCTGAATGTAGGGCAATGTCACAGTTTTCTAAAATTGAGAGGAGGAAGGTGGAAGAAGATGAGGTATGATACCACAATCAGAGTTATGAGAGCTGGTGGGGTTCAGCTCTATAGACGGCAGGAGAGGATCAAATCCAGAACAAGAAAATGTCACCATGCACAATGAATGATAATAGGAAACGTCTCATGTAGTCATGGAATCACACTTTGGGGGTCACACCTTGAGTTCGGTATTGCCTCCAGGCCCACCTGGGGTCCGTCATACACATAGGTGTTTCTGCTGGTGTCACATTGTGGAGGATTTACCATCAGCAGGCAGGGCACACAGAGACCCCTCCTCCTGGGTACATCATTATCACCGAAAAATCAATACCGGATGCTGTGACACAGCGACATTGAGGACTTTCTGTAATGTTTTCCCTGTGCTTTTACACAATATAGGACACAGCAAGTGATCCAATCCTTTCAGTATCACAGAGAATGTTTGGAGTCAAGATGTAGGGTGGTGTGATGAATGGAAATAGTTATACTCCCCTCTGCCGATTAAAGTGCAGGCATCACTGCTTGGATATTCACATGACCCCTTAGATTGTATCTCAAAGACAAGATGAAGATGATCCATCTTCATTTACAGCTCTTCGTATCTGACTGGGCTGTTGTGTATATTCAATTGATCTGTTCATAATGTTATGAATTTATATAAGGCTATCTCTCAGAATGAGTACCTATCTGCATTCCCATGCTCAGATCCGCCTCTCATCTTTCACATATCAGTATAATCAGCAAGTACAACGCTGACATTCAGAGCCTTGACAGTAAAACAGTGGGGACTCCTTGGCATACTAAATCACACAGAAAATGAATACAAAACAATGCTCTGAGGCTCTTTTGATGCATGGATGTGCATAATTACACAACACAGGATTTTTCTCTCACAGGCACTCCTTTGTCTCGAAATTGTCCTTCCTTTTGACATAGTTGTTTTATCCAGGGGGCTTTAGTAAGCTGCCCCCACATATTGTGTGAGAGATGGGAAGATATGTACATCTAATGCAAAGAGCCTAGAATAAGAATAAAGCTGGTGATATTGTATATTTTTCCTATTATCATCAAAAACCATTAAAAGACCCAAATCAAAAATGAATTGATCCTACTAACAAGTATTTTCTGTGTATCTAATGTGTATGTATGTTTTTTCATTACCATGAACACACACACTGTAGATTATTTTGACTCAATTCCACATACACTGTCCTGCTGTCGCAAATTTGTAAATACTCATTGGTGTACCAAATGTGGATTAATCCGCCACTGAGAATAGTCCCCAGCAAATGCACTATTTCCTTCTGTTTGAGTAACGTTTGCTAAAAACCACAGTGCCCAGCTGTTTTAGCCTTTTTTTTTTTTAGACATAAACAATATATTTGTCTCTGGTTTTTAAGTATTTACATCTTCATTAAGAACAAATGTAAAAAAATATGGAATAACTCATCCTTTAAAGATACCCTGTGTACCTTTTGACCACTATCAGCACTATGGAGAAATGTTTTCTAAGAACAGATGCCTATTTTATTTGCATCTCTTGCACATGTACAAGGATGTGCACGCATGCGAATGACACAATACACATTCCTGTGTACACATGATAAATATTTTATAGAATGAAGTCACCTAACCTTTTTGGTATCGAATGAGGTATACTTGGTTTTTTACACTTTTTTTTTTACACTTTTTGTCTTGGTCTTGAGAAGTTTTTGTTTTTGGTTGCTGTAGACCTACAGTACGGTGTGTCATATTTCCACAAACATTCACAATAAATGTGGGCACTGTAAACCCATTGCTTCCTATGGAATAAGTCCAGCTTGGTGCCATTTCAGCCATACTGCAAACTGAAGTCTGTGTCTAGAATGAAAGAGAAATTACAGTGGAAAAGTCAGAATTTGTCAAGTCATGTGGACTTTGGCAGAAAAACTCTCTCCTACATGTGTTCCAAATGCAGTGCAGATTAGCAACCCATGTTATCACATTTTTGGATTCATAACACAACAAAATATGTCTAAAAGGGAAATATAAAAGATATAATATGAAAGAATGGAGACAAATAATGGAGAAAGAGTGGGAATGAAGGTGAGAAAGGTGTAGGCATGAAGGCCTCCCAGCATGCAGGAAATGGACAAATGGACTCCCATTAACAGAGTTCCTGCTCTGTTAATGGTGTAGTGGGTGACACATTGTGCTCCACAATGTTTCCACACTTCACATGTTACACAATTAGTGTTGTTGTGTGTGTGACTACAAAGATGGGTATGCTGCTGTGCTGATGGTGTAGCTACCAATAACACTGCTATTGAAGGTGCAGCTTTCTGCCTAATGTGTGGACTCTGGCTCACTACAGAACATGTACTTAGACCCCAGGGAAAGAATCTTCTATCGTTAGAACAGGTTATGGGGGTCTACAAAAAAAAAATAAAAATAAGATGGTGACTGTTCATTCTCCAGTGAAAAATGTATAGTTTGTGTTATGGTCCAGATTTTCTAAAAATCTAGTTAACAAATTGCTGTGTGAAGCAGCAAGGTTTGTGCAAACTGCATCCACCAAAAAACAGTCTACTTCCATGTTGCTTGGTGCATGGTCAGAGTAAGCCGGCAGTGGTCAGTGGGGAAAACATATTATAGATACAGTAAGCAAGGCATTTATCAAAATGACCAGCCAGTGTCGGGAGTGAGCCTTACTGATTTATTCATTAAAGAGAAGATTTACTGATGTTTGGAGTGTGGCAGGTGTTAGGATCAGACACTAGTGCCAAAGTTTACTTGGCACTAGTGTCTACTGTGACTTGGCTCTTTACTTACAAAGTGCCTGCCCTGCGGTTTCAACTCAATTCACGGTGTCTACAGGGAAAGCTGATCCACTGGACCAGGTCATTTCATGGTGGAGATGGAGGGATGACATATCTTTAGACAGGAGTGTGCTGGAAATTGTATCACTGATTGCGTGTGCATGAGTGTGGTTTGTGTCTGGGTGAGAAGGTGGTGCAACAGCTGTCTCCGTGACTCTAATAGCAAGACAACAGGGGCCATCTGGTGGATTTTGTGTTGTCTAGCCTCACCTGTAACTGGTCTTCAGATCATGCAGAAAAGGAACAACCAAGCACTTGTCAGCTGGTATTGTTAACTGGAAGAAGAAGATGAAGCACAGATGCTTTCTTTCTTAAATTCACCTTACTTTGTATATTTTCAGTTTGCAGACTGAACATATTGTAGCTTAAAGTTTTCTAATTTTTAAAGGAATACTTCTTGCTGAGAGTTAGACAAGCAGGTCGACACCATTCTATGGTGTGTATGGTAAATATGAAGCCACAGCCCGTTAGCTTAGCTTAGCACAAAGACTGGAAACGGGGGGAAACAGCTAACCTGGCTCTGTGTTAAAAACTGTGCCTACCAGCACCTCTAAAGCTCACTAATTAACACATTATAAAAAAGTCTCTGCTGTTGCCTGACAACCTTGAGATGACGGCTAGACTCCAGTAAGTCACTGCTCCCAGCCAAGAAATAGTCTGGCACATAACCCCCCGTTAAACCACAACAGGTAATTTTTGCACTTTGGTTTTTGTACAGATAAAACAAAGGTGATAAAATAATTAGTGAGCTTTAGAGGTGCTGGTAGGTGGAGTTTGTCATCTTTGGACAGAGCTACAGTATATATGCAAACATACATATACAGTATATTATTCATGAGTGTATAAATGGGTTGTCTGTCTATAAAGCTGAATGTTTATATAACTGTCCTGAAGGAATACACATTGCTGTCTACATGCAACATTCCCATGTACTGTATATGTTTCCTTCTCCCCATGGTAGAGTTCATCTGTTTGAAATTCTCAGCTTGTATTACAATAACCATCAAAGGACAAGCACTGAATGTAGCTGTGGAGGAATTAATTACACCAGCAATGGTTATCCACGCACAGCAGTGAGAACCAATCAGGTTTGATTTGAGCAATCTGTTCAGCATCTCTATCTGACCTGTGTAGCACACTGCCTCATCAGATATGGACATTGTTATGTGTTTCATTGATAGCCTGGTGAAAGAAACAGATAATTACATCTACTTGAGATGGGAAAAATAAAAGACCCATCGAGATAGGCTGTAATTCTGGCTGCTTGAAGTGTTCCAATAAACAACATTTCCCATAAAAGTTTTGAAAGGTAAGAAGAATTGCTTTGAACTATCTCCACTGGCTTCCAGTAATGTATTTCTTATCACAGTTGAGGTGGTTGTAATGCAGCAGAGCAACATGCTGTTATTAGATGCACATTGCAGCTTTTAGGGGCAATTCCAATTTTTCACGAGATAGGAAATGCTGCTTCTTTAGCCTGAGTAGTCTGTACTCCAGGTGCATCAATGCATCTTTTGGTTCTGCAGTATCCAGTACTTACAGTAGCCATTTGAACTGCAGCTCATTTGAATGGGAATTAAGTCTTAGTCACATCTGTCAATCATTTAACACATGTAGGGCTTATTTAATTTAAAACAAAACAGAGTTACTATTGATTCAACATGACTTTTTTATTAACTGCCCCTTGGTAAATTCCTAACCATTAAATGGGCAAGAATATTTAAATTGTTAATAATATATTATTTTCCAACTCATTACGGCTCAAATAACTAAATTCCATGTTTTAGTGAGTGAAATTAAGTAGTATTTGCAACACCTTTAAAGATGGTAAAAGAATTTATTAAACATGGGGCTGGTCTCAAACCTTAAAGCAACTATTCAATATTTTGTATTGACAATCACATGACTGATGTACTGTATGTGAAAGGGGGTTGCTCATAATGATGATGATGAACCCACCCCACCCAAAGAATTATCAGCTCATTGTTGAGATCTTCCAGCCTGCTGTTTTGGTTCACTCATGGCTCTCTTGGTTCATGGCTCTCACAGCATCACTTTCAGTAGCAGCAGGCAGCTGTTCTCAGCAAAAAAGGTCTAAAAACCCACTGTACAAGGGTTCAAGGGTTCATTTATTTATCATTACACGCAAGAAAACCTATTAATTATGGTGGAGTGCAGAGGATGAATTGAGAAGTCTCACAGCCTGAGCTGTTCTGGAGTCTGGTGGTACGGCAGCAGGGTAAACAGACTGTTGCTTGGGTGGGTATTGTCTTTTAGTATCCTTTGCCACATGGTCAGTACCAAACGGCAGACAGTCAAAGTTAGTGACTAGCTGGTGAAGATAGCGGAGCATTTAGCAGGTAAAGAGCCAGATATTTCCTCAGGAGTAGGCGGAGATCAAATCAGAACTAAAAGGAGAGTTCTTATTGGACTTACATTCATCTGGTGGACAGAAACACACCTGCAAATGAATGGAAAAATTGCTTTATATCCTTTGAATATGTAAATAAGGCAATTGATGCCAACATCTTTTTGACAGGGCAGGGTGAAGAAAGCAGGACTTAGCAATTTATCCAGTGAGGAAAGTCAACATACATTTTACATTTACATTTCACATGTTCCATTCATTGAAGCTGGTTGGTTACAACCTGCTTACCTGTTTACATCCCTGTTACCTGTTTACATCTCTGTTTATATTGTTTACATCTCCGCTTATATATATTTATATGTATTTATACTACAGTTTACACTTGCATTTTATCACTTTTGCACTCCTGCCTCAACAGTATTATATTTCTGTTTGTATATATTTCTATTTCTATTCTATTTTCTATTTTGATATTTTATTTCAGTGTGTTATATTTTATTTATATACTATATTCTGTTCTCATGTTTTGAACTTTTGCACAATTTTATATCTTATTTCTTAAGTTCTCCTTTTGCTTGAGTGATTTTCCTTATACATTTGAGCATTGTTGGAGGGATTTAAGAATTTCTCCGCCAACAACTGCTTCCATGTAATTGTTGTGCACATGATAATAAAGATCTTGAATCGTGAAGCACATCCTATTCACCTTTCTCTGAACTACATACACATACTGTACATGCAGTTCCAAGCTACTTCAAATCAATATATACTCTAAATAACAATTTGCACAACCACCCACATTTGCTGAAAAATGACTTAGAGGTTGTGGAAAGCTCTGAAAAGCAATAAGTTCGCTTATAAGCTTTGATTATTTTCCTACACATACTGTTCCCAAAGATTAAGAATAAACTTCCATGAACAAATTAGAATTTTATTATCCTCCCTACCTATACACTGTGTACCTATACTGTACTTACCTTTACTGTATATCTTGTTTTTGTGTGCTGCATCCTCTGCCTCAACATTACAGCCAGTGGTGGCTCGATTGATGAGGCTGTGGATACTGTCCTCACTATGGCTGACCATAAAGCTCATTTGAATTGTATAAATGGGCTGGGCGGCTGTGGCTCAGGAGGTCGAGCTGGTCCACTGATCACAGGGTTGGTGGTTGGATCCACACCTCGTCCTGCTGTCCACTTGTCGAAGTGTCCTTGGGCAAGACACTGAACCCCAAATTACTCCCGATGGTTGGCCAGCACCCTGCGTGATAGCTCGCCACCATCTGCTTGTGAGTGTGTGCGTGACTAGGTCAATGAGTGGCAAAACCTTGGAAAGCGTTTTGGATAAAAGTGCTATCTAAATGTAGCCTTTTACCATTTATAAATCACTGGAATGCAAAAGTACTGTAAATATAATTCATACATTTTAAACAACATAAATTAAAATCAATATTTTCAAAGTCGCCCCAATCAATGATTCCCACTGAAACTAAGACACCTAAATTTAGGTTGCCCCTACAGCCTTTTAAATGTCTGCATATGTCCCAGGAAAAGAATACATTTTATTATTTGAATGTCACATTTGCCTCATACTGCCCATTCTGTTAGAAGCATCGTCAGTTAGATATTTTTGATATTTGCATATTACTACAGAATCAACCCAACAGCTGTCACAAGAAAAATAAGCAAAGCAAAGCAAAACACACATACTGTAACTGAACACACAGGAAAATAGAATTATATATAATAATATTACCCACTTAAAGTAATTCCCATGTGATGCTAGATGCCAAAAAATTCCCTCCCTCCCTTCACCAAACAACATTTTAGCCTCCAGTGCACTACAATGGCAGTTAGACTAAAACGCAGGAGAACCTTTTGAAACCAGCACTCTCTTCATTTAATCTCCTTGCTCCCTAACCTGATTCCCCTTCATCTTCTTTGCCGTCAGTGGCCCTGGGGGAATCTAATTCATGAGAGGTCGATGACAGAATGGGGCCTGTGGTCCTGTTAAAAGGCTCCTGTGGTTTTGCCAGTGTGGAGAGATTACTGTGTAGTTAAAGCTGGACATCAAAGGATGAGTCCAACAGGGAATTTATTAGGGTCGAGATATTGGAGTTGATATGAGTTTGACAGAAAGTTATGAGTGAAATCGGACAGTTTTTTTGTGTGACCACTGATTGAAAGAACACATCGGAAAACAGGATTTTAATAAAGCTAAATGACCATTGCAACAATTGCAATGAAGGTGATACATACAAGGTTGCATGCTAATTGATGATTCCTGCTTTGTCAACCTCTTCACGTCAGGATTTTTGGGACTGCCCCCGTTTTTTGACCTGCTAATGCTTAGGACAGACATGATTTGGGTTCTTTGGAGTTGCAATTGTTATCTCATGTTGCTTTGAAATCTCATGTATAAAAGTGGAAATTGCCAGACCACTTTTATAGAAAATTGCCATTTGAGCAAATATCACCCACCTTTGTAAAATTACTAGTAATTATTCATAATTGAAAGGGTCAGTTCACCAGAAGTACAGAAAACCATATTCCTTACTTAGAGGTATATAGCCATCCTGTTTTATGTGCCCAGATTTTGAGATACCTGTGCAACCATGAGAAAACAAAGTCAGTGAAAAAACATGTTTTTTGTAATTTGGGTGAACTGACCTAAACTAAAGGGGTACTCAAGCAATGTAGTATTGCACTTCCATAAAGTTGGGGGACTCACAAGAGACAGATTGAAAAAGATCAGTCAAAGCAGCAGAGGCTGAGAAATCCTGACAGAATCCTTAGTCAAAAACAGTTGATCCTACATTTCCCATAATGCAACTCAATAGCATCTTTTTGTTAGGCCCTGCCAGCCTGGTAAATGCCTGCATCTTTCGAACTCCAAACATCCAGGTTGTAACGCAGGCATAGAAGGTAGTCTCAGAGCCAAAGTTAAGCCAAAACCAAAATAACCCAGATGACATCATCAGGGTAATTTACTCAGACTTAAAAAAAGCTCCCTTCAGAGCCACAGTAGACATTATACAACTGTTTTCATGGGCTGAATAGTACTTCCCATGATTAGTAAACTGACCCTTAAGTGTAAATTTGGTGGAGTTCCTCTTTAATCCAAAATCCCTTTCTATAATTTCTTCCACCTCCTGTATAAACACACTAAATGCCAGACAGAAAATGCCAGCTCATTTTCATTTTCATTGCTAGCGTGATGCTGAAGCCTACAGCACAACAGAGCAGAAAAACCTCAGTAGCATCAATGCACTGTGCCGCTGTTCTGGCAGTGGACCATTTGCTTTGGTCAATTTATGGTTCATATTTTGCTGCTATTGACCCGCCTCCAGAGAGGAGCGGCTGGGCTGCCCACAACAGCGATTTCCCCCCCGCAGAATGAGCACCCCTTGCCCAGGCATGAAATTGACCTTGGCCTGCAGGCTCGGTGCTGAGATAAGCCCAAACAGGTGTGATAAAAACCTGATTCCCTGGGCACCCATGGACTGAGTGGTGAGAGAGCAACCTTGGGGCCATGACGTCAGAGAGGTTTTATTATCCCCTTGCTGCGAGCGGGGAAAGACATGCAGAGAGCCTGAACGCAGCTCGCCTGCCCACCTGCCTGCCCGTACTCTTGTGTGGCGTATTAAAATTCATGAGGTACGTTGGTTTGAATGCCAAGGTTTATGGCAGCATTCTCTCTCTGCATAGGTCCTCGGGGATGAACACCGGGAGAGATTAGAGAAGGACGGTGGAGAGAGATATGGGATCAAGAGGGGAAGAGAGTGAGAGAGAGAGATATGGAGGATAGGAGATAAGGAAAGAATGAAGGAAAGGGAGGTTAAAGATAGTCGATGGAAGTAGAAATCTCAACCGTATTGCCAGACAGAATGTTGATGTTGGACATTTCATCAAAACCTGTGATTACATTCAATATTTGTAAAATTAGGTTTTCTTTTACGATATCTGAGCATATAGCGAAAACGGTATGTTTAAGGTTTGGGAAAGATTGTGGATATGGTTTAAAACAGGACTAAGAGTCTACAGCCATGCTAGCGGCACTTTGAGGCTGTACTTAGACACAGCAGTGCTTTAGGCTAAAGAGGGACATGAATAAAACAAAGATTTCAAGGCGGTCCTCCTCTGGGGAACATGAATGTCTGTACCTAATTTCATGGTAATCCATCCAATAGATATTTCAGTCTGGATCAAAGTGGTGGACCAAACTACCGACCAATACTTACATCCCTATAGCCATGCCGCTAGTGTGGCTAAAAAATGCAAACCATTTTTTGTACGTCTGTGATGGGCCTCTGATCTGCTAATTGAAACTCATACGACATACTACACCCCTTCCACCACCCCAACCTCCACACTCTCACTTTCTGCCTTGCTACATAAACACATAGCTTCCTGCATTGGCAGTGGATGTTGGATGTAAGTCATGTGGAATCTTTCAATATAGCGGTAATTCTTAGGGAGATTTACTGAGAAATGTTCTGAGCAAGGACGAGAGGAAAGGACTGATACAGACAGACAGATAAAGGATAAAGGAAGAGACAAGGAAGGACTCAGAAGAGTTGAAGGTGGCACAAAGCAAAGAAGTAGTATTGACGAGTGGCAGAAACTAAATGAATTGCTCGAGGCCAGTGAGAATAAAATACTGAAGAGGTTTGAAGTACTGGGAGCTCAGGCAAGGTTCTACATAACACAAAACATGAGTGGCTTTCAGAGAATAAAATTCCCTGGTAGAGCGAAAGGCTGACCAAAGCAGGCTGCTGACAGTTAAAAACCTGGCAACTAAGACGTGTACTCTGATGGATAGGGGGAAAGTGCAGGTGAGTGAGTGAGGGGGAAGTGAGGTGTGCAAATAAGGAGAGAGGGATGGAGTGACTGAATGAGTGGGAGACTGACAGACTGAGAAGGCGAGGCACTGACTGAATAAGGGAATGGGACTCGGCTGACTGACAGATAGAGAGAGAAAGTGAACGAGGGAGAGATTGGGTGACAGTCTTACTTAGTGAGACATTGCATAGAATAAGAATCACAGAAATGTGATGGAAAAAGGTGTGTGCCTTGTATAGACACAGGGGGGCAGTGTTACATTGAACACACACTGTACTTGGCTCTGCAATGGTTTGGGATTAAAGCGTGGCAGCCTTTGCAGCTAAGGGACTTTAGGCAATTTATCACTGCAAGGGTTCAAATGAAAGATACATGGTAACACTGTATTTTAATCCCCTCTACTCCTTCCAAATTCATAAGCAGTGTTTAAACAATGAATATATGGTTTATAATGCACTATAATGTAGTAGTAAGCCATATATCATTACATATGATTAAACCTATACTGTGTTATTTATATTCATTAACTTTTTAGCCATGCTAGCTGCATGGCTCTAGGGCTGGCAATGTTGGTTGGTCAGTTTGTCCACCACTTTGGTCCAGACTGAAATATCTCAACAACTGTTAGATGGATTGCCAAGAAATTTTGTACAGACATTTGTATTCCCCAGATGATGTATCCTAATGAGTTTTGTGATCCCCCCGATATTTAGATTTATAACTAAAGGCAGGGAGACACATTTAGACTGTTGAGCTGATTATGAATATGATTTGGGTGTGATGACTGATCGGACCAAGTTGGACCGGGTCTTTTCCAGTGTGGGTCAATTGGTGTTGACCATCGGCAGATAAAACCATATAGTGTGTGTGATATGTAAAAATTCTAATCTGAAGCCTGTAGATCCAGTCGCTGTCAGTCGTTCTCAAAAAGATTTTTTACACATATTTGATATTTGCGACTGATTGGCGACTGATGCATCGCTTGTCTGTCACCTGAGGGAGACAGATGTTTTATAAAGTTCACTCACCTTCAATTCCCTCTGTCAGCTATAAAGTCCTACACACCTCTCCATCCAGGATCTCAATCAAACTCTACTTTTTTTGGCCTTTTCAGCCCATATTGTGCTGCATATAAATAGTTATAAACTGCTGGTTGCCATCCATGTTTGTTTTGGTACAAAAACACGTTACAGCTGGCGTTCTCGTAGGATTGGCAGGATCGTTCACCGCCAGAACTCCAATGGTTACCGACCAGTTGTCCAGTGTGTTGTCTAGTGTATTTATTCAGCTGGTTTATGCTCCTTTCTGACTGTCAAAGACTAAAAAATCTGTGCAACTTGGTGGGAACAATCTTAATGTGTGGTTTGTCCAGTCTTTGTAGGTTTCAGCTACAGCAGTCTTCAGCTTTGTGCTAAGCTTTACTTCCCAAACTAATGGCATTCCCCTGTACTTGTTTAGTGCTAATTAGCACATGTTAGGATGCTAGCATGCAGCTAAACTAAGATGTAAACATGGTAAACGTCACTGAGAGCATGTTAGCATGCTGACATTAGCATTTAGCTCACTGTGCCTAAGTACAGCCTCACAGAGCCACTAGCATGGATATAGACAACCAGTAATGGATGCTTAATATGAGAAGTTATAATTATTGACAAATACATTATTAAACACTTAAAATGTCCTTATATCTGCTCACAACAACAGTGTGTTATAAACAGTTGCTATGTTTATATAAGTGTTTATGTACAATGCTAAATATTTGGGGTTACCAGGTACATTTCAATATTTCCTTCATGTGGACTTCACCATACCATTACAGGAAAAATATATGGAAAGATACAAGAGTCTCTGAGACAAGTGCATTTTCCTCTCAGCAACCTCTCAAACACATTTGAAGAGCTTGCTAATCAATGTGAGCCTCCTTAAGAACACCTGAAGTAATGTAACATTTCATTTTAGTGTGAAGAAAACAACCGTCTTGTATAATACCCAATATGATTTACCCTGGCAGACTTGCTACAACTTTTGAAAAGGATGAACACATTTCCTGGAGTCTGAATGGCTTTGTGGTGATCATAACGTTCATGGAGGCCTCTCCTCTCCAGCTACACTTCACCTTTGAAGCAGAGTCTCTGTACTGCTGACCTGCTGACAGTGCTTTAAGCTAAACCCCTGAAGATGGTGATTTAGAATAGCAGTGAAATTAAGTAAGTAAATACTACACACCTAAGAGATCTGTCACCGTTGTGTCTTTAAAATAAGTGAGAATAAAGAAAAAGATGTCTTCATGGAATTCAAGATCCTGAAACCCCTCTTTCAAATGGCACTGTATAGTGTAGCTTTCCAATTCTATTTTTTGTCTGTGACATTTCCAGCAGTCACAGTCATCTAAGAGGGAATTGTGGTTTAGGTTAAAATAAAGACACAGCCTCCTGAGCTCCATGGACTGCAGTGTCTATCTCACTGAATTGTACAGTGGAAGAATTGTACAATGGTGTCCCACCATGTGCATCTGCACAGCCTTGATGGGGAAAAGACAGATGCACGTCGGCATCATTAAGCAGGCTACGTTATCAAATACTGTGCAGCAGAGAAAAAGCCCTGTAATCATGGCTTAACCTGGTTATATGCTTTTGCATCACCAATCTATGAAAAATATATTGTACTGCTGCGAGGGGCTCAGTGGCTCAGACTTTGATGGCTGCTGTGAAACAATCACCAGTTTACCAGAAAAAAAAAAGCCAGATACATCCGGATACATGCAAAATGTAAACCGTGTCTATACCTTTATATCTTTACCAACAGCGTGTCGCTGTGGTTGTGTGTGTTAAAGTGTTGGACTGAGCTGTCTGTCCTCTGACAGCTACTGTGCTGTTGCATTTCTCTGATTTGTGTGACTGCTTAGTTCAATGCTCAGACAACATCAGGATGGCTGGTTTAAATGTCCTAAATATGTTCCTATATTTGTTGTCAGGAAATCGGATTAAGAAGTCAGAGAAATATTTGACATTGTTCATTCATGGGGAAACTGTGTGTGCGCGTCGGCACAATCAGAGAAAAAAACCCTGCACATTCACACCTTTGGCTCTTCCACTGTTTTAGACAATAATCCCTGCCATGTTGTGACTGCAGAGCTTTATTCAGTGTGAAAACTTTGAGGAGCGCAGTGGGACAGAGAGGTTGAGCTGACTGGTTATATTATGCATTGAGAATGAAGGAGCAGAGAAGTTAAAACTCGAGCAGATTGTGGAGGATTCTGTGGCGCAAAAGGTTCACAGTTTGAACAGGTGAGTACAACAGCAAACTCACCTATTGTTGTAACTCACTGTACAGAAGAAAGCATCAGCAACGTAGCGTTGTGTGTTTGCACTACACAGTATATAAAAACTGTTCTGTTTCTCCTGCTTGTATGTGTGATTACGGGCTGCAGTCACTGTGGAGTCTATGTTGTTATATTATACCTCTCTGTGTTGTCTGCCCTGGTGATGTTTGATTCTACTGTTGATTCTATAAGAAGTGTCAGGCTATTTCATTCATATGGCTTCATAATGCTTGTCCACTGACTTTTTATTTATTGTAGGTCGTTTTTATTCACTGAGTTTTGTCCTCTTCTCTTGTTAATTCTAGTAAGGCTATACAGAGGAAGCCAGTTTTCTATTTATAATTGATAATCAGTCGGCTGCAAAGTGCCGTCTATAGACATGGATTATTGCTTTGAACATAAGGCCCTGGTGGTGTGATGTTGTTCCACTAGTGTATACATCGTAGCCTAAATGTGTTGTGTAATTTAACAGTACATAGTATCATATATCATTATTTAACATTTTTCTTTATTCCACACCCCCCCACATTAAAAATGTAACCCAGTAACGTCCACTCAGAGTACATTTTAATTGATCTATTTTTTCCTTTTATCCAACCACATTTTCACACAAGTACTTTTAGTAGAGTATGATATTCTAGCCCTCTTTCCATCCCTGGAAATGTACCCCATAAAATGTATACAGGTTTAATATACGACTCGGATTTTTATTTCAAGTCTATATACACTCCCCTCCAAAAGTATTGGAACAGTGAGGCCAATTCCTG
Organism: Oplegnathus fasciatus; assembly: GCA_003416845.1. Taxonomy (NCBI): domain Eukaryota; kingdom Metazoa; phylum Chordata; class Actinopteri; order Centrarchiformes; family Oplegnathidae; genus Oplegnathus; species Oplegnathus fasciatus. Next base: position 108,074 of record NTHP01000665.1, read on the forward strand.
TATTTTTGCTGTNAATATGAGACAAGAGATCAACATTTCAGCTTTTATTTCCAGGTATTTACATCTGGATCTGATACACAACTTAGAAGATAGCATTATTTGTAACGGAACACCAAGTTTTTAGGTGAGCAAAAGTATTGGAACAGATAGACTTAAAATAGATTAAAGTGAATAAGACTTAATATTTAGTTGCAAATCCTTTGCTTGCAATAACTGCATCAAGCCTGTGACCCACTGACATCACCAAACTTTTGCATTCTTCTTTTGTGATGCTTTTCCCGGCTTTCACTGCAGCCTCTTTCAGGTGTTGTCTCTTTTGGGGGGTTACTCCCTTCAGTCTCCTCTTTAGCAGGTAAAATGCATGCTCTATAGGGTTTAAGTCTGGAGATTGACTTGGCCAGTCTAAAACCTTCCACTTCTTGCCCCTGATGAACTCCTTTGTTGTTTTGGCAGTGTGTTTTGGGTCATTATCTTGCTGCACGATGAAGGATCTCCCAATCAGTTTGGTTGCATCTTTCTTTAAATTGGCAGACAAAATGTTTCTGTAGACTTCTGAGTTCATTTTGCTGCTGNTGGAAATAAAAGCTGAAATGTTGATCTCTTGTCTCATATTCATCTTTTGATGTCAAACCCAAATGTTTTCAGTCTACAGCAAAAATACAGGAATTGGCCTCACTGTTCCAATACTTTTGGAGGGGAGTGTAAATACAACACTCACATGTTGTATGTATCCTGAGAGAGTTCTTGGCCGCTGTAATCATTCTTTCTGTGAGGTGATGATGTCTCTCTAACATAACTATATTTTAAGACACGGGGAACAAAATCTGTTCAGTTCTGTGCAAAAAAGTGCATTCTGAAGTTCAGCTGAAGTGAATATGAGGTTACAGCCATCTGAGTTGGCCAAAGCAAGTGGGTATCTTCATTCTGGCAGTCGAGTGTATTGTGCAATTCTGGGGTCATGTCCCGGCACAGAGGGAATTTTGTACTAAAAAGACTGTAACTTTGGAAGATACTGTATCCACTTGATTGTCCTGAGGCCCATTTACACTCTGCGGTTTTGGGCAGTCACAGACGAAAGCTGGTAATTGTGAAAGAAACTTCGCTCGTTAATCAGAAACAGATTGTACCGTGAGACCCATCCATTTGGCGACCAAAGACAGGCTGCGTCAATAATTTGACAGTGTCTGAAACTTAGGACCAAAATCCCAGGATACCATGCTGCCCTCTTTTCCCTGGCCCCGACTGGCTTCACAACCTCACCCTCCTCTTTTGAGGTTATGCAATGCATGGAAGTGCCAGCGCCATGGCTAAAGCTTGTTTATTGTTTTTCTACATTTTCAAATCATGAAAGCAGCGCAGATGAATGATGTGAGTGGATGACCTAACTCTTTTACAGAAGCATCTGCTCTTTGCTATTTATACAATAGCACTATGATTAACTAGGCATTCTTTGCATCTCACGTACCGCATGATACGTACGCACTGACATGTAATGAACTTGTAACACTGCACAGTCTATGGGCCCCTTAACTCAGACTGCTGAAGCCTCATATTAGCTTTGGCTGAACTTTACTTATCACAGTGAAGTCATGCTAGGAAGGGATCAGATTATGGCCGGTATGGAGAGGAGGAATAAATACAGTGACCATTAAAGAGCAACTTGCAGGTTAGAAACCCCAGTGAATCAGTGTGTAGGAAAATGATGTAGAAGCTAAATTTTCATAAAAATATACTTATATATACACTACAGTGACTTCTGGAGTCGTTTTTGTGAGAGAATTTTACTTCCACATCTGAAAACGCCGAACCGGAAGTGACGTAACGTAAGGGAGAGCGGTCAAGTTGAACAATGGAAATGAATGGATCTCAAGCCAGTTTTGACGCTGAAGAGGTTGTAAATGTTTATTCATATGCATATGACGGACCACAGCCTTATAATTATGAGCCTGCTAGGCGTCCAAGAGACCAGGAACAGACCAGGGTTAGAAGGAATAATGGTCAGAGGAGAGAAATTGAGTTGTGGTGTGAGGAGAACCAGTGGAGAACTGGGCCGGTGTCTTGGTGAGTGACTGGTGTTAGCTTATAGATACATACACATACAGTATATATCTATGGACGTTAGCTAATGATCGCTAACGCTGTGTTCACATCACATCACTGTAAAGTTTTCTATCACTGTCAGGCTGTAACAACACTAGTATTGG
>NTHP01000665.1:110529-144076 GCA_003416845.1 Oplegnathus fasciatus
CGCGATGTTGAAAAAAAGAGCATTTTAAGGAGCGTTGCTCAAAACGGCCACTTTTTCCTCTGAATTTGTGCCTTTATGTCTTGTAAAACATATTAAATCCTACATTACCTTTTCAAATGCTCATTTTCAGACAAGGTTAAGTATAAATCTAAAAAAAAAATTTATCTGCAAGTTGCGCTTTAAATATCTGGTCTTATGGCACATGAACACTGGATTACGATAAGAAAAAAAACAGAACAACCTGTAAAGGGGTGCTTGTAATCGGGGTTAAAGCTGTCCTGCTGTACTATTTATGTCATTAAAGTTGCAGTGCATATTTTTATTCCTACTTTTGGGTCATAAGTCACATATTGAGAAACTTTATGAGGGTCGATAGTTCTGGCTTTGCGATCCTCCTCTACAGATTAGATGTCCTCTTTTACAGTTGTGATAATTAAAAAAGGCTTACTTGGCACTTTCCCAGGGGTGTTGTCCCCAGAATATGGCTCTCAAGGCTGTTAAACACACAATTAATTGCTCTGATGACTGGTTGTTCCTGTCACCTTCCATCCCCATTGTGTTCCTTTCTTCTCTTTTTTCTTTTCTCCTGTACTTAACAACCTCTGCTTCTCCCTTACTTCTGTCCAGCCTTTCCTCTCTTTGGGCACTACGTGATGAGAAAATTAGTTCTATTTTAAGATGGCTCATGTCAGACTCAAACACCCTTGGGTGTCTTTTTCTCTACTGTTGTACCTCTGCAATTTCTGTGTTAATTATATGGCCAAATCACAAGCTTTGAACAGAGCTGGAAAATGCTTACTCATAACTTGACACCCAATATGTTGTTTTGTTGCTGTACAGTATATACTGTAGGTGGTATTTAGGTGGAAACCAAACCCAAAGATTTTCATTTCATAGTGTATCTCTTCTTATTTCTAACAAAACATCCCTGTGATGTACAGTGCTGTGAAAAAGAATTCCCCCCCGGGGACAATAAACTCTAACTAAATAGCTATCCTTAAGGCCTGGTCATATGCAGGGCCGTTAGGGACATTATTTAGAATTACCATGCATATACATACACTTTTCCTCTCACACACACATATGAAACTAAACTCATTCACATACTATACTGAAAACCACACCCACATACAAGTGAAATGATTTACATACACAACTCAAATGCTCTCACACAATCAAGTGAAAATTTGTACGCTCACATACACAACTGAAAAGCTGTCATGAAAACTATTGAAAAGCTTTCACACACACAAGTAAAGTGTGCTCATACACAGTTGACTGAAATGGTCTCATACAGTATTGTGAAACCCTTTTATATAAACTATTGAAAAGCGTTCACAGTTTCTATTGAAAAAAATCATTTTCATTTCAGTATGTTGTATGAGAGCATTTTAGTATGTTGTATGCGAGCAGTGTACATATGGCCCCTCATATGGTCACGGCAGCAGTTAAAATTGAAAATTTGCGGCGATGTCAATTCACTGTCGGATTCACTTTGATAATGGATTCACCATTATCAAAGTGAATCCGTCCAATTTTTTTGCACCAGGTTCAGTTTTGTTTAACTTTTGGTTAATAGTGCAAATTACCACTATTGACCAATAGAGCGCTGTAGGAATGAGTCCTAAAACCCAGAAATGAGTTAGCATTTTTGCACTTTTGGTTCCCTCGTCTCGAAGTCAATGGGTTTTTTGAATGGGTTTTTGGTTAGATGCCTGAAATAAGGTCTGTGGTGAACATAAGCTTAAGATATTTTCAAGTTTTGTTCTGCGACATAAAAGACATCAGTAAATACCCCACTCATGAATGTTGAAGCTTTTACGTGTCTTTAAAAAGGCGGTTGCTAACAAGTGTCTAAATGAGACTACAGAGGTTGTCGGGGACATTAAACGTCATCACCCAAACACGGTCAATAGTCCGCCTTTACAGCCTCGAACTCGCGGTGACGTTTAAGTCATGCCACTGTGGCGTAGTTCATTTATAGCCTAACGTTAGCTTTTTACGCTTCAAAAATCATAAAAGTGGTGTTCATTTGTAAAGATTACATTGCTGAACAAAACATATAAGTATCATAAACTTTTGTTTGCCACAGAGCTTATTTTCTACAATAACCCAAAATCCAATGGAAAAATCCCATAGGCTTTTTGTTGAGGAAACCAAGGCAATGCTAACTTCCGGGCTGACCTACAAAAATACGTCATCCCTGCAGCACTCTATAGCACACAGTCTTGACCGTGCAAACTTTGAGGGAATGTAGACCTGGAGAGTCAAAAATGGAGAAAGCGAATGTAACTTATTAGCTATGTGTCAACTTCCAGTCTCACATAACCTCCTCTGTCGGAGTATATACTGCTCCACAAAAGAAAATAGTTTGCAAAAAGTTATGAGACAGAAGTCAATAAATAAAACAAATAAACTATGTGAAGTATGTGAACTACCTGACAGTCAGCAAGCTCAGCTTGGAGAGCCTTATCCCCCGTTCAGTAACTCATTCTTGAATGAAATTAAGTACAGGCCTGAGAAAAAAAACGCCAGGGGGAGTATATGACCCAGTACAGAGAAAATAGGAAGAAGCATGGAGAGCTATTGTGACCAACTGCCGCCAGCTTGCTAGTATGTTAGCGGTTAGTTCGCCAACTAGAGTAGTTTACCAAGCAGAGTAGTTCTTACGTCACCAAACTTCTGAAACCACATTTCTCTATTTCGCGAAGATGTGCAGATGAATTTTTACTGTGCCACTATCTGATGCGACCAGGCCTTTACTCAGAATTATTACTATATGATTTTTTTTTAAATTGCATGTTTCCACATTACCATACTTTCATTATCTTACTTTGTACGGCTTTTGTTTTAAGTACCATACCACAGCAGTTAGTAAGGATAAGAAAGGACAACACAAAGATGAAGGCTTTTGACAAACCAAGTAATTAATCAAACTGCTCTCCCTGTGCCCACTTAAGTTTGTGGAGTGCTGTAGCCACTTTAAATGGTAACAGTTGAGTTAGTGTTTCAGACATAATCTGAAATGTGTTTTTCTCTGGAAAGAGTTGACTGATGATTGTATGTGCTTTAAGTTATATAAGACTCATAATTTGAATTAAGTTATGAGACTTGAGTTTCCCTATTGTACAGTAGGTCTGAGCTGATCAGGTGATGGGAAAAGTTTCATAAATCTGCTCCCCAATTAAAGACGCACATAAAAGAGAGAAGCACCCCAAAGGTGATGTGATTTAAATAACTCCTTTTAATAGGCAGTGGCTCGGAGGGGTTCGCTGGCAATTATCACTTGTGACCCACAGCAATTATCACCTGCTCCCAGCAGACAAAAGGCAATTTTCAACTAATTGAGTACTAAGCCACAGGAATTGTGAGTGCTTGACCTTTCAGTGGTGGTTTGGAGGAGGCATGGGCACATTTTTGAGGCCAAAATGTCGTTTTGAAACTGTGACAATCAGCTTTACCTTACTGACCTTAATGATGTGCTGGAAGCCTGGGGATGGGAACAAAACCCCAGGTTTATTCATTATAGTACAGTGTATCACATCATTTGTTTAATCAGTCAGATCTAATGGCAGTTTAAATTGCCTATTGTTTTCAACTGCATTAGGTCGAGTGTTTGAATGTTGACTCAATCAACTGACGATAGCTCTCTGTCACCAGAGGCTCATAATCGCGATCCCCCAGAGGATAAAAACAATATATTATGCTGCATCACTTTATGCCAGGCAAATGAGACAAAAGGTCCCTTTGATATTTTCAGACACGCATATTATGCACAGTAGTATTTTCTGCTATTAGTGATGCAGCTGATGTTACTGGAGCCATCTGCTAAAACAAAGGCTAATTAGTATATAGCCCTGATCCAGCCTGTAGTGCTGTCTGAGTGAATCGACCCATTTCAGAGATTCAGATATCATCCATTTCTTTAATGGAAGAATGTTGAAAATACAAACTTACTGATGGTAAATTGAAGTTCTCAGTCAATGTCAAGTGGGTATCCAAGAAACAACCTTTTTGACCTGAGGACGATCTGACTGGGATCAAAATGTGGTCCATATAAATAAATTTGTGGTTTGGAGCTAGTGTGCGTGTTGCAATGCTGTTTTCCAATAACCTTGCACCTACATGTAATGTGCATACAATCTTGCTCCTTCTTTTATCAATCCAATACCTGGTGCTGGTTTGTGCTGTGGGCACAGTTTCGATTTGGCACACAAAATGGCACATGCTGACCTGAATCGATAGATTGTGTTGCAAGAAAATAAAATATAACGTGTACCAACAGTGTGGTGAAGCAACAGGAGACCAGTGTACTTATTTTTCACATGTCTGAATCCAAATAGAAAAGTCTCTTAGAAGTTTTCAAAAAATTAAGTTAATATTTTTGCCCTTCTTATGAAGTTACTAGTTCTACGACAGTACAACTCATACTCAACAACTTACCTCAGCATCTACAATACCTGCTGCTGTTTGATTATCAGTGGACAAGGTTTTAATGCAGCCAGTTACTTTCAGTCCAGTCCATTCTTACTTTCATATTATTTTAACACTATACTTTTTATTTAAACCAGCTCTATGGAGTTTTTAACTGGTTATGAAACAGTCTCAATTTAATACCGATGCCTCTATATGACCTACATAAGCAAACGAGACCAACAGCGAGAAGATTGGCTATTTCTATTAGTTATTCTCAATACCTGCCACCCGGTTGGTGCTCGGTGAAACGGCGCTGAGGTTTGCTCTGGCTGAATTCGAGTTGCTTCCGCCGCTAACTGAAGGTCCGTCTCCGGAGCTGTCGCCCGCTCTCCTCCTGGTGAAGTAGTCTCCTTGCGGGAGTGAAACGGAGGGAACATGTAACCTAACGTTAGGTGAAACACTACCGCCTTTGTCCACAGGGACCGCCAAAATCAACACAAAATGAAAAGTTCCATTGAGCAGCTTTAATGTTATAATATTATACTGATATACTCATTATACTAATTAGTCATCCAGGTTGAGGATAGTGCATTTGCCCTCCTCCTCAGAGCAACACGTTCCCCTTGTTCTATTTTACATCTACTTTACTAAAGTTATTGTTATATGTTCAGTAATCTTGTTTACATAAAGTGTGCCGTGGGTTGTGTAGGTGGTGGTGTAACGCTGGGGGGGTTTTGGGCCGGTCTGAGTCAAAAAGTCCAGGGCCATTTTTCATTCCCAGTCAGTCTGTGCTTCAACATCATACCCGCTGCCTCACATGCAGCCTGCACTCCACCCTTGCCGCCACGTAACAAGCCAATCCAAATGGAGCCCAGCAACAACTTACTCACTGACTTTGTGAGTGCTGCTCATTCTGAGCTGATGTGGGAGCATGGCTGTTGCAACAAAGATCCTTTAAACCAGAGACTTTTTTTCAGTTTCTCTTCCTTCTTTCATGTAGAGATGAGGTTACATCAGGTTTTTAATGTCAACTCATGTCTTCATTGCATTTTCCATGTCCATGTGGAGGCACCTACTGACATATCACCACATAATGGGTTTTCATATTATTGACTGTTGTAACCATGCATGTGTTTTTACTCAAATTTTGTTGTTTTACAATAACAAAACTATTAGAGAAGTCATTTTAGCAGTTAGGTGATTGTATTTCATTTTACAACTGATTTATGCCTAATACATCTTTAAATGTCCTCCAAGCAGACTTTCTTGAAACCCACAGGAGCATACTGTATGCTGGTCATGCCTGCCATCAAGTCAAACATCTCAGATGGCACAGAACATAATACCCATATGGGTTCAGAGGTTGAGTGAATACATCTGGAGACATCTCAAATGTAGTATACTTCATTGTAAATGGCCTCTGACATAATTTAATCTCTTTCTTACTGCTCTTGATGTTCCTCCGTCTCCTCTGTCCACATGTCATTGTCTGTTAATGCAACCTCAGCTGGTGCTTCAAGCCTCTCTATCATCAAAGTAACCCCTCCACAATACACACACAAAAGTATGCCTTGTACCTTGACTCACTTAATTTATTTCTATTACATTTGACATTTACGTAATATAGTATATTACAGTTTGTTCCTTTTCTGGAAAATATTTTCCTAACATCTAAATGCTATAAATGAACTCAGACTGTGTGAAACGGTAAAAAAACCCAAAACATTTGTATTTCCCTCGTGACAGAGTCACGGAGTGTACAGAGTGCCAAGGTCACACACGGGGCTATGCAGAACCATGTACCAGTCCTGGATCAACTCTAATTACTGTAGTATATCAATAGTACCCTAGGGTACACTTTGCTGTGATGAGAGGCACAACTGTTATCCAATATTTATGCTATATGCTCAGCAGCAGCAAAAGGTTAATAGGGTAAGTACTTAAATACACTGTAAAAATGCACTTTAGGTATCGAAGCTTTTAAACACCAGTTACCAGCGCATGTACATTAACAGGAAAGTCATACACACAGTATATAAAAGAACCTGAGCCCGTCCGAAGCGATTCATAGTATGTAATTGAAAAGAGCATTCTGTGCTAGCAAAGTCTTTCATTTCGCCCTCACTGAAGCCAGATGAAGGAGCTATTTTGGGCATGCTGAAGGTCAGTGGAGACCATGTGCTTTGATCTTGGAGGGAGATACAGCCCGGTTTATGAATGAGCTGGTGTGGACCGCTTGCATCAAGGCCCTGGAAGAAAGGCGATTAAATGCAAACATGTCTGAAGTTGTCCTTCCTTACTCATTTTTGTTCCTGAAGCCTTGTCATACTGTACCACGAGACTGCAAGAATTTACATAAGCATTGGTCTTGTTATTTTTTGCAATTCTACTAGTTATTTTTTCTCTCTCTGAAATCCCATATCGGTTATGTATCCGTTATCTCTCTCAGCCACCAGTAGAGCTACATTATACTCAAAATACTCAACACACATCCCCTATAGGATGTCGTTCTTTCAGGGCTTCATAAAAGCCCTCAGAAGCGTTAATGTATCATTATCCTTATATAATTTTCAAACAAGCTGAAAAATTCATTCACAAGTTTGAATCAACACCTATGGCAGCCTTTTCCCTGTAGCACAGCAGCCACTTGTACTGTACAGATTGTACAAGAGTTAAATAGAGTTAATAATTTTTGTTAATATGTTTATTATTGTTGGGTTTTCTGTAATGCTGGGTTTTCTGTTAAGTGTGAAATGTTGCGAAATATCATATTGTCTGAAATGTTGTGTTTCCTTATCATTTTGTCCAATGTTATGCCCCTCAGGGCCACCGCAGAGAAAAATAAATCCTTTCACAACATATCAGTGTTGGTCGTATAGAAGCATTCATATTTAGTTGCTGTGAATAGAAAGCACTGCATGTTTCACTTACAGCTGATATCTTGCTTCTCGCCAGAAAACAACCTTTCAAAACACATACAATACGTGATGGTCATTCAGGAGTGTAGATGTTTATGGTCCGTTGCTCACAGAAATAGCAAGCCCAATCCTCTGCTCTGCTCTGCTCTGCTCGTGGACAGCTCGGCTCGTGTGGTCTGGCTCGACTGATCAGTGTTTAGGTCATCGATTGCTGACAGTCCCCGCAGAAGACTGCAAGAAAATCATTTACAGTGATGCTCAGAAACATCATACCATTTCACTATAGTACTGGGGTTATTGTTGTGGATGAAAACAGTCAAAACACGAAAAGCATCCCCAACAAAATGGAGTATGTTGGCCTTCTATGTTGGAGATCTAATCTGGAAATACATGAAACAGCCTTCACTGTCTTCATGGCCGTACCCACCATTGAGGTCACCGAGGTCCGGACCTCGGTATTTTTTCCGAGGCGTATAAAATAAAAGTCGTGAAATAATTGTCTAAAAATAACTTTACTTTAGTACGGCAAAGATATCGTAACGCCAAGATAACCGACTTGCTCATCTGATCACCGTCATTGCTTGTGTGTGGGTGGTGAAGTGAATGATCTTGTCGTTACTACAGAGCCATTTTCAAGAAAACATTAAAAGAATACTTAATTATATTAAATGTATGAACGAACAGTAAATGATTCATCTGGCTTGCTGATTGCTTTTCCTCCTAATAAACTAAACTACAAAATCTTTACTCAACGCGGTGGTTCTTTGATTATGTCAACAACTTGAGAAAACCGGACAGGCAGCTGAATCCATGTGAAGTGTGATACAAGTAACTAGAGAATTTTACTAGTGGACTGTGTGTAGTTCAATGCCATTCATCCCCAGACATTATCTGACGAACAGCTCCTGTGCGGTCGCGCTACGTTAAAGGGTTGTCATCCATCATGACACCAGCTAGTTAGTTTCATTTGAGTGAATTAACTAGCTAGCTAATGTTAATTCCATCCAGCCAATGGCAGACAGACTGACAGACTTTTCTTTCAATTCAGTTTGTGTAAAGTGTTGAAGTTCATGTTAAAATGAGGTACCCCTTTATATTTTCATTTTCATTGTAAGATTATCTCAGTGGAGGATGATAACATTTACATATAAATATCAACTGACCCTGTGTTTACTTTCTTCACTGAGACAGACCAAAGTTAAAAGAGTCCGTCAATCAAAGCTCAGCTTTGGGAAGGGAAGTGATACGGGACAAGGTGAGGAGACAGAGGGAAAAAGAAAGAGAGGAGGTGATGGAAATGAGAGAGGAGGAGCAGGTCCTGTTCACTGGGCCCAGGATAAGATCAGCATGATGTCCCTTTGCTGTTCCACACAAACAAAAACTGACCTGATCCAATTCAAACAATGTCATTACCACAGAGATATCATTTATATGTTCTTTGGTAATTACAGTGGGACCTGTAGGCTCAATTTAACAACAACACAAACACTTAGAATAATTATAGTGTATAAATATATTATTGTATATCACACAATTTGGTTACGTTCATGTACTGTTTGAGACACATACATAATTTTTCGAAATTATTTTTAATACACCTGAGAGAGAACAAAGAGTAGATGGTGTCTGTAGTGTGAATTTCCCTTTTTTGAACACTTTAATTAAACATTGTCAGCATTCATTTTCAGATGTTTTGTGATCATTTTAGCCTCTTCTGTATTTCCAAATTGTAGTGTGGATCATTCATTGCAACATTTTACAGCTTTAAAACCATGTCAGTGGGCAGTAGCATGAGAATCAGTCTCATGCTACTGCCCACTGACATGGTTTTGAAGCTGCTGTTATCCAATGCCCTCCAAACATTTTAAAATGCATATTTAGAACCGGGAAATCAAAATCTTTCCAGGGGGGCATGCCCCCAAACCCTCCTAACAAGCTCAGTTTTTGGACCTCAGTATTTCTAAAACCCTGCGTACGGCCCTGACTGTCTTAGAACTGGAAAGGGTGCAGCATATTATTCCATTCCACCTGGTTGACCTTCCCACTTTGAGATCCTCTAATTTGATATTTGCCATAGATACAGCTGAAGTTGTCAGGGTTACGTAGCACCTCTTACATGGACACAGATGCACAATACTTGCGTGCATCAACTCCAGTCTTTTCATTCCTCTCTGCCTTGCAAACATCCTTTTAACCTTTTCACTCACAGATGGGAAAGCTCAATGTTTAAATTCAACATGGCTAAAAAACCCCACAAAACACATGTTTTTTGATTTGGTGAGAATGTACAGTATTGTACTGACAATACAAAGGGACCTGAGGTGTATTTTGAGTCAGCGCTTTGACCTGTTATTTGTCTGCTCTGCACTGTCTCACTTTGTGTATCTATTAGTCATAAGCTGTACTAAGCTTCTGAAGGTTATTTGGAATTTCCTGCATGGATGGTTTTCTGACATGGGCTTAATATTGGTGGCTCCAAATGAAATATTTAACCTCTCAGGTGCACTTGTTTCAGAATATGTGAGCTACAAGGTTGCTAACCTTGAGTGGAGCACCGCCTTGAGCATCATAGGCACCTCATTGTATCTGTCAGTCACTGGCAGGTGATGGACAGTGCTGTATTTATTTCATTGATTAAAATCACTGACCCCATCTTATTACTGCCAGTCAAACAGGTGGAGGTAGATACAGATAATCCTCCTAATGTCTTGTGAGAAATACAGGTGTCCTACATTTTGCTACTATACTCCAGTCGGTTTGTTACACAGAATTCTCTTTTTTCTGACGATGTAGTAAATCCACTTGTATTACAGATAATACTAATTAACTGTATATCATTTCCCTGTTGCCCTAGGTTACAGCACAGTCTATAGTTAGGTGGTGGGGTGGGTCCAGTTAAGTATCAGTTTTTCTGAAAAACAAATATCCCGCATCCTTTAAAATACCTGTTTATATTTTTCTTGTGTTGTACAAAATGAGCAAGGACATATTATGTTATATGCTACCTGAATAGCAAACAGAGTCACAACTGGGGAAACTGATTAAAAATCTTCTTTTGTATCATGTAGCAGACAGAATATTTTTTATCCAGGTGGACATCTACCGTCTGGGTTTTTCAAAGATCCCCACAAATTTTGTTTTGAGTAAAACAGATGTGAAGCTCTGTGATTGAATGCAATGATAGTACATGAGAGGCACAAACTGGGGCTATGACCCTCCTGACATGGAACAGTTGCCAAGTAGTGGTTGGCAATGAAATTGTTAATCCTCAGGCTCCCTCTAACAATGCTCAAACAATATGTATAAAGAAAATCACGCAAGTAAAAGAGAGAATCTAAGTCATAAGATATAAAATAGTGCAGAAGTTGAAATGTATATATATATAATATATATATAAAATAAAATCTAACCTTACTGGGACACTTTATGTTGGTTTATCCTTTAATTTATATCCCATCGGATATGTACATACTGTGACGTATGCAGGTGTAAACGGTAGTAGTAAATATATATAAATGGAGATGTAAACAGGTAAGTAACCAGTAAGTAATAGTAGTATAAATGAGCTTGAGAGCTCAAGAGTTCAGCAGTCTTATGGCCTGAGGGATGAAGCTGTCCCTAAGCCTGGTGGTGCAGAACCGGATGCTGTGGTACTGTCTGCAGGAGGGCAGCAGGCAGAACAGTTTGCAGCTGGGGTGATTGAGGTCTTTGATTTATGGTGTAGAACCCAAAAATACTTCCACACACTGCTTCTTAGATGCTTGGTTGTTATTAATCACATTCAAATCCATTCAGCAAGGCTTTGCTCGCTAGTGTCCTCCTCCATTTTTATTTATTAGCTTAGTTTACTGATAGGTCAGTAGGGCATGCAATTGGTCAAGCTGATAGGGAATTTTAAAAGCTTCCTCTGCTGGACCACAAGGCAAGCTACTTCAAACTGTTCAAACCCATTGGTTTGTGGGCTACCATTTTGAAGCCTCGAGCTTGGCATTTTGGTTGTCGCCATCTTGGTTTTTTGGAGCCAGAAGTGCTAAGTTACCAGCTGACGCTAACGCTAGCTACCTAGCTTGGTTAGAAAGGTGTATCCGTAATTCACGTAACTGTGATATTAATTTGGATGCTAATTTTAGTTAGTGAAAAACAGGCTTAAAACTAAATGTACTTACCGGCAAAAATGAACTGGGGTAATAAATGAAGTGAGAAGTCGACTCATTTTCTCATAGACTTCTTTACAATTGGACTTCTTTTTGCAAACAGTGGAGTCGCCCCCTGCTGGCCATTAGAAAGAATGCATGTTTAAGCCACTTCTGTATTGGCTTCACTTTTCAGACCCGGCGGCTAGGTCCACTTCTGTTACACAGAGAGTATAGTTTGAATGTTTAATTTTTTCCTATGTTTGAATGTGGTTAAATGTGGTCAAACTTAAAGTTGCGTTTTTAAAACTTAACTACTATTGAAAAGATGTGTAAAACATTCTAATGAAATATATTGTAAATAAAACAAGAAATTAATAAAACTAAATTACTTTCCCTCCCCTAACCTTTACCTGAATCTTTTACTGCTCAATTTCTTATCATACTATACCATATCTATACTCTTATACTCACTAAATATACTTTGGAAATCCATTTACAGAATGTATTTTGTATTTTTCTTTTGTTTACTGTACCATGTGTTGTTATGAAATTTCCTGCTACTTAACATAGCCTTTTTTGTAACTATTTTTTAAGTTCCCGTGACATACTGTATGAATGTATTGTTGATGTATTTTTCTACTATTCCTTCTGGATTGTAAGCACACCGTCATTCATTTGAGCCGAGTCTGGCAGCAGTGAATTCATTCTGTGCAGTTGGGGGTAGGGTGGGGGTGGTGGATTACATGTTAGTGTGGATACCATGAAATGACTTATTGATTACACTGGTGCGGGGGTGATTAAAATTCATTGAAGGGGAAAGACACACAACGGCAGGTGTGGCGACAAAATGCTCCCCCCGACCTTTCAGATGGTACATAAACTGTACATTTCAATCAGTTGTCGTCCAGTGCTGCTCATCTGTCAGCTGCAACGCACTGGGTTGTATAATACCTAACAATGACAGAGGTTGGCGCTGAGTGTGTGTATGGATTTGTGTACTATATATTCACTGTTGTGTGTATGTGGATGGGTGGGTGTATGTGGCTGAATACATGTTGTGAGAACCCTGCCATGTTCAGATAAGACCTCTGCCTCAGCTCTGATAATGTCCAACTGATACCTATCTATTACTGGAGTCTATCATCAATAACTGTCCATCTGGATTCAGATGTCAGATCCTGCTGATTTGAATAATGGATTCAATTGTAATATGATGTGGACTAAGAAAGATATTGTCATAAATGTATTCCTGTTATCTGCTGTTTGTCCAACAAGCACTTCTTCAACTTTGACTGACAAGATTTTTTGAGTTTACAGTTGTACTTGCACTCATACCATTCCGCTGATCAATATGTGGTAATGGTTATAATAATGATAATAATAATAATAATAATAATAATAATAATAATAATAATAATAATAATAATAATAAAGACTCTGCAAATGTTCAACATGTTGTTTTTTTTTGTCTTACAGCTGCATTAACTGATTATTTGACCGCTTGGGGCATAAAACCAAAAGAATGAGCTGAAAGATGCTCAAACGTGTTGTAGTGCAAAGTCAGGTCATGTAATTCTCTGTTGGTTGTCACTATGAGTACACATTTAATTTTTTCCATTTTTTAAATGAAAATATTGATTAGCAGCTTCAAGGATAGAAACAATGTCTTTTATCGAGAAACACTACTTACAAAAAACTCCACAGGGTACCTTTAAAGAAGGCTGCTAAGCGGAAAGCTGTAATTTTGAATGTTTGATCGGCTGTTTGGTGCGGAAGTATAATGGAGGTTCTATTTATTTAAGCCTTATGTTTTTTTACATTTTATGTACCGTATATCTTTACATTGAAGAGCCGGCAGCACGGTGGTACAGTGGTTAGCACTGTTGCCTCACTGCAAAGGGCCTCTCTTTGTGGGGCTTTAATGTTCCACGTGGGTTTCCTCTGGGTGCTCCTGTTGCCTCACACAGGACAAAGGTTTGCCTTCAAGGGAACATTATTTTGTTGGTCTCATGAGCAACCAGAAAGGAACAGAAAAGAACCAGACATAGGCACACACCGTCTGTAATTTCACATCACTCAATGACAGACTTGAATGACTCATTTGGAACTTTTGAAAAAGTAAAGCAGTCTTCCTTATGTCTGCATGAGTTTACTTCATATCACGCCTTCTGCAACTCTGTGCCAGATATGATTGTTATTAGTCAATTTGCATTGATAACTGAGGGCTCACATACCCCCCCCCACCCACACACACACACACACACACACACACACACACATATACACACGCACATATAGACAAACAAGACCCAATAGCAAGAATGCCATATACATAGTAATATTAAGAGACAATACACAAGACTTATGAGACCAGCCTTCACTGTGCATCATACTGCGTCATGCATAGTTTTCCTCAGCAGTAGGCGATGAAGTGGCTCATCATTCACTCTGCCTGTCTTTAATAAACAGTGATTGTGCTTGCATGAAGTGAAACATATTCTGCGTCTTCTCTCTGAGGCTGCAGCTGTCTGCTCTAATTCCTCTCCAGTCAAGGTCAAATACAGCGACTCACAGCAGCAGAAATCGTTCAGTCTCTATTCATTGTATTTACTGTGCTGCTTTTCGACAATTTGATTGTCACAGATCAATCTGTCTGCGCCTTGAGCTGAGGTCGCAGAATTTGGGCATGCAACTGTATTGTGGCCAAATGGATCTGAATTGGTATTGATCTCCTGGTTTGCCCAAGTGGTAGACATTATTCATTCAATCAGAAAGTAGTACAGCAAAGGGTGAGCAAAAGTGAGCAGAGGTGAGCAGAGAGGAGGTATGCTACTTCAGTGTGTTTGTGCTTTATTGAGGTTTTTTTCTAGACAAAGGAAAATCTGACTGCAGTTTAATGATATCAACCAAAAAGACAGACACACAATAGTTCTTACCACATACAAGGACAATGAATTGACTTATATCCATCCCCTGGAGACCTGAGCCAGATTTATACTTGACTCAAGGGGTTAATGGCAAGCCACCTTAGATACCTAGGGCGTAGGTTTTGATTTATAGTTCAGGATGGAATTTCACCCTTTGATAACTGCTGTGCAGTCATAGTGTTTATGTTCTCTCATTGATTGTGATAGAAAACAGCTTCAACTGCCTTAATGCTTCTTCATAACCCCTTAAAGAACAACTATAAATCCACCTTTACCCTAACTTTAACCACAACAACTACATGTCTAATCGCACTCCTTCCCATAACCATAACTGAAAACCAGCACCAACCTTAACCAAAAACTATGTCTTTAGATATTGTTGGTCAGTACCATCAAATATGGCCATTGTAACCATGACAAAAACTTTTAACTTACTTAAGTATTTGCTTAGGTTCGGGAAAGATCAGTGGTCTCCTGTGACAGCTGCCATCTTTACTGACCCAGCCCTCCGCCCCGTGCTCCTCCTGACAAGATTTTGCAGCGCTACTGACGATGAAACATTATTATTGCATGGGAGCGAGGACTCTCATTCAGTCTCATTTTGTCCTCCAAATGGAAGATTTTTGTCCCCAAAACATGATTTGTACCAAGGGCAGACTTTAACTGTAGGCAATGTAGGCAACTGCCCTTTAGTTGAGGACCCCTACAACAAATACATATACTCTATATGTTGTAAAATATAAATAATTTTCAGTTATGTTCCGATTGTAACTTGTAGGGGGGTATAAGTATAAAATGGAAATACTCAAGTAAAACAAGCACATCAAAACTGTACTTAAATACAGTAGTTGAGTACTGTACATGTCAGACAAGCAGAGGAAAAACCAAGGTAAGTGAAAATCCCTGGCAATCCGTAACCTCTTTAATACCTATAACAATCTCAATTACAGAAAGGGTGAGAATAAGGCTTGAGAGAGGCCACATGACGTCCCCAAGTCATTATTAACATCTCGTTTTTTTGTTTAGTTTAAGATATGTGAGTTAGGCTATAGTGTCTTTCGCATGGAGTGCAAAATATTTTTACATGCATATGGCATAGTGCAGTGTTTAGTGTGCGGACAGTTAATTCAGTGCTTTAAGCTTTGGCCTTGTGGAAAGAAGCGGCCCTTAAAACCCTGTCTTTATAAGCTGGACTAGTCAGACAGAGGTTGTAATTAAGGGATCCATTTTTAACAGAAGTGCTTCACCATGCAGCAAGAGGAAGTCATTGTCCCCTCAGCCTCATGCATTAACAATGAAAGCCATCTCACTGATAGGAAAGGAATGGGTGGCACTCTGAAGAATGAAATATCCAACCCATTTCTGTCGCAGTCACCTGAAGATTTCCCTCTGCGCTTACAGACTGGCCAAAAATACTCTATAGGATGTAAATGCAGCTCTTTAGGAGTGTGTTCAAGTGCATACTCACACCTGATTGGGCAACTCAGTATCAACCTCTGATAATGTGAAAAGTGTTGTCACATGCTGTGCTGTAAAGTTGCTTCTGTTTTTCTGTAGGAAGCTCTGCTTATATGTTCCAGCATACCAGTCTATTCTGTCCATAATCTTGCCACTTGCATTGAAAAAGACATTTTTTCAATGTTTTGGGGAAACTTCATAGTAAAGCTATTGGTGGGATCTTGGTGACTGTTGGTTCTAAATGGTCAAACAAGTGGTGGAAAGTAACAATGTACATTTACTCAAGCACTGTACTTAAAAGTACTCTTTGAAGTTTTTAACTGGTTATGAAACGGTCTCAATTTAATACTGATGCCTCTATATGACCTACATAAGCAAACGAGACCAACAGCGAGAAGATAGACTATTTCTATTAGTTTCTAATAGTTATTCTTAATGCCTGCCACCGGGCTGGGGTTTTCCACGATATCGGAGGAGACGGCGCTGGGGTTTGCTCTGGCTGAATTCAAGTTGCTTCAGCCGCTAACTGAAGGTCAAATGAATTTCAATTGAAAACAGGTTGAAATAATCTCGGTAGCCTGATGGATTTGATCATTTATTTCGAGAAAAAAAGACTTTCAGGGCTGTCACTTTTTGAAAAAGTCAAGTTAGAATGAATTCAAACTAAAGCTTAGTTCGTTCAAATTATTTTGAATGCAACCCATATAGCATAATGTTTGAGTCTGAGATACAGTCTGAGTGTCACATGAGTATGTGTGGCCAGTGATGTCCATCCGTCAGTGGTCACAGTGTCTTACCCTTCAGTATAGTCTATATATCTTCCAGTGTGGTGTCATACAACTGCACTAGGTGTCTAAATTGTGTCTTAATTTGAACAGGTCAGCGAATATTCAATTTTTTTTACCACATTCAATTAAAAGTGACATCCCTATTCTGGACTCAGAGGTTTATTAATAATTACTTAACAAGATGGAGATTTTTTTTGCTCATCATGTACAGTAAAGTAGTTAAAATTAGCTCCACCTTCACCAGCTAACATTAAAATGCTGCATACATGTTAATGCATGGGTGATAATAACCCAATGATATGTTATATTATAAAACACTCTGAAAGGGGCCACTCTGCATCATGAGTACTGATACTTTGTATAATTCAAATATATTTAGCTGATAATACTTCTGTGTTTTTACTTGCAAAGCTTTTACTTGTAATGGAGTGTTTTCACAAGGTGATATTGATTACTTAAGTAAAGAATCTGAAACAAACAAATGCTGCAAGAAAAGTGACTCATGCTCTTCCGATTTCTCAGAGTCCGATTTTCATCTAATTTTCATCTGCTATCTAATTATTTCATGCTTAGAAACAGAAACATTTAAATCTGAGTGAAATTGTGTCCTTCTTAGCCTGTTTCCTCCAGAAGCATCAGAAAATAAATGATGGATGAAAAACAGTCCACTCATTGCTGTTTTTTCCAAGCCATTACCATATGTCCCAGTTTGTTTGTGTTTCTCCCTTTGGCCGCTCTGAAGTTACACCGTGATAAATAGTGTCTCCTTGGCACAATATTAAACGTGTCCTTTGCTCTAATAGTGAGATCTCTAGTGGCAAATGCCCCCTGTGATAATGGACTGTCTCGGCTCCAAACCACTTGCCATCCATCCACATCCTGAAATGTGGTTTGGCTAAATGTCTCTCAGCATTGCTGTTATGCTGCCAACTTATGGCGCAGCAAAGACGATAGAGCAAAATCTAACCAGCAGTCATAGTTGTAATTTTTGTATCTTATGAATATAATACTGTAAATGTAGAGAAGAGCCTTAGTGATATTGCAGAGACAGGACAGACAGACTAACATGCTATACACCTATACACATGCTATAGGCAGACGTGCAAAGGGTAAGAGAAAACACTATTATACAATCAGATAGAGGACATACATTACAGAATTCCATCATAATGTTTACCCAGGCTGCATGATGTACAATAAGACTGTAGATATAGACAGGGAGTTTCCAGTGCAATGAACCAGAGCACCAATATACTTGCAACACTGTACAGACTATAATGTAACCACACAGCACAGCACATCCTCTGACTGGATGCAATGACCAAAATAACCACCAGACACCGACAGCGGTCCCACAGGGCTAATAGTGGCTCTGTCTCTGCACCCCCTGGCTTAAAAATATAATGTCTGTGCACCGGGGTGATGCTGAAGCTTGTGTTGCCAAACACCGGCATGCCATTATCACTGCTTCCAAAGTGGCAGCGAGGCGGAGACATTTAGCAGGGTGTCAAACTCGCTGGAGTCCTCCATCAAACAGCAGCGACCAGAATAAAGGCTCTGTCAGAAATACTGACAGCTGTAATATTTCACCTGGCCCTGGAAGCCATTCCATCAGCCAAAACATAGACGCAGAGAAATATTTCTTCTCTTTAGCCCCCCCCCGTAGCAATATATATGAATATTTTTTGGGTTGTTGTCATTGTTGGGCTAATGCGGAGAAAGTTAGGAAAGCAATTTTCTCTTGTGCTGCCTTTGAGGACATTTGGAGTGAGGTTGATTTAGCAGCAGAATAGACAGGTTTTCTCATTAAGCTGAGTATTTTTCTCTTCCATTTTGAATCATTATACTGCCTCTGATAAAGTATTTTCAATTTTGGATAACTGTGTCTGGCAAAAGATGAAAGCATCTTCACAGTGTGTCTGCACCTTCAGTTGTGAATATTATTCACAGAAGTGCAGTTTTGCATTTGCACAATTAGTAGGAACTTTCACATAATTTATAGCATCTGCACAGAAATACAAGGGCACAGCTGCCATTTTTAATCAATGTAAGTAAGTCTTACATTCACATTAACGTCACATTTTTCAACTGAGTAGATTTATGGCCCAGCTGCAGTTAGTCTTTAAAGGACAGTTGCACCTTAGGTATCACTTACCTATAACACCTTTAACTGCAACGCTGCTGCTCTCCTCTCTGAAGAGCGGACAGAGGCAGTGTGAGAATGGTGCTGTGGCAGGAGGGAGATGTCACGGTTAAGGTCATAGATCATTTTTAATTGATGTCACTCCTCAAGTCCTACTACTGGAGATTGTAGCCAGCCATTTTTCTTAATATATATTGAATTGTCCATAGTTGACCACTGCAGTGAGAGTGTTTTATGATTACATGATTGTAGCACAGCACACACGTCCTCACAAGATGCCACTGGCTAACCGCTGAAACCATAAGTACACAATATTGACTCTGTGTATATCAATACTAATGCATGCAACATGCATGCTACCAATCTGTCAGTGTTCTGTCAATATTTATAGCTTCATGGATTCCTCTGACATCAAAATGCAATGAAGACTGAAACCATAATCCATCATTTAACACTGTCATGCTGATGGCAGGCTAATGGCTGCTGAAGACCTGACACTGATTGAGTGGATCTGGGGAATACTGTAGCTTATTCATATGCCACTTCCCCTTTGTATGACAATATAAGCAAGGTATGGCAAGGCAAGTTTATTTGTATAGAGCCTTTTGACAACAAGGCAATTCAACATGCTTGAAAAAGATATTAAAACAAAATGAAAAGAATATTATTTATATATATTTATATTTATATATCATGTATATTCCACTGCTCGATAGTTGGTGGCAGTATTGTGCAAAGAAACATAGTCCAAGCAAAACGTATGATCATCTTATAAACTATGATGCATTGTTATAGATGAAACTACCAAAAGTACAGTATGTGAGTCAGTTAAAATGATCTCCATATCCACGAGTTACCACATGAAATACTGCTTTCATATTATTGCATCAATATCAATGATCCAATAATATAATATATATGCATAATGAGTACACTTTTACTTGAAATGTAAAGTATTGTGGTGTTGCTACTTTTACTTAAGTAAATGATCTGAATACTTCTTCCACCACTGCACATCTCCCTTTATCAAGCATTAGCATTAGCATGGTGACTCCACTGAGCCTTGAAACGTAACACTTTACATAGATAGATATTGCCCGGGGATACAAGGATAATGCGTTGCCGTGGTTTGATTAAAAAAAATGATGTTGATTGAAATAAGGATCCAGCCAATTATTGGTCATTACTGATTTTTTTAAACCTTATTAGAGGCTTTTTCTGTCTTTCCCTCACACCCACACACACACACACACACACACACACACATATATATATATATAGGACTGCTGTTAATCAGCACCTTTCATCCATCAGACCAGCAGCCTGGCAGAGTATTACTGCTCTTCCTCCGGCTGCCTTTACTAATTAAAAAGCCTCAGTAATTGAACTTTCTATTTTCACCTGAGCTCTT
The DNA here is from genome assembly GCA_003416845.1 of Oplegnathus fasciatus. NCBI lineage: Eukaryota > Metazoa > Chordata > Actinopteri > Centrarchiformes > Oplegnathidae > Oplegnathus > Oplegnathus fasciatus. The sequence goes on from NTHP01000665.1 coordinate 130,727, forward strand.
CATATGTTGGTGCTGGCACAAGTTAAAGGGTAAAATAAAATAACACACAGCTGTCACAGTTGCTACGCCTTCTTAAAGAGTGCGACACAGTAATGAGGTCAGGAGAAGGTAACCTATGTGTACTTATGATAGCTGATACACGAGGAAAGCTGTGCTTATTAGCAGCTGTTGTGTTCTTTGTCCGTGTTTCTCTGAGATGATGAGGGAGGCAGAGAGTGGAAGTGTTTGTTGCTGTCTGTGTGTTACCTTGTCTGTGCATGTGCAGGCACGGCGTGACATCTCTGCCTGTTTCCTCACATTGTTTTCACCACACAGCTAAATGACGGATAGGCAGGTCAGCATGTGAAGAGGCGCTGTCAGCTGACTGGCTCATACATCTTCCCACTCACCTGACTGATTCACGGTGACGCAATGTGGGGATTTGCAGGCAGCGCGTCAATGTTTAGAGACTATCCCCAGCTTACGAGGAGAATTGCATTAGAAAAAGATTAATTCAATTCCATCTATGGTGTGTCCTCAGACAAAGGTCTGCATGAAAACAAATCATTGATCTACCCAAGAGCAAAGAGGAGAAGCTCATTCTTTAAGAGTTTTGTCTGAGAAAAGGCATATTGTTTGCCAGCAGAGGACAAACTCATCCACAAGTGCATGGTTCATTAAATGGGTGAAATCCTACACTGGTTTTGACAAATACTCTCTGCAACAATCACACACTTTGCATATACAGTATGGCTCGTGTGTGATCACTGCAGGGTGAGTGTTCATGTGTGTGAAAGTGTATAACTGAGTTTCTTTGTGCCCTTGTTTGTCTCTTCGTGATGTGGGCTCATTGGTTAAAATGTCAAGAGCATCAGTCTCCTGAGATGGCAAAGCCATGCTGTGCTTTTTAGGGCAAGGGCACCTTTGGCAGGATTTGTATTCTGCATTCGAAGAGATTGGTCTAATCAAATGACATCATTGAGATGTTTTTGTCCTCTCCTGGTCCCCAGCAACTCTCTCAACATCATCCCAGACATGTCTGCAGCCGAACACGAGACAAGAGTGCTGCACAGCTGCAGAGGAAATGAAAAGAGAAAATAAAAATCTTGTTTCAATTAACTGTTCAAATTAAACTAATTGAGGCAGGACTTCACAACAACAGTGTTTTTTTTTGTTAAAAGTTAAATTTAAAAAGTTCTGGGAAAAATGTATTTTCAAATAGGCAGGAAAAGGTGCTATTGACAGAACACAACCTTGAAAATGATTTAAACTGGGTTTTTGTTCCCAGACATACCACTGTACTGTATGGCTGAAGCCAATAGACTAGTAAATCCAAAATACGCTGGTGTTATCTGATGTGCATCAAGACAGACCTCTATTATTTTCAATAAACCTACATTCAGTGTTGGTGCATAAGACAGGTGGACAGAACATGCCATTTTCCTATTTTCCAGTGTCAATGCCCCAGAAAAGGAGCACTGTCCCTCCCTTGCCTGGCACATACCAACTATCATACCTTCACTTCCTTTGCTTGTCAGGTGATAGTACTCCTCTGTGGTCTTGTAACCATTATAAAAAAGGAAGATATACTCAGTGATGAGGGAGAAAAATATGTTGACCTTTACGACCTGCAATGCTAGCAATATATAGATAATTAAAAAAACAACAACATTGAATCCAGTACAGCACTTTAGAGCCAATTTATACAACAATGTGTCATGTGGGTAAGGTTTTGTGTTTCTCTGCTTCCTGTTTGTGTCAGTGGCATCAGATGACACTCATTGTAAGATGTGCTGCTGCAATGTGTTTTCAGATGATTACAGTATTGTTTGGGCACTACTGTATCACTCATTATATGTAGGCGGTGAAGTAACTAACTGGCTTCATTAAGCTAACACTGTCAAAGCAAATACATATAAACAATCCAGTTTTTGCTGAGCTTCAGGTCTCTGGGTGATTTCCTGAGGCAGTGGAAGGACAACATATTACTTTCAGACAGCTACCCAGTGGAACAACGTATTTAATGCACTGCTCTATATAATGAAAGAATAAACACACTCCACAGCAGTTATAATATTCAGTACGACAGTGCTGTCTCTCCTTACTGATCCTTTAACCCTTTAACCTCTGTTTGATGATGGTTAAGCAGCATACTGTGCGACAGAGATGAGTTATTGGTTATCAAACACTGTTATTGTGTCTCCCATTAATCCTCCTTTAATCTGGCTGATTACATTGCAACACTTTGTCCTCTGTAGCTACACATGTGTGCCTGTACACACACACACACACACACACACATACACACACACACACAGTACTCTTTCAAGCACAGTCTTATTATGGTAAAAAAAAACCTAATCCTGAATATTAACTTTGCCATACTGTACTATAGTAGGAAGGTAGCTATGATTCGTGTTACTGTTTGTCACACAGTTTGTCACAGTTTGAAGTGAGGACAGAGAGACAGAAAGATACACAGAGGTGGTCGGATGTTTCAAAGTTTACTGAGGCAGACCAGCATATGTAACAACAGCTCTGACAGTCCATGCATGAGGCACTAACTCCACACAATAACTGTACTGTCAGACAGGCCACACAACCGGAAGACACTGACTATCACACCAATGTGTACACACACACACACACACACACACACACACAGGTGTCCACACTTTCTTACCTATCAGCCTGTACAGACAAACAAATATTTACCTGGAGCTGCCGACAGAAACCTGAGGAGAACACTCAATGCACCATCTTAAAATACATTTTAAAAAAATTATTTCATGTATCATATTATTCGGCAGAACTGCATGAGAAATTAAAGCAGTATGCAGTTGCGTAACACAATCCACAACTGAAACATTGTATTTACTCAGCAAAGCCCTAGTGTAAGTTAAATATTCCTTTAATATTGCAGTAGTGACTTAGAACATATCTGGTAGGGTTTGTTGAGACTTAACAATAACTACGAGGGCGAGGAAGAGGCTTTGGTCAAGACTGAATAAAACAACTAGCTAAAATGAAAACTTAAAAACTGACATTTGTCCTCTCAGTCCCATCGTTCTGTTTTCTCTTGTGAGTCCAACAAAGTATTCTCTCTCCTTCTTTTCTCTTTCTGAATAGGGTTGAAACGTTATCCAGATTACTTCAGTTTCTGTAGACCTGTTGCAGTCTGTCCAACATGTCGGGGTTGTGTGTACTGCTGCTCAGCTAAAGCCTTTAGTTCACCCGGGTGAGAACAAGCAAGGGTACATTTCTGAGCCAGCAGTGTTGTCAGATTCCTTCTCCGGAGACCGAACAATAACGAGCCATTGTTGGTCGAAAAACATGATTAAAATTAAAAAGCAGGTTTCTGTGTTCATGCTCGAAGAAGCTAAATTAAGCTAATTTGCCATTAGCCAAGGCTGCTAAGTAAGGCAGGATAAACACACACCTCTTGCCACCCTAGAAGGTAGGAAAAATGCGTTTAAGAATTATAGCACTTGCATGAATTGGGAAACACTTGTCTGTAATGTTAGTTGTAAGCACATAGGACTTAATGGGCTAATTGTGCAAAAACCAGTGGTATGACCTTATGCTTGTGTCACAAAATTTAAAGAGAGCCTTTTCTTGTCTAGACTGGTTAATTTTGTATGTTTTTGAGACACAGGTGTTGACAGCCTATGTTTTTAAGTGCTGCAGAACACTAGTTTGTCTCCTTACAGTGTGTGTTGTGTCACAAAAGCTGTCTAATAGACACCTGTTCTTTGTCTCTGATCAAAACAACATGAAGCTCCAGTCAATAGATGGTTGTTGCACATCCAGCTCCCCAGAGCATTACCTGCTGTGTTTCCTGTAAACACTGAGTCACGTACAGGTGAGGTCAGAGAGCAGGTCACACATTCTGTGCTATTGCTTTCTGTTTACGGGTAACTCAATCACAACACACACACACACACAACTGCTGTTTTCTCCACAGTGTCGGCAGCCATCAGTTTCCCAGCCACAAATGAGGAATGAGTGATGTGGCTCACCTGGAAGACATCCAAGCCTGAACCCCTCCCCTCCAATCCTTTCCTTCACTGCCTCCAATGTATTTATTAAATGTCAAGCAGCCAAATCGCTCTTTTCCTGCTGTAGAGAGTTCTCAGAATGGAACGTTAGGATTCCAACAGTGAGGCAGGCAGCTCTAACCTGGATGGATGAGCACCCAGGACACAGCCTGTAATTTAGATTTCATTACGATAGTGGCACAGGTACAGTAGAAGGTAAGAGGTGGTTTGGTGAGGAGGAAGATGGTAGTGAAAGATGGTGGGGAGCTGTGATGGATCACTAGGGAAGGTGTTGCACGGTGGGGAGGAGGAAGGCCTAAAGGAGGAGATGGTTGCAGCAGATAGTAATTGACAGGACATGAATAAAAACTGAGTGAAAATGAATACAGGTGAAAGGTTCTGTGGAAAAAGGTGACTTTCTTTGTTCTAAGAGGCATGAGGTCCCTGGAGTACCAGAATGAACGGTTAGAGTGGATCAAAGGATGGACGCTGATGAAAATGGATGGGGAGGAGAGGGCTTGAGAGGTTTCTGAAATGGGGTGCTGGCGAAGATGACCATTAGGGAGGTGGCTATATGTTCAGTAGCTGCTTTTACGTCCTTGCAGAACAAGAATTACATCATCTTTTCCGTATCTCTTTGGCCTGTGAAAGAGCTTAAAAATCAGAGCAGTGGGATAAGCGTAATAACATCATTTCCCTCGGATAAAGCTGAAAACTGGTCAAAGCATGTTAATATTCCAAATGGGTATTTAATAAGCTATGCAAAATAAGTCAAGCGAACAGTGAGCAGCATACATCGGAATCCTATTAAAACTTTGCCACCTCTCAGCTCTTTCCTCTGATCTGTCAGGCTGCAAACCCTAAGCCTACTCCCAGATGTAGTTTTTTTTTCAGATGCTAAAGGTCTGGATGTCATCTCCTGCAGCCAGTTGTTAATTAGATGTTGTTAAGCTGTCCACTCTTCTGCAGCCTTATCAGCTAAATTGTCTTATTAATGAGATTCAACTTTCTATATGATTTAGTCCTGACATTTCGAAGCCTTTTTTGATGATTTTTTTTGCTAAAACTGTAGACAGTTTCCAACATCATGAGATAATTACAATTTTAGTAGCATTTTTATAACCACAGTGTGATTAAAAAATTAAATTCATGTTTAATTCAGGTTAAATTGTTTCAGGCAATAACTGATGATTCAAAAAACGTTCTTGTGAAATGTTATTTGTCTTCTGGAAATAACTGATTACTGTGCAACTGTTGATTTCAGCCTGATCAACGTGCTTTTTGAGTGTATCTAAAGGTTTTTGGATTCCAGGAGCTATATTTCACAGAGTAGGAGCAACTGACATGTTTAGTAATGTAACATGCCATCCAACTTGTTTTCTTAGATTAATCTAATGCAGGTTAGACTTTTTCATAAAAATAAAGACTTGTTTTAAGCCCCACAGGGTAAGTCAAGGCTGAGAGACACGTTTCCATGGTAACAGTCAGCGACACTTGCTGACCAGGGGCACCAAATGACAAAAAAGAACATGGCTCATAATTTGTGGTTTTCTAACACTGTTGTGGAGCAAGAAGGGAAGGAGTTTCCAGAGAGTGCAGTAACCTGTTGGAAATATACAGCAGTGAGTCCATCGTCAGTCGTTTTAATTTGTCCATAGCAACCGCCCTGAGCCTGACTGATGAGTTAGCAGAAGTGCTGAGCCCTGCTACATTAAACCTGCTCTGTGGAGTTTTTAACTGGTTTTGAAACAGTCTCAATTTAATACTGATGCCTCTATATGATCACATACGAGACAAACAAACGAGACCAACAGCGAGAAGATTGGCTATTTCTATTAGTATCTAATAGTTATTCTTAATGCCTGTCACCGGGGCGGATTTTTTCGCGACATCAGACGAAACGGCGCTGGGGTTTGCTCTGGCTGAATTCAAGTTGCTTCACCCGCTAACTGAAGGTCCGTCTCCGGAGCTGCCGCCCGCTCTCCTCCTGGTGAAGTGGTCTTCTTGCAGCGGGGAGTGAAACGGAGGGAACATGTAACCTAACGTTAGGTGAAACACTACTGCCAGGGACCGCCAAAATCAACACAAAATGAAAAGTTCCATTGAGCTGCTTGAAGAAGCCACAGCATCTCAGCTCTCAGCAATGAGCATACTCCACCAGATTCCATGCTAAGTACAGAGTGCGAGTGGTTTTCCACACAACAAGACAGCACTGTTTACCTCGATGGTTTGTCGGAGGTGTGCTGGTTCTCACAATTCACAACACGACACAACGAAGAAACGGTGAAACTTCAGAGAACCGTAGCACCGCTAACAATGTACCACTAAACTCTGTGACACATACATTCATTACATACATTCTGTAGCTTCACAATAAAAGCCACCCTATGCCTTTGTGATTGAAAGCTTTTAATGTGAAGCAGCAGCAGCAGTAGGATATTAGCAGTAACAAATACAGCTCTGATACTGTTGTAGGAGAGGGATCAGTGAACAGGGGGGCTGATATCAATTAGATGAAACTGAGTCCCCTGTGCGTGGGAAGGAAAAGAAAAGGCAGGAAAAGATCATTCCACCAGTAACAAAGAAAATAATATAGAGGTGTAATTACAGAATGTTGATACAGTGAATGGCTTTTGCTGAAAAAGCCACAAATAGGAAAAAAATGTGGATTTATATCATGAAATTCTTAAGGATTACAACTTCAAGGAGCACTTAAAGTTTCGCTGTACATACATGTACATTACAGGTGGGTGATATTACAAAATTTAGTTTTAGTCTGATGGCAAGGTATGCCATAGTATCGATGCTGATGCCAAAGCGTTTTATTATTAAAAGCAGCTAATGTACTATCATGAGTATTTGGCCAATGCATCATTAGTAGGCTTCTATATTATATAATAATATAATATTTTCATTACCACTGAATTATTTAAAATTGTCATGCCAACATTAAACATTTCTGCTTTCTATTCTCTGTTAAAGTTAGAATCTCGAAGATTTTCACATTGTCGTCTTTCACGGCACCTATGGCGATAAGCAGTAATTGCAGGTGTGTTTTTGGACCTCACTTCAGTTTCAGTTTCAGTTTCATCGTGTGTAGTCATCGACTTTTTCTTTGTTTGTTCGGCCAGAGTAACCGTTTACTCACAATGCTAGCAGAGACCTGAAAAAACAGCACGCTGCTTCACACACAGGTGAGTTGAAGAGCGAGTCTGTTGCGTTAAAAGTCTTGTTAAAAGCCAAACTGTGCACTGCTTGTGATTTTTCCGGGAAAGTCGCTCCCGACACCCGGGTCGTGACACTGCCAATGCTGCAGGCTTTCATCAGTGGGCCATAGGCTCAGTCACCATTGTCTTGCCTCATTCGGAGATAAATAGTGACTTAACAGACGTTTATTTAAATGAAAATCTTCGAGATCATATCTTTAAACTTAATCATGTACTGTATGTGTTGAAACACAAGACATTCTTTAAAGGAATAATTTGACATTTTCGGAAATATGCTTATTTGCTTCATCGAAAATAGTGATACCACTGTCCAAAGACAACAAAATCCACCAACCCAGCACCTCTGAAGCTCACTAATTATCACTTTTGTTTTATCTGAAAAAAGAAGTGCAAAAATGACCTGTTGTAGTTTTAAGGGGGTTTGTGGCAGACAATTTCTTGCCAGCTAGGCACAATGACTTAGAAGTGCTGGTAGGTGAATTTTGTTAACCCCACAATAACTGATTTTTTGGCCGCTTGGGGCAGCAGAAACAAGTTACGAACACAATACTGACACGTTATCACCTTTTTACTTGATTTCGTGAACTTGTTAGCAAACAGTTGCTTATTTACACCTCCAGCAGTTATGGAGCAACATTATCTTTCATTTGGAGTCGTGCTACTGTGCACCTAGTGAATGAAAATCCAATATTCACTCTTTTTTTAACTGTCTTTGTTCTCTACCAACTCCTGAGGGTAATATCTGGCTGTTTAGCTGCTAAATGCTCCTCTATCTTCACCGGCTCGTCGCTAACTGTGTCTGTCTGCTGTTTGGTGATGAGCAGATAGTGTACAGTGGGTTTTTAGAGCTTTTTCACTGAAAACAACACCATGAGAGAGTGAACCAAAACGGTAAAGTTGTGGACCGGACAGCTAAACAATGAGCTGAAACTCACTACAAAGCTCTGTGAGGCTGAGGGGAGCTGCAGATTCAGGTGATAATTCTCTGTAGATTCATCACTACGAGTGACCCCTTTTCACATGTTCACATTGTTTTCACATTTTCATTTGATACATTATAAAAATATTGATAGCCGCATTAACTTTGGACTGAGCAAGACTAGCTGTTTCCCCCCTGTTTCCAGTCTTTATGCTAAGCTATGCTAAGCAGCTGATGCTTGTAGCTTCATATTTCCCCTGCAGGCACTTATTTTCTCAAATGTATACCTGTAAACCTGCATGTAATGAAAAAGGATCATGGGAAATCTGTAGGAAACAAAAACAAAAAAGATTACAGACCTGCACTAAACCAACACACACCACTCTCCTGCACTTTCTTCAACTGCTGCTTTAGCACGGGGCTCTGCCACTCTGCTGCCTTCAGCTTCATTGCAGCACATCAGCCATACAACTCCTAAACAATACCAGAACGTGTTAATTCCTCAGTACTGCTTCCTCTACTGCAAGATGAGCTACGATTACAACGCACATTTTTGATTTTCCTTGATAGCCTGGCAATCAGTGAGATGTTCACTTGATGGCAGTGTGATAACAATAAAAACACTGAAAATTCTGAATCACGCAGGTAAAATATGACGCTTGAGGGGAACGATCACGCTTCCTCAAGAACTGAATTTGTGTGATTTGAAGTTGTTTCCTCTCAAGAGGCAATTTGGGACTTGATGGCATTAGGCACTCTGATTGCGCAAACTTGCCAGTTTTGTGGGCTGGATGCCATCAGGCTGTGTGTGAAAAGCAACTCTTTGCTATATACTGTAATTAGGAACCATCTAGAGTATAGTGGTGATTTAAAAATCATTTGTCCAGCCTGCCATCAATTCAGGAAAGCAGCTACAGTATGCCAATCACACAGTTTAAACTGTCAGTTACAACAAACACGAACATGAAAAGCCTTATATCAAAAGTGGATGCCCGATTCACTGTCTGAATCCAAGTTTAAACTGTAGTGCTTGAGCAGACCATTAGTCAACATTTCTTTCTCATTTTTGCAGTGATGCTTAAAACACGACAGCTGTTAGAATTTCAAATGTGTGCCAAAGTCTCCAGACCCTGTAATGCATCCTTTCCTTTGACGCAGGCCCTCATCGCTCTCGACTGAGAGCAACCTGATTGAAGGCAAATGGATCAATATAACAATCCTTCAGCACCTCTTTTTCACACTCCTCTGTGCATCCAGATAGACCTCTGTGGGGGAGAGGTGATAGCATCTAACATGTGGCTAACAATCCTGACTCTTGGAGAGATGGCAGCTCTGGCCTGCAGTTAACTGAATGGCTATCCATCAGGATGGGTTATTTTCTCCACATCAGCTATGTTGTTCTCCACCCACACAGTGCTGAGAGAGATCTGGCTATGTAGCATGTAGTCTCTCTCGCTTTTCCTCTCCCTGTTCATCATTGTTTTTCTATCTCCGCTCTCTTTTCCCCCTGTCCCTTTCTTCTCCCATTTCTGTCAAGTCACTAAAAAGCTTGAAAGCGATTCCCCTCAGTTCTTCCTTAGTGCTGTCATCTGCTCCATTTAAGATTTTGCTTCTTTTTGTTTTGACGTAAATGCCTGAATGCAGTCGTGTACAATGTTGATTTCATACTACAAATCTCTCTCTTCCTGCTAAAGCAACTTGATTTTTTTTTTCAAATTCAAAAAGAGACAAGAAACAAATAACAACTGCTGCCTACAAAACAATACAATAAAAACAACACAATGGAGTAGACAGATTTTTTTCTACAGGCTGAAAATGTGTATGCTGAAGCTACAGCTCATGGCATCTACCCTTTTCACAAAATTATTATTGTTTACAAAAATGTTTCATGGTAGTGAATGCAAACCATGATATCAGATGCGTTGGCAAAAAGGTAAAAACAATCTTGCACCCGCAAACTGAACAGATGTTCCCAAAAAGACGATTTACTGAGTACAATTATGACATTTTGACATTATGTCTTTATGTGACCAAGAAGGTCAATATATGGACTTCACCTAATTCAATCAGATCTGAATCTCAGGTTGAGACCTGAGAAGGAATCATCTGAATATAGTGATGAAGCTAGTAAATATAATTATTGTAGTAGGCTACATCTTACTAAGACAATTGGGATAGACCTGTTTACACAGAAAAAAGACCCGTTACTGTTGTATTAACAATTTTTAAGTTTCAAGTTTATTTCCTTTATATAGCACTTTAAAAAGGACCAAAGCACCAAAGTGCTTCAGACATATATGTATACACATAAAGACATGTTGTTCTAGAGCCAAGGAGCCTCTACAGAAAAAGCCCTGTCCCCAGCCTTTTTTTTCTGTGAACAGGGCACAGCCAATGTGCCACGGTAGGTGGATCTAAGGGGTCTGGTGGTGCTGTAAAGGGTGAGAAGTTCTGAGATATATGTAGGGGTGAAACCATGGAGAGATTTGTAGACAATTAGAAGGATTTTGAAGCTTATCCTTAAATGAAAGGGGAGCCAGTGTAACTATGCAGCGATAGGAATGATGTGGTCTCGTTTCTCGGACCTTTTTAATAACCAGTTAACAAATAAATAGATAAAAGACATTTTACATAGAATTATTCTGTTATGTTGGTTTTCTGATGCACATTACCGTATCATTATTATTATACCATTATTTATTTCTTCAGTGCTACTTTTCTATTTTGTTCTTTTAGTCTATTCTGATTTTAAATATTTGAATTTTTGTCTATACATTTTCTGTGTGTGGCATGGAGTGGGCTACAACTGCATTTCCTTGTGCAATCCTGTATTGTATAATGACAATAAAGCTGAACCTTGAACCTTTACATGATGGTACACATGAGGAACCCAACATACTAGATGATGATCAGTCAAAATAGCTTGACAAAGAGAGGACAGACTAAATTACCAACAAGGTCTAATCTCAAAATCCTTGTTCAATCCACGAGGAGATATTTAGGGTATATATCTTTGGGGAAGTTTTCTTTCTCGATCTGCAGCAGTGTCTCAATGCTTATGTATCTCAGCGAACTGATGTTGTGTCTTGCCTTTGTCAAGTGCACCGCCACCAGGTTTTTAACATCCCCTCGTCTGATACTAGATCTGTATTTGCTGATGCGTGTGCGCAAAGAATGGGATGTTTTGCCAACAATGGCTGGGCCACATGGACATCTGATGAGATATACATGAGTTGTACATTAAGTAGTCGTACCTCAGATCTTAATATCATGGCCAGTGTGTGGATGATTGATTGTCCTAAATACATTGGATACAGTTGCCCCATTTGTAGTTCCATCCATGACAGTGGGTAAAGAAGACAAGATTAGCAAAATATTAATGCAATAATGGGCCTAATATTGAGCCTTGAGGAACCCCACAAGTAACCTGCAATAATTTTGTAATTAATATTATTTATTGGGGCATATTGATGCCTATTTTCCAGGTAGATAATCAACCAGGAAGGTGCAACACCTCTAATCCCATATATTCTCTTATCTTTTAAGCATTAAGTCATGGTTGGTGGAGCCAAATGCTTTTTTTATATCAAGAAATACTCCCATTGTAAATTCATCATTTTCTATTGCAGTTGATATTTCCTCCAAAAGTTCCATCAATGCCAGTAAAGCAACCAATCAGCTGATTAATCTTCAGCCTCCTAAATCACTCCTGACTCATACCACTGACTCCGGCTGAAATGTCAACTGAATTAGCCACCATTCTACCTGTAAGCATCCTGAGTGAGAGGATCTAAGAAGTGAGGAAAAGGTTAAATTAAAGGAGGAGATGAAGCATAAATTCATTGGAATGAACTCTGTGACCTTGAATAAATAAGCTAATACTACGTCACTGGGCTGAATGATATTCCCTCTGATGGGTCTGGTAGAGGGCTCCTGCTGCTGCTGCTGCTGCAGACACTGGCCCATTTAAGGGCCACTGGTGATTTTCTATCTGGGCTATCATTGATCCCAAGGCAGTTGCAAGTTAATGTTTGAGCTAACTTGGAGTAGCTTAAAGTCAGCTGTCTGTGGCAACACTGATCTTCCTCTCGTTCTCTCTCTCTCTCTCTCTCTCTCTCTCTCTCTCTCTCTCCCTCTCTCTGCATTATCCCCAAGTGTAAAAAGTTAGCAACTCTAATTCCTTCCATGTCTGAGAAGAACATGCACACTTCTGTTAGCTCAAACTACTAACTCCTTGGAGGATTGTGTGTGGAGGATTGTGCATATGACTATGGTTGTAAGAGACCAGAATTTGTGCTGCAGTGGAGAGGAGTCTTCAATAGAGTCTTGAATTTTTTCTAAGCTGTGTGCATGTTTGTGTATGCCCTTTAAATTGTGTTCATACTGAATCACATCAAACCTTTGCTGTGTGGGGTGTATTTTCACAAATGCTATCATTACTTTTCTCATATTTTGATGTCTGGTAGTGTATTATTGTACAAAACCACATGATGGCACATCATCAGAATACTGACTGACCTGTTGGTCTGATGGTGTCGACCAGGAGAAAACAGGAAAATCATGCTTGAATTCATCAGCTGTGTGTGCTTCAATTGAAGTGAATGGAAGATGGAGCATATATTCGTAGGACGAAAGCATAATTTGCATGTACCTCAAGATCTGGTATTATCATGCAACCTGTATCTAGCATTGCTTCCTTTGAGTCCACCAGGTCTGCCTACCTAATGTGCATGTTGAGATCTGATTATAATTAATTACCAAGAGAAAAGAATTATTAATATCAGATATAAATGTAAAGACCTGCGATTGGATGTCATTACCCGGATAACGTATCCAAAGATTGATCTTATGATAATACTAGGTATAAAGGAGGTCTTAGCCATAGGTGGAGCATCAGGGTTGTTCATCCAGGCATCAGGCACAGCTGCGGTTTATCAGGCTGATTAACAGCCTGATAAACAGACCCAGAACTGTGTGCTCACTGTCTTACAGTGAGGTTTGGGCTAAAGGCAAACACACAACCCCAAAGACAGGAGGAAACAACAAAGTGAAAATATGCAGTTCAGCTCCACATTTACTTGTCAATTATCCACCCAACAGTTGGCCATCCAAACCCCATGATTATTTTACATTTACAAATCTACTCATACCCACATCAAATTGTTATTTCTGTTAGTGAGGTTTTTTT
>NTHP01000665.1:145149-168399 GCA_003416845.1 Oplegnathus fasciatus
TTACATACTAGTTTGAAACTAATAATCATTTACTATTAAGCTGATGCTGGGTTTATCACAATTCATGTAATTATACCAGACAAAACTGAAGCTTCACCAGTGGACTGTTAATTTAAATATATGTGTTTTATTTTACTTACTTTTTAATGAATGACCCATCAAGCTGCACCACATCACTTTTTTCATTAACTAATCCACCCAGACTTCAGGTAAACCATGGGTGCCTCAATTTAAGACAATTCAAGGGCTCAAAAGCATTTTGAATACACTTGGTCTGTGGCAGAAGTATTTCTATGGCTCATATTTTGCATATAGTTTAATAAATCTGTGTTATTTGTTTAAACAGGGCCGGACTGGGACAATAATTCAGGCCAGAAATCTAGCGTTAGGCCAGTCTCCACACATTTACAACAGACCCCGTTTACTGAACCATTTTGTTGAAATATTTTTCTGTTTACTGTTTATGCCAGTAGCCAGTTTATCACTACACACAAAAACTACTTCAAAAAACACCCCAAAAAGTTAAAAACAAGTGTCTTTAGTTTCAAGAGTTATCAGTTTGCTAATCAGTTCAGATATTATGACGCTTTTCTCTGCGCTCCCCCTCGGCTCCACTTTCAAAGATCAAACCATCAAGTTAAAAGCAGGTGGGGGTTGACGGTCTACAGTTGTGTTTGACTGTATCAGTTTTCACTTTGATTTATCCGTTTCATTTTGCATTTTCAACACTGGTCTGACACTCTCAGCCAATCAGCAGAATCAGAATTCTCTCAGCGATCCGGATAGCCAGTCTGGGCCTGGCTTTAAAGGTCCCCGAGGGAGCCCTAAAACACCAGTTTCACAGAGGGATAGCTCAGAGCCCTTGCAGACTTATCTGAAAGCTGTCAAAAAGTCCATGTTGTTCATGTTGTGTATGCTTGATTACAGGAAATGTACGTGCTGTATCCTCTGCCTACTGTTGTTTTGTTCATCCTGAGCCTGCAACTCACTTTGTTACAGTTGCATCTGAAATATTAATGTCCTTAGTTAAGTAAATTTTTAGTTTATACTTGTTTCCAGAGACAGTATGTACTAAGTACTAAAATCCAGAGGTATCTCATCATACTATGACATTAAAGTAAGTCAGGCTTTACCTAATCACCTCAGAGCCCGTCAGAATGGATAGAATGAAACATCCTTATGCTCTGCACAACTCGTGTCAATGATTAGGATGACTTTACGCAGTGCATGCTGCCTTGGCTTTTTTATGGCGGGGATGAAACACAGCACCCAATGTCAAAGAATGCCTGAGGGCTTTCAGAGCCCTTTACTCTGTAGCCAAACTCTGCCTGCCTCTGTTGATCCATGATGCACAGAATGCAGAAACAGCTTTTGAGAAGCGAGAATGCTGTGTGCTTCTGGCCTGCTACATGATCGGATGAGACCGAGAGCCTTTGATCAGAGGGGAGGGCTGGAGCTTCCCGTTCCCCCCTCCCTGTGCAAAGACCCAGAGGCCATATTGATTTTGAATAATGCTTTGTGTCTCCTCTAGCTGCATACATGCATAATTTGTCTTCATTACGTGTTGGGCAGAGCCATGTCTGCGTATTTTTGCTTATATTCCAAAGTGGGTTTGTTTTGAGTGGAAAAGGTCGGGATTGCTGCAAGAAAGAGGGCAGATAGAGAAATGTACACTGTTAACAGCATTGCATAGTCTGTGTTTCTGAGCTCTTGTTTTGTGTATCGTCACTGGGCTATGCATTAAGATAGTTCATTAATAGATTTCACAAAAAGGAAAATACAACATTTTCTTTTGGAAATCATTTATGACTTTAAAATAGTCAGAGGTGCCTCCTGTAAAGTTCGGTTCATGGTGGTGGGTCACATTGAGCACAAGATACAGTAAACTGTGTACACAGTTGCAGCAAATAAATTGACTGAACATTTTTCATTTCTCTGCATCATGCTTTAAAGTATAAGGCTGGCATCATTCTATAATATCCTTACTGTCCAACAGTGTGTCAGTTAGACTCTCAGTACTCTCCAACTTCCCTACCTTGTTTGTGGCACTCAGGCCAGAGCTCACTGGTTTTTACCAAATATGTAAATCTTACAAGTTAAAAACATAGTCTCTTTTTAAAGTTCCTCAAGGCTTTTAAGGCTCAGGCATTTCCTAAAACAGCTGCCCACTGTAGTTTTCAGCACATATTACTCAAACAAGGGGAAATAGTGCATTTGTTGGGGACTATTTTCAGCTGTGTATTAATCCACATTTGGTGCTCTAGTGAGTATTTGGGGCAGCCCGACGGTGTATGTCAGATTGAATCAAAATAAACTACAGTGTATGTGTTCATGGTAATGAAGGAACATGTCACCCAGTGCAACAGTGTGACTCATGGATATGTTTTTGACCACAAAGGAGCTCTACAGCACAGAGGAATAAGATGCATCAGGCTTTGAATACACACACAATACTTGTTAGATCAATTCATTGTTGGATTTGGTCTTTACGTGGGATTTGTTGGCTATAAGAAACACACAGCTTGTCTCACAAGTAGGGCTAATTTGTGCAACATCTGCACTGCATGTCTGTTGAGACTCATCAGACTGCTCTTACAAATAAGTCCTAGCATCTACATCAACCTGCTCGAGGCTTTAACCAGCTCAGTGCTGGTTAAGAATATAAGATGAGACTGAGCCTTCCTCCTCCTCAACAGCTAACATTCTGCTGAACCGCCAGAATTTGGAAACAGTATAGTGTTATAATGAAATGTGAAATGTTGGGCTTTATTGATCCCTGTGGGAAAGCTTTTCGCTTTCCAGCATCCATAGTCTGGTTAGCTGTTAGGAATTCACCGTTTCAGCTGAGGACACTTGCTTGTGGGTCCTTTGCTTGAATGTGTTCCTAATAAAAACATGTTACTGCCCTTATCTAAGTGGCTCTCACATTGATAGTTGGTGATAGTGACAAGACTTTTTGACTATTTGAAATGCAACTAGCATAAAAATAGCGAGCAACAATGAGAGTTAATTGCTTTTTGACTAGTCTCTGTATCTGTGTCTATAACGTTGAAGTACAGGAGATCTGCTGGCAGAAATGTGATCCTGAAAAGCCTAATATGGACATCATTTGTGGCTGATTTAAGTGTTGCACTCTAAAGGAAAGTTACAGTGGAACTGAACACATTCATACTGACAGTAGAAGCACAGATGTTCGGATCATTATTCAGTCTCAAAACACGTGTGTGAAAGTGGTTATGACGCAGGCTTTCGGAAAAAATAACATTAATGTACCTCTTCTGTCTGACATCTACATTGTGGATGTGAGAGAAGGAATTAAATCCCAAATCATCAAACTAGCACTCCATGATTTCTTCCATTGTAACCAGAAGAAATGCATCCGTTAATAAAATTCTACAACACACAATACTGTAAAGGTGGAATGACAGCAGGAAACATAAGACAATACAAAGCTAGCAAGAGATCTGTGGGGTGTTGGCTCACCATGGCATCATTTCATAGAGTAGAGGCTTGTGGATTTTGTGTCTTCGTTTTTTCTTTTTCCTCCCCGGCAGCTGATAACAGCACAGAAAAGATGTCTAGCTGTCTAGCTGTCTGTTAAAACTGGACTAAACTTCACTGAAAAGTTTTTTAGTTTATAACTTATTTTAATGGCATTCAATGAAAATGTTGAATTTTAACAGATAGAGGTGGGCTGATCTATCCCCAAAGTATTGATACTACCGATACTGAGTAATATTGTGTGCTGTATGCTCGAATTTAAAATCAGCATTTTTACTTTCCTTTATAGATATCTGATACTTAATGATATAATATTATATTTGAATTTTTGCTTTACTGTTGTGTTTTTGACTGATGTTGAATTCCAGTTGTTTTTTGTTTGTTTGTTTGTTTGTTTGTTTTAGTAGAATATTAACTTTAAATATAAATATCAACTGAAAAACTAAGTTGGCAGTACCAACAACCTCTACCAAGGTATGATACCTGAGAGGCGCAATCCATGCCAAAAAAGTCACTCAAGCACTTTGTCCCGCTCGTTAAGCTCATTGCTTTGAGCGCAGGACAACAGATGAATGTGACTCAGATTTTTTACATCTCAGATCTTCTCTCATCTGGACTATGGTGCAGGGACAGTCACAGAACAATGTTCAGGGAGACTTTAGTAAGAAAATCAACCTGAAACAAAAAAAAGTAAGGGGGACAAAGTTAGGATTTTGAAAAGTGAAGGGGACATGTCCCTTCCATCCCCAGTGGAAATTATGCCCTTGAATTAAGCAAGCCACTAGCCTGTGGGGTAAATGACTTCTACATTCCTTGCAGCCAGAGGCGTCCTGTAACATCCATCAGAGTTTAGCTTCACAAATCTGGAGAACAGCGGATGGTAAGGTTCCTCTGCAGTGCATAGGGACTTCTTCCTCAGCCTCTTAGCCCCCAACTGGCTCTGCAGACAGATTAGTTTTCTGGCCACAATAATGAGCATCATCATGCTTTGATATTGTCTGACACTATATGACACTATAGAGATGTTTTGTACAGAGGCCGATGTTTGCCGAAGGTTTTGGCATCAGATTTGCGCAGTTTTGGATGCAAGTTTAGTTTAAAAGTTATGAGCCATAGCTCGTCGTATTGTATTTTAATTTTGATATTGTTCAATGACTCTCAATAAAGTAGTATTGTAGTATTTGTGTCAGTCCAGTCATACACCCCATATTACCCCAAACTTCCAGCTTTGTATCCCGTAATATTAAACTACATACCCAGTTGTTACCTTGTAATAATAGAATACATACCCATTACTTACAAAATACCAAAATACCAACAGTATAATTTTTCCAGTTCCCAGATTGTTACCCTCTTACTTCCTAACTTCACGGCTTATTCCCTCGTACCTACAAAGTACAAAAAGTACAAACAACTACACTCTAATTTGGGAAGACTTATGCTGTACAGTGCAGGCTGTAATCTGAAGCGTTCCCTGCAGATTTCTTGATACGAACAGTGTTCTAACTTGGACTTGTCAAAATTCATTAGTCTATCACCTGTAGAAAACCTGTATGTACATATCAGCAGGCGTCTGATTGAACTGCGTCTGAGAGTCTGAGCTGGTGTCGCCTTCCTCTTGCTCTGGGTGACACTCATTAGGATTTCATTCAGCTCATCTGACACACCCCTTGATGACATCAACAAGCACAGTGGGATAACACAACAGTAATAAATGAATTGCACTGACTGCAAAATGAATGACGTTTCAATGTCAACAGCAGGGCGCCTCGGTGCTGTGTAATCTGAACCCTGCAGCATAAAATTGAATTAATGAATTAATGTTTGCTGGATGGAGCACATCGTGTTTCCTTGCAAAGACTGAAGCCTGTTGCGGCTCATTACGATTGCATTTGGCCTTCAATCACTCCATACTGCATTTATCCTGTCTAATGATATAATTACAGTTATTACTTTGATACACGGCCAAAGATTAGAACACATATTAGACAATCAAAGATATTAAAGTTATTATGTGTCGTACTATTTTGGGCTCCATTTCTTTTGACTCCCAACGATCACCATACACTGAACTAAATAACCCCGAAATGCATTTTCTTTTGTTAAGATTGCAAAGGTTAAACATGCTGTTTCCCCCATTGAACAGTATTTTGCTTGAAGTGATTGTGATTGTGAAATATTTTGCTAAATTATCTCATTTAGCTCACTCTGTATCGTGATGAAAGGGGCTTCTGCTGGCCATTTGGTATGTCTGATGTTTATGCACCCCGGGCAGATCGTTTGAAAAACCTAAATTGCGGAGCTAATCGACCATTTTGATGTCAATATTCATGGCACTGGGATCCTCAAATTGGTGCTGATATGCAAATACTGACTGTAAAAAGAATTTCTCCTTTATGGATAGACTTCAAAACAGGGCTTGGTCTCTGTCTGGTTGTGCTAAACAGACCAAGTAATAGATAAATCAATAAATGGTTGATTAATGCATATAATACAGTCAATCATCTACTTTTTGAGCTTACAAGGCTTTCAGTTGCTCTCAGCATTTCATAAACAACTGCACAATCTTTGTTTTTATCTGAAATAGACCAAACTTAATTTACTTGTGTAATAATTGTCAATGTAAGGGAGCTTTCAAATCCCTGGGCCTTTCCTGCAATCACTTGGCCTTTAATGAAAGAGGAGAGCGATCAAAGAAATAAATCAGCAAGTGTGTGCAGTATGGCTTAGAGAAAGAAAAAAAAAAAAAAACACTGTCAACATCATCCAGATTTATTAGCAATGAGGGCCTCACTCAGCTTGTGAAGTCAGAACTCAAACCCTTCAATCAGCATTACAGGTTCAGGCTTTCAAGAGATAAGAGAAAGGGCCAGGTCAGACATAATGACTATCATCTGTGAGTGACTTTAGTGTTTGTGACTTCACTTTACATCAAGCAAAATGACTGAAAGAAAAAGTGTACATGTAGAATACCAAACCAAGGAAGACTTTGACTTTGCTATTTATTAGAAATCCAGGGTGGTGATGTTGCTCCCAGTCAGAAGGGCTAGCAGTTGCTGTAATAATGTGATGTGCTGAATGTGGAGTTGCTCCGACTAAGCCACAGTGGCACACAGTGGAGTTTGGTCATGAAACTTTCATCAGCGGCCTGGTGGCGTGGAGTTCCTGAATGTCTGCACTAAATTGCCCCAGGGTCATAAATACTTTATCAACAGCAGACACCTCAGCAAAACACCTCCCCAGGGCTCTCTTTCTCTCTCACTCTCTGCCTCCCTACCTCTCTCCCACCTCCTCCTCTCTCCTGCTCTCTATCTCTCCACCCCCACACACTCTTTCTCTAGCACTCCACAACTGTGCTAGGTACGTAGTTTAAAGTGAAGTATGTCACCCTTGTAACTACACATTCTCTCTACCTTATAATTCACACCTCACCTTAACACTTATATCATACTCTCATATCGAGTCACTGCACCGGCAGGGGTGTTCGTGACGCTTCATTATTGGAGTAGCGTGTTCACCTATTATCAAAAAAGTGCTAATGAGGATGTGCTAATGTCTCCATTTTTTTGAAAAAGAGGGAAAAAAACATCAAATGCACCAAAGCAAAACTCTAAACTTACATCCTTTTAAAACACTGTCTTTGATCTTGTGCCAGCAATTCAGCCTAGCCTGCTTAAGTTTAATGCCACCGCCTTTATTCTCACAGCGCCATGCATGGTTTGTGTTTGAAGCGGGACACCATTCATTCAAAGAACCTCAGCAGACCTTAAACGAGCTGGAGAATGAGCACATCTCGAAAAGACCGAGCACTTGATGTGAAGTGTAGAGAAATAACAGTCAGATCCTGCAGCAATCCTTCTGCAATCACTGTAACTGTAACTCTGCTTGTAGACATGAATCCAGCTGTGAATGTGCAGTAAGTCATCAATCGTGAAATCATGTGAAATACAGATTGTCCCAATTGTCCTTTTGTGTCGTATGCTATGAATCGAAAACCAGGATTTTTTGTCCCTAGGTTTATGTTATTTTCTTATTTTATGCTTTTTATATTTCAGGGTGCATTCTGAAGGCTGAAAAGGTGATGGTTTAGTTAACACTTTAGATTACAGCCAGCAAGTTACTGTGTAATTATTGAGTGTCGACAGGGTATCAAAAAAATACTTGTTGCATATGTATATGTTATTACAAGGGAAGAAGACTATTGGTTAGGGAATAAGGGAGTAACAACTTTGTGTTCAAGAGGGACTCTGCAAGTACCTATTTAATAATTACAAGGACCAGTACTATTATTACTGGGTAACAAGGCAGTAACCAGGGGTAACAGTGTTGATATTGAAACAAAATTATTTACATTCTAATTAATATAGTTTAATGTTTTCAATGTATATTTTTAAATTATAGTTGTTGCTGGGTAAGAAAACATTCGGCTTAGCCTGAGAAAATGGGTGTGGCTGTAAAGCTCACAAAATAGATTGTTAAATACTGGGCCGTAAAATGAAGTGCCCCATTTATGCCACACATGTACACACTTGTACCTTGTAATTATTCTGTATGTACCGGATAATTGAAAAAAAACACATACAGACTAATTTAGTTCCAGGTCCCCCCTTAATGCACATTTGTTACCCTCTTGTTTCCTGCACTTCTTCAGTTGCACCTATAGGTACCCGTTAAGTGTTTCCTTCCTACACTGTATGTACAAAACATTTACACTTTCCAAACTTTGCTAATTTGATGTATATGGGATCAGGGGCAGATCTATTTAAACGCAGGTAAATACACTTTTAAACCTCTCCCAGGGTGGATGGATTACTTAGCTACACATTGGGATTTAGTGTTTATAAAGTTGCCAATTTCAGTATAAACAGAGACATAGGTTCATGTCAAACATCTGACATACAATACAAAATATGAAACCCTTTTTCACCTCTGAGCAGAGCAGGGTTTTATACTGTGGACAAGTAGTAACCGAGCAAAGCTACTGGTCAGCGTACCCCCAGACTACACAAAGAGATTTTAATGTAGCACCCATAAATATGCCTCAAACTGGTCCAAAAGTAAGTAAAAAACTATTAAAAACAAATAAAATGAAAACAATGGGATGATAGTCCTATATTAGCCTATATTAGAATCTCCCATGCATCCATCTTATCTATATACATTATAACTGGTTGCCATGTTGTGTGAAACTGGGTTGCATTGCCTCCTGTGGCATATTTGATTTGATTATTCGAAGTGTCAAGAAATTCATTCGTACTTTATTCTACATATGAAATGCCGGAGGATTTATATCTCTAATGTAAGTCTTCTAGCAAAGATGTGATATACTTGGTAACTTGAGGTGAAGATCATGTGTTACTCCAACATTGCTGTAAAATGTAGCAAGCAATCTATGTTCTTTATATGTTATATATTAATTTATTGAAAGTAATTGTCAGATACGTGTTTTTTGCTGACATTGATCACATCTAGAATCTGAAATTCGGCTAGTTCGGACTTAGACTAATGTAGACTTAAACAATTTGAAGATGAATGAATTCTAATTAAAATTTCTTGCCAAACATCATGAGGAAGCTCAGTAGCGCAGGTCTGCTCTGTTGCAGCTGTAACCACACCCATCAGTGATGTCACAGTGTACTGACACCCCCTGGAGTACACTTCTACATCCCTGCAGCAAGGTGAGAAGTTAAATCACTGGAAGTCAGACAACACGCATTTTCGGGGGTATTAAGTTGTGAAGCCACTCTTTATGTAGTAGAAATAGTACAGTTCCTCAACACCAAATGGTCTCTCTATATATAGCAGACACAGCTAGCAACATGATGCAAACCTAGCAACTGTGCAAGAACACAATGACATACTGTGTTCTAATCATGAATGGAAACAAGCTGTGTATTGTGGACCTTATAAACACTGTGCTTAACATTGGCAGATAGAAACCACAAGTTTGAAGATGCTCATGGAGGTTAACCAATGTAGATACGACCTTTACCTTCAGATGAAACAAATCCACTAAAGGTTATCGAATATATTCATCATCCAAGCAGATCCGATGTGTGTATCACTCCCTCTTTCAAACAGGCAAATGCCATTAGTCTCTCTCAGAAAATGGTGCACACAAGCAAAGGTTAAGAGGAATTTATGCTAATGTGAGCTCTGCTAATGCACTCAACACACCCACAAAGAATGAAACAGGTTTTTTTCTTGATTTTCACCTCAAAGTCTTTGTCAGATCCAACACTTTTGTTGACCTTCAAGGACAACCACTGCGTGCTGTTTATCCATTTGTTATACAGTGTGTTTACTTTACAATAATTCCACGTCTTTGACATTCCGAAGGTAGAGCAGGTCAAACAAAAGATGTCAATATTTGAGTGTCAGTGTTTTGGGTGAGAGAGATGTCTGCCCTCAGTGTTAATATAAAGGTCTTTTGCTGGCATTCCTCCCAATTCTGTGAAATATTTGACAGGGGATTTACTCTGTGTTGTCACAGTATGGTGGAAAGTGGAGTGGATCTAAGTTCTGCTTTCTGAAGAACAAAGGCCCAGACTAATGTTTTAAAATGGGGGCTGACATTAAGGCTGGGTCACCGGGAGAGCGACTACGCCAAGAAGAAAGAAAGTCCAAGGTTTGGTTCATTAGGGAATGTGCACCACTAAAGCACAATATCTACAAAGGTGGCTACTGTATTATCAGCTTATTTTTGTGGCCCTCTTTTGTAGGTGGGCCCTGTGTCAAAATGTATTATTTTTTAAGCCTAATAATTTTAGTCTTAAATTATGGTGAATCTAGACTAGAAGTTGGCAATAGGGGCCGAACAGCACAGCTTTGCCCCTGGGCCCATAGCAGGTTGTTATAACTGACATAACAACAGAAGTTGTAAGAAAATCTAAATGTACTACAAGTGAACACAGAACATGATATTTAGGTACACTTAGAACAAAAACAACCTCAGAATTATTTCTGTTAGAGAGAAGTAGCCGTGCTAACTAAATTATTGGGTCTGCTTCTCATATAATACAGATGCAATAGCAGCACAGAGTGGTGCCGTAGGCTGACTTGGGCCAACTTACTTCTCAAAGTGGATTGATTACCCTTGTCTACAAAATGGAGTACACAGATCGATTTGTGCCTTTATGATAATACAAGCAGGCTAGTTTTTCAACACTGCTATATTCTACTCAACTCCTATTTAGTGTGGTCTCTTCTCTACAGCTGTACAAATGGCTGACAAACGAAAGACATTTGAGTGCAGATACTTCCATATAAGGTGCGGGGGGGTCACCAAATGACTTTATGAAGATGATGTGAATCATACGCTATGGCTTTCACAGTCACCAGACTCTGAAGCAACATGTTACCCACCACCATCAAACACCAAATGAGGGAATATTTTTTGGAAGAATGGTGTTTATCTCTCTCTTCAGAGGCTTTATGTTGGTATATACAGTAGTATTATTTACCCTGTCCACATTTCTGTGAACATGGGGAGACCACATCAGTTTAATTTCACTTGGTTTGTTTATTAATTTTAAATAGTTTGTTGTACAAGCTATGGCTTGAAGTGTAATCAGTAAAATGGAGCTGATTTCAAACAGTAATTTACTACAGGTCTGAGAAGAATGCTTAAACAGGATCTGGAGAAGTGTCCCTGAAGGAATGTGAGCTCCCAGTGAGGGCAGTGGGAGCATGACTGGAATATGATGCACTGCTGTGGGGGTTAATATATCATCAGCTTTTAATGCTCATATGGTAAAGTTGTTAGCAAACGCCTGTATGTTCAGCAGTCAGGGAGCAACATTATCATTCATTTGATTTAGTGTTTCTGGCTTTCTGGTGAATGTGAGTCCAATATCCTTTCTCTCTTAGCTCTGTTTTTGGTCTCTACCATCTCCTGAGAGAAATATCTGTCTCTTTAGCTGCTAAATGCTCCCCTGTGTTCACCAGCTAGTCTCTAACTGTGTCTGCCTGCTGTTTGGTGCTGAGCAGGGAGTGTACTGTGGGTTTTTAGAGCCTTTCTGCTGCCTGACAATATGAGAGCAGTGAGAGTGAACCAAACAGTAAAGTTGTGGGCCGGACAGATAAACAATGAGCTGAAAGTCACTTTAAAGCTCCACAGAGCCAAAGGGAGCTGCATAGTCAGCTGATATTTCTCTGTAGGTTCATCAGGAGGAGCGACCTCTCTCACATTGTGACATTGTTTGACACATTTTTATTGTAAAATATCGATTATAACTTAAATACAAAGTACTCGTTATGCAGAATGGCTCCCGTCAGTGTTTTATCATTATATTATCGGATCATTATTATTGATATACATAAACAGGATTTAATGTTGTAATCGTTGGAGGTGAAGCGGTTTTATATAAACTACTTTTGGCCAGTTTAATCTGTTACAGCGTTTATAAACTATTCATATGCTCTGTATGTAAAGCTATCAGTGAAGGAAGCAGCATAAACTTGGAATACTCGCAAAGAATTGCAAGTACCACATAATTGTATTTAAGTACAGTACATATTAAATGGAACTATATTGAGTTATTACACCCCACAGTCCCGGTAAGCTCAGTAATTCACCTCAAAAGTCAAACACAGATATAAAATATCGATCCTTGTCTGGCTGAGGCATTAAAGATGTGAGACAATATCACAGCCTTCCATTCTGGGTCTGTGTTGACAGTGCTGCTTCAGCATGTGGGCTTCCAGCATCATAAAGTTGAGTCTCTGACCACAGAAAGCATTGCTCTCTTATAAGCCCGGCGGTAAGTTTGATATAGCGTCGGGTTCACAGGTGTCATTTCACTGCTAAGTACTCCAAAGACCGATGCAATTGCATCTTTGCCCTGCACGTATTTAACAACCCACAGCGAGCTGAGAAGAGCCGCGTTGAATCTCCTTTTATTGACCATTTAAGCTCCTCGCTTAAGGCCAAGCAAAGGCTCCTTTATAGCAAAACAACACGATTTTCTGCTAAAAAAGCAGCCGTCTGACTGAGACCACGGCCAGCGTTTAGTGCAGGATAAAAACCAGCAGAGGCGGCGTGGTGTGTGCGCCAACGCAAGACATGAAGATGAATGAGCAGCGGGTTTTCAGCACCGCGGACAGCTCCCGCACGGCTCCGGGCTCAGTGACTGGGCGTGATGCAGGTTTCAGCGCATGTGTTCCATGCAAAACTCTCTCACTGTGTCAGTAAAAGTCCGCACAGACACGATCTACAGGCTAAATAGTTCACACTCGGTTTTTTTAATCCAGCAAACGCAACCCCCACCCTCTTGGGAAACCATCACAAGACCACTTCAACACCCCTCCTCCTCTCCTCCTCCTCTCTGTGCTATACCCCCCCCACCATCCTCCAAAATACCAGCATCACTGAGGGTAGACAGTGGAGAGAGTTCTCGAGCCCACCGCTTCCTCATCCAGACGTGCCAGAGAAGTGGCAGGGTGGTAAAATGTGAGAACACTTCGGCTTTCTCGGATCGGTAACGAGCGTGTCCGAAACTCTCCTCCCTTTCCCGGGGCTGATGTGAACGCACAGGCTGCGTTGGCTTCTCGTCAGACGCTCGTCCAAGACCTCGCAGAGATCCGATCGTGACAGATCCGTCCCTCCTCTCCCACTCCTGTTTAAGATTCCGCAGTTGACAAGACGGCGCTTTGCCCGCCGCCGCATCCTTCCCCTCTCCTGACTTTTTCCACGGAAAACCGTCCGTTTTTCTTCAGGATTCAACCAAGTTTAATCATACGAGGAATTTACAATGACAGCTACCAAGGAGCAGCCGAATCAGAGACCGAATCAACCGCAGCAGGATGAGGTGGGCAACTGGCTTTTCTTTTGACTTGATTTGCAGGTTTCTTCTACTTTATCCATGTGCATTATGTGCTAAACTCTACAGGATGACCTGTTCTGCAAGGTCAGTTCATTTATCAGCATATAGCTTTATTTGATTTGCTTAAACAGCAGCTGGCAGCCAGTTCTGGACACATATATGAGGTGAATGTGTAAAAACGCATTAGTTGCTTGGCTGTTTGGCTTCCTGTCCTCATCAGCATCAGTTTTCTGTACAGATGATGAGGCTGTAGCGAGAGGCTGATTCAAGTTGGGCTGCACATGCCAGTATTGAAACAATCAAGCCGTCCTCAGCTGTGCGTGGAGCTCATTGTCAGCTGTCAAGACTGGGTCACAGAATCTTGAACACCGTGGGCACATGCACTGTCAGTGAAGGGGAAAGAGAGGAAGACTGCGCAGGGCGCATTGTAATTCAGCCGTTGCCTCCTGTCAGCTGCCCTCGACACCTTGAGAGAGAACAGCCGTGGAAAATCACTTTGTAAGACTGAAAAAAGACGCTATATGCGCATCTGTCCTCCCAGATACTCTCATCATGACTTCATAACTGCGCTGTGGCCTTAATAGGGACCTTCAAACGCTCCCATTTGACTGTAGGGGTTAAATGTTCCAGTTTTAGGCACCTTTACACAGGTGGCGTTGCGCACTGCAATGCTTTTTTTAAAAGGTTTTAAGGGGAATGAGATCAGCGTCTTTGCCAGGACTGGCGTGTGCAACTTGACAACCATCCGCTTGTGTCTGCGCCAAACCGCTGAGCCTCTATCACCATCAATTATTGATTTCCCCTCTCTAAATGTTCTCAGTGTTCCTCCGGGCACATGTAACCTCTCCTCAGCCGCTGTGCTTTTCTATTAGACCAATAATAATTCTATGAATGATGCACATTCCTTCTGTTTCACTGTGGGCCTCCCTCTGAGAGATGGCCAAATATATTCTGGGTGCTCTTAATTGAATTCAGCCCTGTAGCCCTATTATTCTAAGAAATCAAAACCCCGGCCTCATAATGGAGTTTCTGAGCCTGAAATATTAGAAGGCCTCATGAGATGTGGTTGAAATATGATAGCTCACAGCGTTCCATACTGTCTCCTCTATATTTAAAGCTCAGTGGATACTACACAGTGGCCCACAGGCTGTTTAAAAGTCATGTTGTTGATTTTATGTGTGAGTAGTGTTCACTGATTTAATTAGTGATGATACTATACTGTATGATCACAGCTGTGAGGAGCTGCTAATGGAGCCTGCTGTTGTTGCAGACATCATGAATGTTTTGATTCCTTTATTAAGCTGTTGGATGCTCTTTTTTGTGTCTAAATATATTCAATAATCTAATGGTGGCTGCAGGATATCAAGAAAACATTGATTTTCAAAATGTTGTTCTTTAGGGTTTTGGTACATTTGTATTCAAGAATCAATTACAAAAATCATGAAAATCTACAAAGATGATTTAAGTATTTGTGACTCAAACTGCCTGTATACCAACTGTACAAAGTCCAAAAGCCTCAGTAAATTTTTGATCACTCTGTGTTGGGCAGTCAGTTGAAGTTATTGCGTAAGATTTGTGCAGCAGGCTGGCGTCACGTTTGCAAGCATTGGGGGTGAGAGTAGTGCCTTAGCAGAGCCAAAGCTATTACTGTCCCAGGCTCTGTCAACCCACAGTCTGTATACATAGCTCTTTGGCAGGCTCTTAACAGGGTTTCTCTTCATCAAAGTTGCATGACGATGCTGAGGGAATTACAAAAGAGGAAAACACTGAGGGATCTTTAAATAATACTGTAGGTGAAGGAGAAACCTGAACCCAGGACTGTTTTAGTGTCTGTATGGCGGAGGGACAGTCATTCTCTTTTTCTAGTGTGTATGCTTTTTCTACAGTTAAGTCCATTGTTGTTGTGTTGAAAGCCTTTTTTTGTTTGCGGTTTAGTCAGTGTGGCAAGAAAATGCGAATATCTTGCCAACAAATAACATTGGTTGGAACTGTAAGGCACGAATCCATAACTCTGCAGCTTGAAGATTTCTAGTATTTCTGTCTAGTTACAGAACTACAATGGCCAATTTGTTATTTGTTTTGCACCAGTGTTCACAGCAGTCAGGGCTACCAGAAAAATACATTAAAGGACATTCTTTTTCAAATCTACCTTAATACAACACTCAGGTGGAATATGTATGTTAAAACAATGGTGAGTCACAGCCAGTATGGGCAGGAGGAATGGTTTACAGCGAACCCTTTCACCATACATATGGCATGTGAGTGTTGCATTAGATAGAATTGAATAAATACAAAATTCTTAAAAAAAAATGCTTTTAAGATGTAGGGCACACAAATATTTCATGTCTATATCAAAGCAAGAAACCGATAGAAAGATTCAAAATTAAAATTTGTGAATTTGTTATCTGGTTGATAATTAACCCTTACACTCCCGGGTAAAATGTGTCACAACATACCATAATAAATGAAACACTGTGGTGTTACAGAGATGCCCCGGCCTACAAATCATATTCTCCAGATGTAAGGGAACATGCTTGTTTGGTGCAGACCCCAGCAAAAATCACTTTTTTAAATACTTTTTCCAGTGAAAATGTGTGAAAAATTTAAAAATTCCCACTAAAATCGTGACTCATATGGCAATATCTGTCAAAATAATCGCAATATGATTTTTTTTGCCTATCGCGCAGCCCTAGGTGACAAATATATCAGCTCATTAAAAAACAGTATTCCAACTAATCTGTAAAATCTGTGAGTTTTTTGGTGTAACTGGCAGTAACTATGAGCTTGCAACAGCCTCATAACCAATCGATAACATGGTTGAAAAGCGCAACAACAAACCTTTACACAAGGTCAGACCTTACCACTAACCTTTCTGACTTATAGGAGAACTCCACCAATTGCGTTGAGTGCGGGAGTGCTACTGCATGTGTGAAAAGTTGAAAGCTTTTAGTGGCTCCAGAGAGAGCTGTGTGAAGTCTGATAAATTGAGGCTACTTTAGCCACTACCGGCATAATGCACCTGAATTTCCGACTGAACTGTCAGTGGTTGGGGTTGCATTGTGGGTAATGTAGGTGCCAGTTTTTGACAAGGGAGAAAAGTGTGCGGAATAAAATATCTCTGGTTCTGCTGCGTTTTGATCCTTTTTTAAATTCAAGATTCCGATTGCACTCCAAGAGTGCAATGCTAAATCAGTGGAGTGCTCTTTTAATGGAGGTCAACAACTACAATGTGAATAATTTACAAATGCATCAAAGCCAATCAATAACACACGCAACTATTCAGTAAATTCTTTACAGCCTCTATAGGAGAATTGGACACAAACAAATTGCGATGTGTAAATGTTGCTTGGATTGCCATAACAACATGTGGGGAAAGGTTACAACCAAGCACAATAGCTCATTTTGGAAACTGAGGAATGGTAAATTAATGACTCAAATGTATGAAATCACAGGATGAAGACTTGTGTTTACATGTTTTCCTTATGTCTGCGTCCAAAGACAAGGAAGGTCGGGTGAATTGGAAACCCGTAATTGTAATTTTCTGTTTACTATACTGTATATGTGTCAGCCCTATGATAGACTGGTGACCTGTCTAGGTGCACTGGATAAAGTGATAGAAAATAGATGGATGGATTTTAGGAACAGGTGAATAAATATTGCTGATGTGACACCACAGCCCAGACGTAACTAATCTCATGTGATGTGAATAAGCAGAACTTTTTCCTGTTTCTCTTGATACACTTAAAGAGAGTACATACATAACTTCAGTCAGCCAACTCTGAATGGGAGCGCTGGAGCACTCTTGGCAGTGAAACCGTATAGTGTGGCCAATCCCTCTTTAGTTTCACTAAAGGAAAAACCTGAGAACAAACTGACTCATTTGACATTGGCTGGTCTCAAGCTGTGTCACTGCCTCCTGTAACCACAGACATAATAAAAGCTGACTGAGCGCTTGACCTCTCTGCGTGACCCTGTGGCCAGCCCAGGCTCCGTGCAGTCAGTGGGGTGTATAGACTTGCCACCTGGCCTGTCCTCCTTCGCTTTGTTATTAGAGCTGTTGTTGTCTGTGCTTGGGACAAAAGGCAAGCGTTAGGAGAAATGGATGCCTACCTTATTGTGAGTAAGAGGAGCACTTTCATACGCAGCGATCCTCTGGCCCAGGAAACTGTAATTCAACCTAATGGAGAAAACGTCCAGGACACTGCTGCTGCTTCACAGTGGCCTCAGAGAGGGAGAGAGGGAGAACGGGGTGGGCAGGGGATGGAGAAGAAATAAGAGTAAGAAGGGGTTGTGAAGACTGAGAGATGGAGAAAGAGAGAGGATGAGGGGAGAATCAAGTAGAGGAGAGTTAAGAGAAAGAAATGCAGAGTGGAGAAAGTGAAGAGGGGAATGGTGGGAAAAGGAAAGTAAAAGGGTGTAAATGACTAATTGATTTAAAGAGGATTAAGAGGAAGAGGGTGATGGGGAGGACAAAATGATGTGAGAAGAAGAGGTGTTAAGGTGAAGATGGGTTTGAGTCATCCACTGAGATGGGAGTGTAAAGGACAGATTTAGAAGCATGCAGGTTTATTTTAGCTTTGTCAATATAAAGTCAATATTGTACCAAAAACAACTCATTTGAGCTTTTTCTGATCTGCTGACACGACGCTTAAACCTCCAATAACTGATTTTTTGGCCACTTGGGGGGCAGCAGAAACAAGTTGTGAACAGAGCATTAATATAATGATCATCTTTTAGGTTGATATTGCGAACTTGTCAGCAAACAGCTGCTTATTTACAAATTCAGCAGTTACGGAGCAACATTATCTTTCATTTGGAGTTGCGTTTGTGTCCACCTGATGATGTAAGCCCAATATTCACTCTCTTTTAAAATATCTGGCTTTAGCTCTATTTTCTTCACCAGCTCGCTCACTGTGTCCGTCTGCTGTTTGGTGTAGGTAGTGTACTGTGGGTTTTTAGAGCTTCTTCACAGAAAACAGCTGCCTGCTGTGGCTGAAAACGACTGGTGAGAGCGGTGAGAGTGAACCAAAACAGCAAAGTTGTGGGCCGGACAGATAAACAATGAGCTGAAACTCATTCTAAAGCTCCATTAAGCCAAGGGGAGCTGCATATTCGGTTGATAAGTCTCTGTTGGTTCATCACTATGAGCGATTCTTTTCCAAACCAGTATCCTTAGGAGTTATGCCCATATTGGATGATTCCGTAAATCATGATTTACATGCAGTGCCAACATTCAGTGGCAATACAGGAAGTAGTGTGTCCTTGTGCAGATCAGGCAGAAAGTAAGGATTGGAGGGTGGGTGGTGAATGGGGGTTGAGCAGATCAGACTTTCATGAAAGAGACCGGAGTTTGCATCTCGTCAACCTACAATTAACATTTGCTTTTTTATTAACTGTAATCATGATCTTTACCTTAACTAAGTCTTTTAGTTGCCTTAACCATACATAACCATAGTTTACTTGCCCTAACCGCAAACATAACATTAATGACCCCCGTAGACATGTTTTAAGACTTAAAAAAATAATGAAAAACAATCATTTGTGTCTGATATGGTTTTGTCCTCAAAAAAGTTCAATTATCTAGTTAAAAGTTTTTAAAATGACATCTTTTCCTTTATGAATTTTTGAAGTCAGTGTATGTCCACTGCAGGCTTCAAGTCTCCACATCACACTTGTGTAAGTTGCACACTTGTGATGTCACAAATCATATTGTATGTATGCATTTTAAACTCAGATTTAAGCTGAGCGCAGAGATGAATGTGATAGCAGCCTTCTAGTGTCTGCACGAACATCAAATTTAAAAAATGTGTAAAGACATTATCATACAGCTTAATCTGAGGTTTTACAAAATCTTCCAATATCAACGCGCTTGTCTGGTGATAGGATTGTTTCTTTTTCTGGAGAGGATAGTTACATGATTGGTTGTCAGAAAAATGTAAAAATGATCAGGTTGTTGTTTTTCTGGTGGGGACAGTTTTTTTATGCTGTGGGATGAGAATCTGTGGATGTTAAATGTTTATAATAGTGTGATTTTTCCTTTCTTTGTGTTCAGTTCAGTGTAAGCCTGGAATAAATTCATTCAAGGGACAGAAAAAAGAAAGAAAAAGGGTCGCAAATTCTGTAGCAGCCGATTTGAATTCAAGATGTGTGTTTGTATGAACGTGTATAAGGTCATCCTAATAAATGTTCAGCCCGCATCTGCACTCATCTCCTCCTGAATACTGACGTACTTCACAGAGAAGTGCATTTTGAAAATATCACAAATGTGCTTATACTCATGATTCAGAGATACAGGAATATTTTATTTATTATTTTGCTTCCACATTTTTCCACTGGTGGTCTGAATTTAGATTTCATTTAATTTCTTTTGAACTAACAAAGGGAATAAATCCAATGCTTATAACTCCTCCTGTCTTTTCTGAAGACACCTGGCAGACAGTTGTTGAAGCAGCGTAGAATGCAACTGTTCCACATTGACTTTTCTGTCCAAAATGTCCCAGCCTGGGTGGTGATTCACAATTGTGACCTTCGTGTCATAAGCTTTCCTCTGTATCCCGAGGCGACTGGTGCCCTGAATTACCCGGCGCTGACACATGTTCTGTCCTCGAAAGGATTAAAAGGCAATTACAAAGTTTGAGTCATCAGTTGTGACACAGACAGGGGACAGACTGCAGTCAAACCTGAGATAACAGGAATTAGGAAGAATCAGCCAGACCTTGTGTGTGTGTGTAAGTGGGATGGCTTGTAAGTACATGTAGTGTAGGGAAAACACAGCTCAGGTGCCTTAATCCACTCAGATTTGATGGGTTCAGGAGTAGCCTCACGGTATCTTCTTTTGAGAACTGTCTTTGAGATTTTTTGTAAATGTGTGCTTTTTTCCCCTCACTGGCTTCAAAAATGTTTTAAAAATGTAACGTTGCTTCAGGCAACATTCCCCAGCAAAAACATCAGCTCTAATTGAGATGCCATACATTTGCCGTGGCTGAAATTCTGATGCTGGGTATACAGACCATTCAGTGAACAACAAAATTCTCTCCTGAACAACATCAAGAACAAAAGGAACAATTACAACAACAGTTGTCTCGTGAGACATGGGCTCCCTGACGCAAGTTCTTCCTTACCTGTGTATTCTTTGATACACAGCACAGACATTGATGGCCTAGTTTGGTAAAAATGAGCTGTTTACTGCCTTTCTGGCCATTGAAGTTCAGATTTCTCAAACAGTCACCTCATGATGCAATTTAGAGCCACCAATGCATAACGTTTCCTTGTACAGATTCACATTTCAGATCTTTATGAACTTGTGAATCACACACAAATACTTAATGATGTGTGTCAAGCATGGCTGATTAAATCTGATGAACTTGTCAGTAATACGTGTCATTTAATTCCATGCACTATATGGCATTGGCACAGTTTCTCCTTAACATGAAACTATAGAGATTATTTTTAGTTTATTCCATGAATATTGCTCTCATTGATATTGACAGGGTGGCTCCTGCCAGGTCTTCACTCACCACTAGTTCATCAGCTCAGCTCAGATGAAGTGCAGGAGTGTTTCTGGCAAACACGGTTTTCTGCACTTCTAGGACTTATAGTAAGCACTGAGAGCAGGCAGGGATCGATTTGACTCCCCGGGGTAGATAATCAAGGCTCATCTGAAAGGGCAGTGATATTGATAGCACTCTACAGATAGATAGATAGATAGATAGATAGATAGATAGATAGATAGATAGATCCCCACATTTATCTATCGACCATCTATACTGTACCGATCATGGGCATTTAGAGCAAATCATACAAACCTGTACAGTATGAACTGTAGCGAGCGTTCCAGCAGTAAGCAGGTGACAGGTTTCACATCTGTTGTGCCACTTTGGTCTCACAATATTTTGTGAGAGTAGAGTCTTAAAGGCTAATTTACATTTTCTCACAATTTGAATCTTATTTTTGTGGTTTTGGCCATCATTCCTATCAGTATTACATTGTACACACTACTAAGTCATTACTGAGATCTGGGAACATGGCAACATCCCAATAAAAGTAAGACAGGCCACAAGCAGTCAGAGGATAATACAGGTTTTAAAGAAACATATTAGCTAATGTAGCATATATGTGGGATGGAGAATGTGAAATCAAACTGTGAAATTAATACTCAAACTGTCTGTTGTTAAACATCCATCACATGTTACAGACCAACTCTGTGGTTCAATTTTCACAGACAATGTAATGTAGAAAGTAACAAATAAGCCAGTCATATCAAAATTATATGAGCTTACTTACTTACTTTTTTCTACCTTTACACAAGGCATTCTGCCTGTTGGTGTTTCACCGCCGTTTTGCACCAGTGGAGGTTGTTAATTTCTTCTTCAGTCTGCTGAAACATCGAATTTCATGGAGTGAGACCGAACTTCAACTTACAACTTAGAAATAATGCAATTCAACCTACTTCCTCAAAAACAACAGTTTAGCATTAACCATTGCTTAGCCCTAGCTTATAGTTAAGGCACTGAAGGTTGACCTATTGGTGAATGGTCACATGCTATGTTTCACCCCACCCACCCAGTGCTGCCCCCGAATTTAACTACACAAACCTTTAACCCAAACATAGTCTGCTAATTCCTGGAACCATCCCTAAGTCATTACAATTACGTCAAGACGCAATATTGTCATTAACAGTATGAAAGCATGCAACAGTACAGCAGTTTTCTAAATACATTCACTCTCACATAGCCCTGTGGAATCTTGTATTAACCTTGATAGCGAGCTACAGTAAGTCACAAAACATTTTTCCCCTCAACCTCTGTGTTTTAAGCACAGTTACTCAGACAAACACATCTGTTGCACTTTTTCGTTGGCTTCTTTTCGAAGCGGCAATTTCATGAGTCAAGATGTCACAGACATTCAAAGATGTCAAGTTAACCAGTGTTTTCAAGGCTGGCAAGACAGAGTCCCTTAAAAAGAGCAACAACAACAACAATGAATTGATGCCACTAACAAGTATTGTGTGTGTATCTAATGCCTGATATATCTTATTCCTCTGTGCCACAGAGCTCCATTGTTGTCCAAAAACTATTAAAAACACATCAGTGAGCCACACTGTTGCACTGGCTGACATGTTCCTTCATTACCATGAACACACTGTAGTTTATTCTGACTCAATACTACACACACCGTCCTGCTGCTGTAAATACTCACTAGAGAACCAAATGTTTATTAATCCACGGCTGAAAATAGTCCCCAACAGATGCACTTGCTAAAAACTACAGTGCCCAGCTGTTGTAGAAAATTATGAGCCTTTTTTAAAAATGACAGTATATAGTCTGACGTATTATGAGAGGGGCTTTGACTATATTAAACACCTAAAGATAATGTGTCATATAGGTGAGGGGACATAATGCCATTACTTTGTCATAATTCTTAACATCAGTTATGTCTTTTGCAACAGCTGTTACGTTCACATGGAAGATGCTTTCTAGTCTAATCCTGGTCAGGTATAAACTGGTGGAAATTGAGACTGTCCACACCAGAAAAAACAACAGCACTGATTTTTTTGTTCCAAATGCTTGAAATTACCTCTATCTGTTTAAATTTTTCTGATAAAGTGACCTCTTAGTGTCTGAGTGAATCACGAGTGCTGCTGTTGCTCTGCTAACGTGCTGCTTTCGCTACGCAGGCTGTGTAGACATTGTGTAAGCTTAAACAAAAACTTTTAGTGGCCGTAACTTAACCAGACCTTTACCTAAGGTATGGCATCTCAGAAACTGCTTAATTGGTCAAAACACAACAGCAATGCTTTGTATAAATAACAACATTATTGTGAGACCAAAGCGTTTTGACCTCTTCAGACTTCTTCCCTTCTCCACACTCCTTGGTTGTGCCAGAAATCCCGACTCTAAGTCATAAGGTGCTCACATGAATCACT
>NTHP01000665.1:168517-212631 GCA_003416845.1 Oplegnathus fasciatus
TATAGGATAGGTTTTCAAAATCCTACCCAGGTCAGGTCCACTCAGAGTTCCCTAATTAACTAGGTTGCCTCCCTCTCCACTTCTCCATCCCCACTAACTCCCTCTGAACTAGCAATTTTATAGCTCAGTGCCCTTTGAATCCTCCAATGTCAAGGTATAGGTATAAAAAACACACATCGTCTCTTTTCAACCACACACAGAGAGACAATTTCCTGTCTTCACGCAGACACATTCAGCTCTATGTCGATGTCTGTTCCTATTGCTGATGTCAGGTTCCCCTTTCAATTTTTATTTCTCCAGATAAATGAGATTTGTTTTTGAATTGGGAGGAAATGGCTAGAATCGTATCCACAGCCTGAAGTGTAATTTGCCTAGCAATGTAGTCAACTGTGTCTAATTGCGTTCAAATCAGAGATTTGACTGCAGGGGACAAAGGCTTTGGCGCCCACCATGTAAATGATATAAAATCACATTAAAATGTGCAGAGAAAATTTAAAGTGTAAGCTGATTAATGAGATTAACTTTATTGTCCCGAGTCCTTCACATACTGTAGGTGGGTTGAGCTTAAATTTATACACTATAATGGCCTAATGCAGATGAAGACATCTCATTAAACCCTCTCCCACCCTTTGTTTGTCTAATAAAATCAGGCATTGCTCCCTTTTTTTTTTTTTGCATCAGTGACTTCAATGAGGCTAGCATTAGAATGAGCAGACTTTAATACAAGAACAAATATTGAAATGTCTTTAGGCACAATTCAAATAATTGTAAATTGATTATAAATCTCCAAGCAAATGCCTGTGCCCCATTCTGGGCTGGACCTGCAAAGATGAGAAGATTGTTGCTCTTAAATGATATCAAAAGTCCCCATACAGTACGTGTATTGTAGATTGTCATACATTTTCATTCACCTACTGTATGATCCACTGCTACTGTAAGTGAAGAATACCGTTGTAGGCGTTTGAGTTCAGATAAACATTTAAAATATTTAAAAAAATGTTACTGAATTACCTGTTTCTCATCCCTCATGTTTGTTCTCCCTCAGCAGCCCAACCTGGTGCATTTCCATCATTTCTGCCACATGCTGATCCCACAGCTGGGGAAAGAATATATATCAGAAGTCAGTTTCCATTATCTGAACTGCTACTTGATTTCAGCGGACAGACACTTTAACAGTCTCGATATAGATACAACATTTACATCACAAGACATATAAAAGTGTGGATACACAGTGTGTCTTTGTGTTTGTGTCAGACATTGAGAGGCACAGCTACTGTATAGTTGGTTTGGTAATTTTTAGAATAAAAAACACTACACATATACCTTACACATATAATAGGGCACAGCTGAACCTCATACTGTATACTGTAGCTTACCTTAGAGCTAAACCATTAATTATTTTTATACCGAAATTGGAATTTTGAAAGAATGCAGTTTTTAAATTGCAAGAGCCACTATTTTAATTATATCTCACATAATTAACAGTATCTCAACAAGTTGCAGCTAGTGAAAGTTTAAGCTGGCTACTGTTGATTACATCAGCTATAAAGACAACTGTCACACAAAAATCTCTCTCTCTCTGTCTGTGCCACAGCTGTGTAGTGAGCATACCTTTCCAGGCTGACTACTGACAGGAATCAAATTCTCAGGCATGGGTCGATGGCAAGTTGCCTGAACTCCGGCATATACATGCTTCACGTTGCTTGCTTTCTTTTGAACTTGTTTTTTTTGAAGGTTGGTTTAAAATTCCACTTTTTACTTTTCACTTCTTTGTCTTTTATTATTTCCTTCCGCTTGAGCTATTTAAGGCATTTGCTTAACGCAGGTGAAGGCTGAGTCAGCTTGGGGGCATGCTGACTGTTGGTTTGGGAGTATTTGTTTGATATGCAGAGATACATCTTCACATTACTTTTTAATATGCCAGAGACTGTTACCTGCGTATCCCAAAGGAAGGCATGCAATGCTACAGTTTATCTAATATAAGTGCATTTTTTCACCCACAAACAATTTTGCTGCGAAAACAGAGAAGCAGAAGTGCTTTAGTGCTGTAGTTCATCCCAAATGACAGGAGAGGATGGACACTAGAAGACATCATTCCAACATAACCTACAATCACAACAATGCAGTTTTCACAAAATGAATGATATCAATGTCACATTTAAAGTAAAAAGATTTCATAAGTGTTCACATAGGTTTACAGAAACACCATGCGTTAAGACTTCATAATCTAAACTTTGCATGCAGCATTGGAGTAAGGAGTGTAAATAGATTGGTGAGAATTGTGAATATGGCCTTTAAAATGATTGTGAAGCCATGGAGGGAGATGACACATAAACCTCCAGTTAGTGATTACCATTCACAAAGCATTATAAAAGGTCTATTTAGTATGTTATCCTTCTTAAGGACAGCTTACTTCATAGATTTCCTTTCCTTTATTTTCTTTATTTCTACCAGTTTTTCATTGAGAGTTCAATAATATATGAAACATGAGGAGCAAATTAGTTTAACACCGGTTCCCTGGTTTGCCAGTAACTAATATTGTGATTCTATTGCTTCTGTATTGCTAATTTCAGCATTCATATGAATATACAGTAATATCATCGCACTGCTGTGTGAGTCAACAACCTTGGGTATCTGAAACCAATATGGCAGGGACAGTGACTAATTGAGAATTATCTCACATGAAACAAAGGCCAATGGCAATGTCCTTCAGGGCAAGGCTGATAATGTTGAATACAATAAGATGACAACATGTAGCTAAGCTTGCCGTTTCCTATTAGCCAGTGGATCAATTTTCAGATGTTAAGCCTCGAGACCCCAGCATGGCTTTGGCTGTGGCTGTCAATGATTCACGAGGCAGTGAGAAATGGTATTTCATGGGTAAACAAAAATAAGCCCGTACAGATGGCATTATTTTTTTCTCCCTCTCCGACCTGCTGTCATTGTTAAAATGGCTCGGCTTCTGCTGAAATGCTGCTTGTCATTTGTCACACTCTCTCCAAGGTCAGAGTCCAGGCGAGGGTAAGCTCACAGCTCTATAAATAGCCCGACTCCTCTAACAGTAGGCTTGTTGCATGTATGTTTGTGCACAAACACACACTGCACAGTAAGCCAGGAGCCAATAAGCTTATTAGCAGGAGTTTGAGATGGTAGGGGTCTTAATCAAACATCTCAAAGGCAGCATTAGCATTCTGATTTTACATAATGTCTCATCATTCTCACTGTCTCCCTCTTTGAGAATTAGATGTATGCCAGCTAAGTACAATAAGTACAGGGATGTGTGTAGGAGACGAGTAGGTGCAAAAACAGAAATATGCAGTATTTTTAACATTAAAATAACTTCAGTCTATGTCTGTCTGTGACCTTCTATGTACATGCCTAAATGACTGTGTTCTAGCTTGTTACTGAAATCTCCTGTAGCTGTAAGTGCAGGTAAGCCAGCAACAAAGATCACACTCAGCAACAGCTGAGAGGACAGTAAAGCCTAACATGCAGAGCAGTTGAAAAAACACACTGAACATCTGTGGTGGCTTTTTTGAACATGCTGGTCTCGTTCGTTGTCTTTAACCAATGGGGAGGAGGGTGGGACCAACATTGCACATCCTTCAAAAGTAAAAACAAAGTTAAATAAAGGGACACCACACACATTCCCAACATCAAATGCAGACTGATCGTACAATATATACAATACAGCATGTAAGCAGTATAAAGTTACATTTTCAGTCAGTACAATCAAGCAGGAATCAGCTCAACGTCTCTCTCCAGTTGTGCTTTCTCTCTGCTCTCATTATAGGCCTCCTATAATAACGTACGCCGTTGTTATTTTTTATATTAGGTCATTTTCTCTCAGTTTGTAGGCTATTCTTGCTATTTCATAGACAGATGATGTGATTATAGAAAACGGCTTCTGTTAGCACATAGCTAAGCCATATGATTGCCAAGGGACTGCTTTGCAGCAATCAGGGGAGTTTTTCTCTCTGGTCCTATCGTCTGCTTTACTGCCTTATACCACAGATGCCTTTCCAACACTGATTATTGAAAATGTTATGGAATGCTCTCACCACCACTGACACAGTGTTAACTGAAATAGGATGTGTAGGATCCAGTGGGGTTTTTTGTAGCTTGACCCATACTCGGGACTAAAAGTCAGGATATCTCAGCCTCTGCTGCTTCAATTTTAAGCATTATTTTTTCAAATCTGTCCTTTGCAAATTCACCGATTTTAAGGAGGTACAATACTAAATTGCTAGAGTGCTGCTTTAAATTGTAAATTTATAAACGTGATTGTGGTTTTAGAGACATTGCAATGAAACAAATTTAGAAAACAAACCTGTGCTTATTTCCTTACTGTAAATCTGCTCTTGTGCGCTCTGTGAATATATTTAATTGTTACCAGTCAGGTCCTGCTGGAATTCATGCATGGATTTAGACCATCATCACTGTTCACTCAGCTGTGCCCCTCAACACTTCTCTAACAAGAAACGTGTCTCATTATTTTCTGTGGTCTATTTGACCTGATGAATAAGTGATTGTATTGATTGAGTGTGATGGTGTTAGTTCCAGAGAGAGACAGGTAGAATTACAGTCAGAGTTAGTTTAATTTAAAGAGGGTTCTAATCGTTGTCTTGGTTGAATAAATGAAAAATAACTGATGGAAGTAAAATAAGAAGCAAGGATTTTTACACATTCAAGCATGTGGTATTTCTTGTTGTTCAGTCAGGACACTGAGATTCAACAGGAGTACTTTCATTATTTTCTTTTAATTGTTGTAACCTTTCAGTGTGGTGACCCAGGGAGGAAAAAAGTATTACTGGGAATTCACATCAGTAGTGAGACATCAGCTGTGTGTAAATGCTACTGAGAAGTTGATTCGTTCAATCCACACAAACTTCGATCCCCGCAATGGCACCACTGTCCTCAGATCCAGCTGTCCTGTCTGCAGCCGGACAAACTGTGTTCACCAGGCTGACTAATATCAGAAATTCAATAGCTAAAAGGAAAAACGGAAGGCAAGCAAAAAAACAGCAGCCCACTGTAGCTCTACTGTATATAGCCTACCCCAGTGATACCGGAAAGCTCATAGTTAAATTGGCCATGATCAATAACGTGGAGATCGAAACATATAGACAGACGGAGGTTTGTGTTATTTGAATGGCTTCCTTTGGAGATTACGCTTCACTTCGCCAGAAGGGGGGAAAAAAGGACTTACATGTGTCATGTAATTATTGTTACATTTTGAAAAATTGAGGCGTGAGTTCCATAATCCATCCTGACAGATGTCAACCATGCTTCAAAAAATGCTTCCAGCGTGGATATCTTTTTAGAATATTCTACCCAAGGATGCTTTCTTGATTTAAATATTGTGTAGGTAGAAGTCCAACTTAACGCTGTTAGTAATACTGCAAAAGTAGCTGTTCTGAAGACTACTTTGAGCAGTAGGTAGGTTGCATTCAGCCAATCTGGCCTTCTCACCATACACAAGGAGCTCACCCTACCAACAAATTGCTCTGCAATGATGCTCTTCAAAGTGGTAACCAACTTTTTTTTTAGAAGAAATGGCCACCTGATTTTTTTATACTAACATACAAAAAGCTACTCAGTTATTCTTTTAAAATTAGAAGTGATTGAATAGAATAAAATCAGAAATATACTAAAAGTAATAATTTAGGATTTTGCAGAATATGCTTGTTTGCTGTCCTACAGAAAGGTAGGTACTTTGGTTCAGGGTGTGTTTAGCCTAGCTTAGCACAAAGACTGGAAGCAGGGGGAAACGGCTAACCTCTGCCAAGGAAGATAAACATGGCCTACTTCAACATCATCTCAGGTGGTTGCATTATCTTGCTAGCTAGCAAGCTAAAATAAACATGCCTAATAAACATGCCTTTAAAACAACCAAAGCTGTCAAGATGCTGTGCTATACTGTAAGTTGACACAAGAGTCAGCTGGCTGTCATTCATTTCATTCGCTCACCGAGTTACAAAAGTGTGTAAAGCATGTGTGCAGTCGCGGTGCCCAGCCGGACCAAGTCTATAACTAACTCCAATACATAAGCTAACGTTCTGCTCATAAGCAACAATGTCTCATTTTTTGCTTCTACATTTGTATACAGATATATACCATGATTAAATATGACAGCTCTGAAGTTGTCTGAAGGCACCTTTGACAGCACTGACTGTTTGGCCCTGGTTCACAGAGAGATAAAAGTGATAGCAATCTTATCTAATTCCTGGTAAGAGAGTAAACAAGCATATTTCCCAAAAATATCTGAGTATTTCTCTAACCTAAAGTAGAACAACTGATTCATTTAACAAGATTTGTTACTTTCCTCCTCTGGCTTAAAAGATATACAGATACTGTAGATATTGTGCTACATCAGTAGGTTGGTTCATATTTCTCTCCAGTTGGGTGCACTGTAAGCACGAGGGATCGCTTTCAACACTTTTGTAAGAATGACATTTTGCTCTGACATTTAGACATATGTGATTATGCAATCACTGTGGATATGGCGAGCTAAGCACCTGAGAAAAGACTCTTTTTCTGGTGTACAGCATATATTATACATACCCTGATATGTTGAGCTGATAATAACCATGCACAACACAGACATGCTTTTATAGGTGGCAAAGGATATAACTAGTTTTCCTGGTGTGATATTGAATGTGGTAAAGAGTGGTAGAGAGGATAAAGAGAATCTTCTATAGGAATAGGCCTTTGTCCTTGTACTTTTACTTTCAGACAGAAAAATGAAGACACAGGCTTTCTTGTTTTTACTGCCCAGCCTGTCAGGAGTTTATTTATAACCCTGCGTGTCCCTTTGTGACACAGACTTGCACCTTT
Source organism: Oplegnathus fasciatus (assembly GCA_003416845.1). Classification (NCBI taxonomy): domain Eukaryota; kingdom Metazoa; phylum Chordata; class Actinopteri; order Centrarchiformes; family Oplegnathidae; genus Oplegnathus; species Oplegnathus fasciatus. The sequence continues at coordinate 175,355 of NTHP01000665.1, forward strand.
ATGTGAAGTAAATGAACACATTTTGAAAATGAATGACATGCTGACAGAAAATCAAAGGAAAAAAATAGATAGTAGAGGAAAAACAAGACTAGGTCAAAACATAGTATATTGCTAGACCGTGTTTGGTCAATGCACTACAGTGGCCAAATTGTTACAGGCGTAGTCAGTGGTCGTGTCTATAATGTGAATTCCTGGATATTGAATGTTCGTGCAGTTTTCTGTAGTGGTCCCAGTAATATTTGTTCTTAAAGCGTACTGAGGTAACATATAGGGTTGCCACCTCCCATGTGGATAAATAAGGGACACTTTGCCAGCAGTCCCATGCCCGGGGGACACAAATCAAGCAATATGCACCAATTTGTGCTTTTTATGCATCGGTTCATCTGCTACTCTCAAAATAACATGAATGTAAAGGAAATAAAGAGTTATTAAGAGTAAAGCACAGTTGCATCAATTATATTAAGCATTAAAACATCAGATCAGAGACAGGCAAAATGTTTGGTCTGTCAAAATACACTATTTGGTACATTTGGAAGAAGCAAGAACCCACTGATAAACTCAGAAATAGCAAATGACCTGGTAGACCACAGAGATCACTATGGTGGATGACTGAACAATATATTTATTTGTGAGAAAATGTAGCCTATTAATTTATTTTATAATACCTACATAAGAGAAGATAATATAAGAGTGTAAATGTAAGATAATACTAACCAACTGGACATGCGCTGTGACTCATTGACAGAGTGTGGACGGGTTATTGTTTCACGTGAAGTGGGTGTGTGTTTGTGCGTGTGGGTACCGGACGGACCCAGTGGGGCGTGGTCCACATCCCGCTTTGCCCTTATCCCACTAGCGATAGCCTTAGAGGTTGAAGCATGTACGAAATAGACCGTTATGTACCGTAACTCTGGTTCTTTTAAATAGCCGAAGAAAAAGCTTTTTGGGAGCCGATTGTCCGGTCTCAGTTCAAGTTATGAACAACAAGGTGAGACCGAGGTGGGACCCACGTAGTAAGTGGGCATAGACTAGTCTTCAGTGTCTACAGTGCTGAGCGAGTGAGGGATTAGCAGTAGCGGCTGTGCCTGTACTCACTGTGTTACATACATACGTAATTATGTAACTAACGTTCCCGCCTATTCATTTTGAAAGAGCAACGGCCACTGAGGAAACTCCAACACTCAGCTAACCAATCGTGTGACTTCACTCAGTCACTCAGTGGCAGACTGGCCCTCACCAGTCCAGCCAAAAATGCTCTTAGGGAGGCAATTTGAGTTGTGGCGTATGACTCTTGTTTGTGTTGGATTGTATTGGATATTGTCAAATGTGGCATACTAGCAGAGATGACACCTACAATATTTATCTTTTTTTCTTCAGAAACAATAATGTGCCTCATTAAATCATGTTAATGTAAGAGAGTAAAGGTTCTGGAAATTATCGTTATCTAATTTTGTTTTTTTGTTTGTCGTAATGATTAAAGCATTTTAGACTGAAACAAAATCCCATGAAAGCCCCAGTCTATCCTCTAGCCCTCCTGTTGTGTTCATTCCTTGTTTCCTATTATGGTGTTCCTGGCCAAAATTGGCCAGTCTGTTTTAACTGTTCATGAAGCAAACATATAGCATAAATTATCTCCAGATGATGTGTGACATCTTTTAACCAACTTCATTCCTAATCATTATTACAAGTTCTACACGTATTTTGTGAATTTATGGTGTATAGACCTCCGTTATCTGAAATAATATCACTTGTTTTTCAGTAAAAGAAGTACAAATTATGTATTATTTTGACTATTGTTAAGACCAGAGGAAAACATACCAAGGGATTATCACAGACTGGTATCTGTTTAGCCAGGATATTGTTTTGAAACCATCAAAAAAATGTATTGGTACCATAATCCCATTTGGTGGCTGCCATAAGCGACATTTGTTTCTGGTCAAAACTGACTGACTGACTGAACAGTCATGATAACTTATTTCAAAAACATAGATTCAACCTGGTCTGTGTGTGGTGATGGTTGTTGGTGGTGGGATGGGTGGGTGGAGGATTGGGCATGGTGTGGTGGTGTATGGGGAAGTTTTCCATCTGTACATAATGTAGTCTCACACATTCATTTCCTGTGGCCGGTCATTTTTGCCCAGGAACACCACAGATGGGTAAAGTTTGAATAAAACCATTAAAAATCAATTAAAATGATCATCACCGATTTTCTATGTTTAAATGCCTAGTGTGGAGGAGTACATGAAGCCTTCGGTCAGTGAGATGAAATATACCATATTCATGACAAAAGAAAATTGTAATTGGCCAATTTTGCCCGGAACACAATAGGCGGGCTAGTCTGCATAGATTTCTTGAGAAATGTACTTCCTCTGATGAGGGTCTGATCATCGTGATAAAGTGCACAGTTGCTGTCTCATTTCTCCTGGTAGGCTAACCGTTTATCAGGGCTCTTTCTATGCTTCCTCATATAATAATGGTAATGAAGAGACTCAGCGGGTCAAAATTCTCTTAGTGGTTCTATCATTGCTCATAATTGAGTTAATAAATTGAGGATGACGATTCAAAAGTGGCTAAATAGGAAATTGGGGGAGAAAATGAGATAGAGAGGAAGTGAAAAAGAGAGGGAGAAAGAATCTTATGCATGGAGGCACAAGGGCAATTTAGAGTTGCTGTCACTTCTCAAGGACACGTCAGCGTTTTGTGGTATTAATGAGATGAGCAGCGGCCCAAGTCCTGATAATAGATCAGTCTTATGAGTCCAATGGGGGCTTTGAATAATGTAACACTGCATCCATGTAATGTGTGTCTGTGGTCATGGTAAAGTTCCATGTAGTCTGAGGTAGAATGCTTGAGGACACTCTCATGTCCACCTGTTACTCAGTACAAGAAAATTAGCACTAAGCCAAATTTGTGTTAGATTTGAGTTGTTACTGGTAACTTTGTCTTCTCAATCTGCTACTCTGTGGTCTGGAAGAAATAACTGGAGGTACTTCAGTCATAATTGGCTCCTCAGTCAGTATATGTATGTAACATCTCTAGATGTGACGATCAGATGAAAAAATTAGCTGCAGCTGTTATTAAACCACCATGTCAAGTACTTAGGAAATGGATTTCAGGGAAAATCCGAGACAGATGCAACGAAAGCTTCTTTGTGAAAGCGGAACCTAGCTCTAATTGGCAATCATTTTGTTTCCCCTCCCCTCCAGCCAATCAAGGTGTAGTGGTGGGTTGGTGGCCAGTAATCACTGCATTTCACCTGCAGGGTTTTGTGGGTAATTAAGGCCAGGAAGAGCTGCGGTGAGAAGAAATTTATAGGGGGGAGGCTTAATTCACCTTATCAGAGGCAGCAGATGTGGTGGAAGACCCGGTTTAAGACCCACTAATACCAGGTCTCAGAGATTGAGTTGCAGGCAAAAGCTTCACAAACTCTCCTGGATAGCTATTTCACTGTAGATAATAGCACACAAAATGTTCTCTACAGTCACTCAGAGCTCTCAAACCAAGCCTCTCTGCAGCCACTTTGACTGACGGAGCCTGTGAATGCAAATGCTTGCTGTATTCCTTATCTGCCAAAGATGTAGCAACATCTCTGTCTGAGGGTCATAACACACAACATCCAACTCAGCTGCAGAAAGTGTGACTCCTGGACCCCGAAGAAGTGCGTGTTGTTTCTGCAGGTCAGAAGGTGCTATTCAAAAGAAAGGTTGGCCAAGCCTTGATTGAAGCACACAAATTCTTTCCAGTTTTTAAGCGCTGAAACACAAATCAGAAACACTGAGTTTCATTTTTCAGGCTTACAGTGTGCAAAGCCCTTCATTGCAAATCCTTCACTGTGCAGAGGATTGGAATGAAAATACAAAGCCCCAATGTGACCCATGTTAATAGGTGCTGTAAGCAGCATCACTGTGTACAATATGTGATCGTCAGGATGGAGAAGTGTTGCCATGCCTCTAAACGATTTAGCGTTCTTACCTTTGAACAAATATCTATCTTTTTACATTACATGGTGTCTGTTGTTATCCTTTTCATGATTATCTGGCCTTAAAGGTGTTAGTAGCAACAGTCAAGTTGGAAAACATAATGACTGTTAAAATGAAGTATTGTAAAAAAGGCTAATGTGTGGCCAAGCCTCTGTCAGCTGGGTAAGCCATTGTATTCGTCATAAAAATACACCGGCCACTTCAATATCTTTCTCTTTTCCACTCTGACCTCCATTGTTTTTTTTCTCTCTCTCTCTACAGGACCTGGGTGGGGTGAGTCCTCCTCAGAGGAACTGGAAAGGGATTGCCATCGCTCTGCTGGTCATCCTGGTGGTCTGCTCCCTCATCACCATGTCTGTCATCCTCCTCACACCAGGTAACACTCAGCCGTGATTGTGCTGTCTTAAAGGTCCAGCGATTTACTTGATTCAAGAATTCCTGTTTTACATCTGTTTTTACATGCTGCTCCTGTGACTGTTTTTTGCTGCGCATACCAAGACTTCGTCCCAATTTTTTCCACAAGTCTACAACAAGAACTGCTGAATGTACAATGTCATATTATGCAAAAATGACCTTGCATGACAAGGCATTAAAGCTACACAAGATCAGTTGACTACATGTGATGTGAAAGGAGTTGCTCATACTGACAATCCCACAGAGAATTATCACCCAACTGTGCAGTTCCCCTCAGCTCTACCAATGTTTAGCTTCTTTTAGCTCTTTGTTTTGGTTTTAGGGCCAGCAGAATCCATATTGCTGTAAGAGTCTAAACTTAAACTATAAATTATTGTTATAGTTATAGAATTAGTATACTGAATGCTGAGGATGAGATGTGAAGCATATTCCAAACTGAGTTGGTCAGCATAGTAAATGAAGAGTGGTTTTCTCCACCACTTCTCTCCACTGCTGATGTCTGTCTGGTGTCCAACTTAAAGCTGCACTAATCAATATTTTTAGATGAACGATGGATCAATTGTGTATGTGTAATGTGAAATGGGTCATTCCCACAGAGAATTATCAATACATCTGCACTTCCCCTCAACTTCACAGAGTCTTTTAGCATCTTTTGCTCGTTGTTTTGGTTTTACAGCCCTCAGTTTTACTGTTTGGTTCAGTTTCACTGCCCCATCAACCCTGTTTTCAGCTGTTTTCAGTGAAAAACCTTTCATTAACCCACACTACCTGACCTGCACCAAACGGTACACCGACAAAGTTAGTGTGTCTCAGTGTGCAGACAGCCTCCCCTTTTCCTTCGTTGCTGTTTGTCCTGCATCTGTACCCAACTGGAGTTGGACAACTCTGACAAAGTTAGCAACTAGCTGGCAAACATAGTGGGAGTTTCTGACGAGTTGGCAGAGACCAAACCAGAGCCTAAAGGAGAGTGAATATTGGACTTACATTTGGCAGGTTGCCAGAAACGTGACTCCAAATGCTAATGTTGCTTTATGTCTGCTGGATGCAACATACATATCAACTTTAAAAAACCATAATGTGTCAAATGTGTGTGATTTTTAGCTTGTTTTGGAGTTCTCTCCCTAGTAGCCCAAAAAAACAAAACAAAACAAAGCGCAAAAAAAACAGATTGATGCAGCTTTAAAAATATTATGTTTGCGTGCACTGAATTGAGTATTTTTTAACACCATTGCCTGCTGTTATGTCAGAGATACACACACCACTCAAAACTGTTACACAATAGTTCAATCCAGTCAGCTGAACAGTGTTCTTTGGCTATTTTAATGCTATTGTACACTGTATATCTGCTTCCACAATTAGGAAAGAAAACCCCCAATTTTACTCAATGTAAAATCATCACAATCCACTGCCCATGCAGCCACAGTCTCTCCTGGGGTATTCCACGGTTGGTTAGACTTTCATTGCCTCCATAAACAAACATGCTGTGTGGAGTTATCAAGGAAAGCCAATATGGCTGACATTCAAAATGACTTGGCCCTCCTATCCTGCTCACAATCAGTAGCTGTCCTATTCAGAAGGAGCTTACAATTGGCATGTTCTCTTTCTGCTAAAGGCATATTCATAATTAAAAAATGAAACATTTCCAGGGGCAACACTGGAACAGCTTGAGGATTTTCTAGCCCAGTAATGATCATTTTAATGAACATATGAAATTCCATTCTGACAAAAAATGTTGTTCCACTCAACACATCATCTCTGCTGAGCAGATGTAAACATCCAGTTAGGTCCATTTCTGTCTTGTTAAACAAGGAATCTTTAAAATTTTGATTTGATTTTTCTTGCAGGTTGCAGGGATAATTTCATTTCTCAACAATTCTCAACAATTCATGGCTTGTTTTTTCAGCTGACAACCAAGCTGGAAGCGACACCAAACTGACTGTGGAGGATCTGTTCAAACCTGAGTTCAAGGTCCACGACCCGGAGGCCAAATGGATCAATGGTGAGTAATCCACAACATTTACTGTACCTGATGGAATTCAGAGCTTTCCTGTTAATTCATCCAGCCATGGATGGAAATGCGTGGGGCACTGAAATGGCTGAAATATACATAAAAATCCAGGGTGTATTTTTATACAATGATCAGTGGCCTAAGGAGATTTCTGCTTCTGTGAAGGTATCATTTGAAATTGGTTCTGATGAGGTTTTTTCTTTCTTATCACAGATAAAGCTGTCATCAGGCTTTATTGCCTGCCTGTTCCACGGAATGATAAAATCAGCCCAAATATGGCATAGCCATTATTACTCTTGAATTATACAATGACTTGAAGGCAGCCTGGTAAACTGCCTACATTACCTGTCCCCTACTTCATGCTGCTGTACATATATTTATACAAAACACTTCGACTCTTGACATGAATGACATTTCGATGAGTTCTGAGTGTACTCTGCAAAAGCAAACAACAGCACTGCTTTTGTTCAGCAGCAGAGGGATGACATCTCTCTCTGCTGTCTCTCCTGCTTTGTAATTGAGGCTCGCTAAAATAGCAAGCAGACAGTTCAGTTTTAAACAAGGCTGCCATGTCTCACCCCAGCTTTACCTTGCATCTAGTTATGCAAATTCAGATGTTGAGATTTATTTTCCCTCTCCTTATTTACATTGTATTGATTCCTTATTTGTCAGAAGGGGATCATATGTTAAGCCTAGAAGGCTTTGGCTGGAAATAAACCACATCAAGTGAAGTGCAAGAGAATCTGATTATGGTTTGCTTAGGGGGAGGGAGAAGATAACGATACCTCCGAGGGAAAGGATGGGCCAGATTGTGGCGTTTTCACATTGCTCTCCGTCTGTCTCCTTTCCTGCGGATTAGTGTGTTTGTTTTGGCTTTCCTCTTCGTTGCCCATCAACTGCGTGACTCTCACTCCACGCCCGAGGGCAAGGGAAAGAGGCAAGGCCTTTCTGTCCATCAATATTTCATTCCCGGGTGACATTTTTCCACTATCTTTGCAACGCCATCTCATTCCCTGAGCTGACCTCAGGCTAGACAGCGAGAGCACCAATGTTGTGCGATGAGGCAGTCAGAAAAGTCAGCTTTATAGGGTGGTTTGTGGATGGATGGGGCAAAATAGACCCCAGACAAATGGGAGAAGATAACAGACAGACTGGTGAGAGGAAAGATTGATCACTAGGATTTGGAGCAAAAATGAGATTTTTTTCCTAAGTCAGAGGCTTTGGAGGTTTTGGCTTGAAAGTCTTTCATCTCTGTCTACATTAGAGATAATCTGAGTGGGTATATCATGTGATCTAATGAATACTCAAGTGCAAATGGGAGGCAGTAGCATGTAGTTTATTTTATAACTTTAGTTAAACAGAAACATTTTAACAAATTAAGATTACATCAGTTTCATTATCACATTACCACAGACAATAAAGTAAAATAAAATTCCAGGTGTCACACAGATCATTTGTAATTCCTGAATATATTATTCAAACATTAATTTATTGTCATGCAAATAATAATTAGTTGGAATCCAATCATGATACCGCGGGAATAAAAGGTCTGTCATTAATTATTATGAAATTATCTGTTGTTGTTTTGTTTTTTTTATTCAGTGCATTAAAACCTGCCCCTGATGAGGGGCAATAGAAAAAATACATTGTGCATCCACACCTAATTTGTTTGATCAAACTCTTGTGTGTTTGCCTGTTTATTTCAGTTCATATAGGCTGACTTTTGAGCCAAACAATGAGACCATCCTTTTCAACCAGTGTCAGCTTCCAACTGAACTATGGTGCAGTTTAAGCAAGGTGGACCAACCACAAGAGTGTGTAATGGTTGATGTGATTGTAGCATAAATTCAACTGCTAAACTATTACAATTGCTAGATCCTTGTGCTCATTGAGGGAAGTGATCTCAGTCTACATAAGATCATATCTATCTAATCTAGCTACACATTTCATATTTAGTAACTATCACATCACTATCACTGCGTGATACATCGGGCAAGGGATTGGGCAACAAGGGGTTAAAACACAGATGTGTTGAGCCTCCATATATTTTCTTCATTAAAAACTAGGTGGGTTGTTACAACCATACAAGCATTGCCCTGAGAATATTGTGCCACAAGACTGACTGTTCTCATCTTGTTTCTAGCTGTCAATCATCATCTATGACATAAGGGTCATTTGCAGCCTCTACTAATAACTATCTATTATTTTGTGAGCTCTTCCTGACCACCAGAAAAGATAAATAAACACATAGGTGCAGGAAGTGGACTGTTAGTTCCATTCCTGGTTTTGTCTTTTAACTTCCTGTTGCCATTGCCGGCTGTAGTAAATACGAGTCAAAAGTCACGGTCCTGATCCGTTCACACAGCCTGCTATACATTTCTGAAAGTTGGGACACACGTCCATGCTTTTGAGGAGGCACATCCATCACAGATACATTACGTTCTGTGTTAACTAGCTTACAGCTAGCTCTAGTAGCTCAGCTAGCTTACTTTGTGTTGCAGCTCCATGTTTTTATGGTGAACATTTCACGTATCTTATATCATAAAACTGGTGAGATATTTGCTAAAATGCAGGTGCAGGGGGACCACAAGCAGCAGATGTCAATCTACATAACGCAACATGTTCCCACTTCTGGTGCCGACAGGAAGTCAAAAGATAAAGTTTGGGAGTTGGAGCACTGGCTGTTGAAACACGTAAACCTCTTGGTTTGTTTGTAATAAGTTAGTGTGAACAACACTAAAAGGCAACAATGTATCATTTTTTTGGTCTGCACCAAATGAACCAAGCTCCTGGCGTGCAGCCATAGAACAATGATAAATATCCAACTGTATTGGTGACTAATTCATACCTCAGTTAAATAAGTGCCAATATAAAGTTACAGATGGATGGCTTGCTACAATCTGACATTACAACTTGATGATTAGTGAAATGGAGTGCATCATTGCAGATTAAATTTGCTGCTAAGAGCACTGTGATTCATCAGGTACACCTCCATCCCTCTGGTAGCCTAATGGAGCCAGTTTTTCACAGGACATTGTTTCTTCAAAATGCCTCACCTCTTAAACACGGTGATGATGATGATATAACCCCCAATTATCTGTAGTTTGGATGGTGAATTAAAATGTGTTGATTGGACCATGCATCATTAAATCAACCACATCAGTTAACATTGCTATTAGATTATGAATAGTACAGTTATTCTACAATTTTTATTTTCTCATCTTGTTTCACACAAACCTGCATATTTACTATCATTCAGAAAGGCATCCATTTACAGAATGTCACTAGTCTGCAATGTTGTCTGACATTTCTGCAGCGTTACATGAAACTCATTGTCATTCTGATGTGAGTATGGCTGTTATTGATGAAGATCCGTACAGGGATTCTGGGGAGACATCTGGTTCATGTTGGGCACATGTGCAAAAAATGACGTGCATAGTCTTCTCCAGCTGTTGTGAGTGCATATCTGTGTGTGCATATTGGGTGTGTGTCTGTTTTTCACACCGATGCATGGGATTGAGAAAGTCACATTCAGCTGCTGCCACACATGATTCAGTGAGCGTCACTCACCATCAGTATTGTCGCAGGTTCTCCTCGCAGGCTGGGCACCCTCAGCCTGTCATTGACAATCCAGTGAGAGAAGGGCATCATATTGTGTTCACATTGGCCCTGCCTGGAGAAAATAACACACCAGTTGGCTCACTTCAGCTCTCAAAGCTGGAAACTGTTCCCACAATAGACAGTCAGTGAAGTGGAGTAACATTTTAAGCTAACACTTTTTTTTTGAACAGCTGTTTTTTCTTTGTAGCCAAGACAACATTTATTTCAAATACAGTATATCCAGTGAAACATTACCTTGTGCCTTTAATAGCCAATGACCTCAGTTTTTAGCATAAGTGAATATATATCATATGTTTTATGTAAGAACATGCCACTATTCCAACATTTCTATTGCTGAAGCCTAAAGGTGTATTCAGACTGAACATAAACTGAATTTCAGAGGCATCAATTGCATATAAAGTCCATGCAAAGATGAATGGATATGGAGTGGGTGACTTGAAAATATTTCAATTTGAGAAAAAAAAAATTGCTCTCCCCTTGAGGCTGTATGACTCAACTGGAGTTTTTAGTGAGTTCTGAGATCAGTCAGAGGCTGAGCTTCACACATGCAGAGTGCGTTCATTACTAGCTCGCTACAGCAAGGTAGCGTCAAACTGCAAAAACTCTCCAATGGTGAAATCCATGCGAGTAACACAAGGCGAAATTACGTTTCAGTCTGAACACGCATTTATGAAATGTACACAGTTCCACCATCTCCATGTCTTTTCAGTTGTCCAAAGAAACAGCATATTATGTGGTGGTATCCATCTTTCCAAAATGTGTAGACAGAAGGACATTCCCAAACTATATGCTTGTAATATTGTAATATTGGAAAATTAGAATGTGGAATTGACACTGACTTTATATTTATCTCAAAAAAGGGACCCATGTATTGAAAGGGATTATGTTACATTCATTTTTGTCCAAAGCAACTAACAGTGAGCATTTCAACATGTGGACAAGAGAAGCCACGGATCAAACCACCAACCCCACAAGTATTGGCCAATTTTAAGAGAATTTGTGATAGGTGATTTGTATTTTTAGCTAAGTCAAAGTCCCCCCTCCACTCTAAAATGTGTTTTGCTTATTGTTACTCCACTTGGATGTTTACCCTTCACTGTGGAGAATGATGCATGTGCAGACTTGGATGTAAAAGACTGTTTTCAAATAAATCTGCTGAAGAGAAGAAGTCTCACTGTGCTCACAGTCAATCTCAGTTTAACATATGTACAAGCAGAATTTTGTGTCATCACAGATTGTTTGGAATCCATGGTCCAATATGCAACTTACGGAAGTGGGATGTAGAAACTTGAAACCACCAGTGCAGATTCACTGAGAATGGATTTTTCAGTCAAACAGGACAATATTTGCATATCTAAATTTTAAGAATTTTTTTAATTGAACTTTTTTGTAGAAAAAACATTATTCAAAGCAGAGTATTTTTATATGTCTTACATAGAGGGGAATTTAAAACATTCTTAATTTTAAGTTTTGGTTTAATTTGCTGTTTGAAGCTAAGAATTCATACATGACAGAAATCATCTAAAAGGAGATTCTAAAATGACTGGGTGCAAAAAAATGATGGACGTAGTATATAAGATATATATATAAGATCTTGTTCTTTAGAATTGTACAGTATATATCCCATGTGTATAGATGCTGTTTGATGACCAGGTTTGAGCACATTTTAAGACTTTGAGCACATGTGTATGCAGCTGTGTACCTCCCTGCTCATACTAATCATTGCTCACCTCAATAAATGGTCAGTACTGCAGTAATCTCTGCAAATCCATTATTGAACCTTTACCTGTCAATACCGTTTACCTCATAGAAATTACCACTCGACTTCACCCAATTACTAGTCAGCTGCACGGCCTGTCAATTCTCTCCATTCACTGCAATCAAATTCATCTTTTTTATTACCTGAAAAGCCGTCTTGTTGCTGACAGATTAATAAATCCCTGCTGGACTGTTTGGGTGTATAATTTTACTGAGCAGCTCCCAGAAATAAACACATGTAATTATGTGAAAATGAAACTGGGTGCTGCTAAAAAGCTCTACTACTTAAATTAAGTGTAAATTAAGTTAAATGCAGGGCATCAATATGAGAGATTTTGTTTTCTGTAATAGATGGAACAGCTACCATACTGTATCTCCCTAACACATTATGGCAGTTAATGGATCTGTTTTGCTAATAATTGTAAAATGATCTACAGCTATGTATTTGTCTTGTATCTGAGCTCTTTCCAAGCTAAGCTGCTGGCATCCCATGGAGACTTCTCCATAAGAGCAAGACTTTTTTTTTGTTTGTTTGTTGTTTTACAGTTTATTACCTGAGAACAGCATCTCCTTACACATGTATGAATGTAGGAATATCTATCTGACACCACCGCAGGATAATTCAGGATACCTTTATATACATACATGTCAACTTGAGCCACGATTCTCGTAAGACGTGATCGCTTCACAAGCTCTGTTATTAACAGGTGAAATGCCTGTAGCAAAACTGAGTGGATAATGACGCTTAGAGATGTAAATGCAGTAATGGGAGGTGACATCTGCTGAAGAAAGTCATCTCTTCGGTCGAGTGTGCGTCCTTGACGATGATAAATGCTTTCCTGCTCTGGCCTAATTACTGACATAAGCCGACTAATGCTGGTTCAACTAATGGAAAATCCCTATTTTCATCAAACACATCATCTGCCTCACTCCCACATTTATGTAGTGCAACATCTCTGCTCATACTCTGTCGTGTCTGAATACACTTTTCTAATGTACAAGTCTCCTACAAATACTGGTAAACCCAGCAAATGTCATTTACAAATCCTGTGCCATGGAAACTGTTTCAATATGTGAAATGTTTTTATATCAAACATCATTTTCTATTTTCAGTTTTTCTCAAGTTCTTGGAAGTATGGGACTTTGAGAATGTAATTTAACCTGTCTGACAGCAGCTATTGAGATAATAATCATTTAGGTCATTTTTTTAGGTTCTTAATTGTGAGGATTTGCTCCTTTTCTGTGTCTTATGTGACAGTAAACTGAATATTTTGGGGGGCTTTGGACTGGGCTTTGGAACATGGGCTTGAGCCTCAGCAAATTTATAGGAACTCATCACTATTTTCTGAAGTTTTAGACCAAAATGAGTATTCCATTCATTGAGAAAATAATTGGCAGATTAATTGATAATGAAAACGATAGTTAGTTGCAGCCCGAAAACTTTTCCCAAAAAAACATGCAAAGGAGGATGAGTAGTCTCTTGAGTCTTAAATAGCATCTGCAGGGTTTCCTGTCAGGCTACAGCCCCAAGATGCTCCACCAGGAGCCTTTGTGTGGTCTGACGGGCAAAACCCAGGGCATAAAAAGTAAAAAATAGGATTATGAGGTAAATGTGAGGGGGACATGTCTCCGCCACCCTTAGTGGAAATTACGCCCTTGAACTTAACTATAAAGCCCTGCTGCAGCACAGGAAATGAGTACCATTCTCTCTGATGCTCATTTGTATCGACACTAGATACACACCATATAATGTCAAGATGATCTTTGCCACCAATATTCCCCTCGGGTGAGCCACTTACCTTGGCACTGACACATCCCATTACTCTCACTGTGAGCCAGTATTTGGTGAATCATTGTTTTGCTTCCACACCTTTTATTCTAAATCAAGAATTTGGCATGCGGTATGAAGCTCTTGGCTGGACTGCCAATGAGCGGGCTGCGACCCAAGCTGCAGTTGGGTGGGGTACGGATGCACTGACACACTTGAACACAAGTTGTATTCTCATGGGTATATTCATGCTTGTGTGGACTTAAGATAACGTGCATATTTTCTTCATAAATGTAAAGCATACAGTAATTGCATGTCAATGCCAGATCGTGGTCTGATTTCAAATAGATGTTTGTGTGCCAGCAGACTTGTTTTCCTCACCAGATGACTAATCACTCCGCCGCTCAGTTCAGCAGGTCTTCTCACGTTGAGCCATCAACCCACCTTGATTCTCTTTCATTTTCTTAATTAGCTACATGAGCACGCCAATTAATCTCTATTCCCCTGCCACTCAGCCTGGTGGCAAAAGGAATAAAAGATCAGCCATGTTGCTGTCAGATGCCAATGATCTGCAAAGTGGTTTGCAACATATGGATCTGTAGCAGGGAAACAGGGTCTTGAAAAAGTAAATTGCATTCTTTTTAGACTGCTTTTCCACTTGCATGCCTTTGCAGCATCATTCTCAGGGGTTAATTAGGAATTGCATGCTCTGGTGCCTCCCATTAATTAACATTAGAGACTTCCCAAGCTGTGCTGGGAACTGCTGCTAAAGCATCGGTGCAGGGAAGACTGTGTGTGTGCGTGCGTGTGTGTATGTTGGTCTCTGCTGACATGCAGATGCATGTGCATGTAGCACATATACACAACTGTTAGAGCGTGAAGGTTGTTAATGGCTGCATGCTACTGCTTGGCAGCTCCTTAGCTGAAATCAGCTGGACAGCTGTGAATACACAGGCTGATCAACACACACATGTACACCATCTTTCTGTTCCTCTTCTCGGAGACAAAATATCCTGGTTGGGAAAGCTTCCTCATTTGTCGAGCCCTCCCTTAAGCCTTACGTATCTCACACGCTTCCATTAAGCTCCTGTTAGCGCATCCTATTTTTGCGGCTCTTGGCGTGCCCATTATCACTGTTCTGAGCAGTGAGGGACGCTGATTAAAAAGGAGAGATTGAATTCTCCACTGCTCTCCTCTGTGCCCTTGCTTGCGTGCAGTGCTGAAGTTAGACATGAACACAGCCATTAGTGCATCAGAAGTCTGGTGATTCAGCGCTGTTATCAAAACTGCTATTTTTCAATAACATTGTCCATTCTGTAGGATGGATCTTAGATGCTTTATCATTTGCATAATAACCCAACATGAAAGAAGTGGACAAATAGCTAGCAAAATAGAAAATCATAATAATGCCCAGCCATGAAAACAGGGCTGTTGGGAAGCTGTCATGTCACAGTGCATGATGTTTAGGCTGGAAAAAACAGGGCAGGGAGTGTAAAACACTGTAACAATGAAGTGGAGAAATGAAATATCTGTCTCTTCTTGTCCTCGGTGTGTGTGTGTGTGTGTGTGTGTGTGTGTGTGAGAGAGAGAGTGAGAGAATATGACAGCTGAAAAAATTGTTCTCGTCCACTGATTTCCCACTAACAGAAAATGATACCATCAGTGTCAATCCATGAGATGAATCTTAACGTTGGTAGGAGAGACACACTCCCCAATTCCTTTTTAAATATGTTGTTTTCTGTATTCGGTTGACCCATAATGATAAACTGCAGCATAGATACAGATAGGCTGCGAGGACACACACAGGGAACTTTCAACAGGGAATATGAATCTCCATTACAGTGGCACTGAAATGTTTAAAATTTTTTATGTTTTGAAATGTTTTACATTTCTTTGCACTTCCACAGACAGTGGTATAGTAGACAGCCAGACAATACACAAAATGTGTTTGCTTCACCTGCCAAGGGCTGTTAAATCCTATAACACACAATTATCTTACTTAGAGTGATAAAGACGGTTTGATAGTTAAAGAATGATCCGTAGGAGTCAGCTGAATGTTACTTTAACCAAACTGTGGGCATAATTTGGCCTTACATTAAGATGATTTGTTAAATCTGACATTTTTTATTCACTTCCCTTTACTTCGAAGCAAAACTAAGCATGTTTCAGGAATATGCTATTGATGTGAGAGTATTAAAATAAAATTCATATTACAACATGATTTGACCTACCGTCTTAATGGAGAAAGGCATGTGAAATGACACATTGCCTCGTTACTCTCTGCCTGAATGTTAGGTCTAGGTAGGCAGTGGCTACATCTGTCCAGGGTTGTCTAAATCAATAGAAGAAAATATATATTCTTCCTAATGAAAATATAAGAAATCGACCTATTTCTTTGCACCATAACCACAATCATTCCTAAACCACAATCTTTCCGTAACCCTAACTAAGTAGTTATTGTGTCTAAACCTAACCAAACCTTAACCACAGCTGTGTAAAATCAGAAAATGGTTTTATTTTGCTACGCTGATGGTAAGCATTGACAAATGATTGGATAACTCGGATGTGGGTGTGGCTTGGTGGACCTCCACCCACACTTCCCTCTCTTGTGTTATTAGATCAGGAGGCAGCGGATGGCGAGGAAATGAACAACTTAGTAACAACAGATACAACAAAGTTTCCACCATCCAAACACACACGTCCTAATGTGATATTGCTCTTCTATAGATCTAGTTCTCACTAGTTTTATATGATGGGCGTGGTTAACTCATCGGCCCATGTCACATTTGTTTGGAAAAACACACATCTATATACCACCTAGTTCAAGATGAGTCATTAGAACTTGGAGATTGTATTTTTTTTTTTGTTATTTCACTGTGTCTCCCAGTATGATGCGCAAACTTGACACTCATCACTAAATACTGACTGAACCGGTTGGCTTGCCAGTTTATATTTCTGTTTGGTATACTTTGTCTTGGACAAGGAGAATACTGTATGTTGGCTCAGGTTGATCGATGGCCCCAAGATGCCTGCCAAAAGTTTGTGATGATTATCTACAGTGTAATGCTTTATTTTAAATTTGAATCATTGGGTGTGAAATAAAAGTCTTTCTTATTAACTGAGTATTACAACATTTCTGGATGGGTATTCCTTCTTTTAGTGTTTTTGTATTTTCTTCTTTTTCATGCCCACCCTAATTGCCCACCCTAATTCATATTATCCAACTATAGTGGTGCTGTCTCTCTTCTTTGCTGTGTTTTCTCTTTAAAAAAATATTGATCACAGCACTGTGTTTGACTTTTTTTTAAACATATATTTGCATTAAAGGAACTCTACGCCCCCCACCGGTGTTTTTCACTTGTGGCTCATCAGACCTCTGCTCAGGTTGGAGGTGGGCGGAGCTATGCTGGGAATTACAGGAGGTGCATGTACAGTCCTGCGACGAGGTCTAATCAGCCAAAATAATTAAAACCACCTTTGTGGGTGTACCGTGGTCGTGCAGAGCCTTTACTATTATATTGCCCAGCCCAGCCTCCTTTTTGTATTTATAAAGTCTTTATGAGAATCATTGTGACTGCTGTTAACTTATGCAGCCTGATAAATACAGTACATTACTGTGATGTATGGGTATGTCTACCCTAATGCCGATGCCGATGTAATTGTTAAAGGCATTCAGCAGGATTGGAGGGTATTGACTGGCTCGAACCTGCCTGTGGAGGGAAGACAGTGATGTATTGGATGAAGGTGAAGAGCTGACAGATCTCAGCAGCAGGCCTGCAGAGGGTTAAAACCAGCAGTCACAGCCCATTCACACTGAGAGTACTCAGCTTTATGGCTGTGAGTTAATTTAATATGAGGAAAAAGGATTTCAGATCCAAACATCCCAAAACCTGTATGACCAGAAATCTCTCTGTGTTAAATATTCATTAGAATAGCACTGTTTTGTACAATCAAAACCATAAAAAAAATACATAAAAATTGTAATTTATAGTTAAATTGTAGAATTTAACATTAACAGATTCTCTCAAATGGCTATTTCTTTTTTTTTTTTNTTTTCTACCTGACTGTGAAATGGCTTTGTGCCTCCAGGTTTCTCCCTCTTAGTTGAGTTTAGGCTTGTTGAAAGCTTTTCATAGCATTTTGTTTGAGGGTGGAGAGAAGCACTGGGTTTCTTTTCCCTTTATTCTGAAATCCATCCAAAAAGTAGAAAGGAGGCTCTAAAATTGCAAGTGCATCACAAATTAAAGTAAAACACAGTTTGCATCCAAATGCCAAATGATTTGGAAGGGAATAAATTACTCCTGGGTGAATAAAACTGTCTCAAAAACACACATACTGTTTTCCATTCCCAGGCACATGATGCATTTAAAAATAATATGACAACGTCTCCTGAATACATGATGAGAATAGATGCTTCAGTAATAAAATAACCTATACAGTAATTCTTTCATGCCAAATTCTCCTGAGCCACAGCTGCCCTGTGTTCAATGAAGTGCTGTAGAAACATACAGCAGTCATGGCTGTGGGAGTATTGGCGTGCTATGTCAGTATACTATACTCATAGTACAGCATACTTACGTACTTATGTACAGCATAATATGTTACAAAAGTACATAATATGACTGACTAAGTTTTTATGGAGGTGATACCAACAAATACATTACTCAATACCAGTATAGTGATATGTACTCTTTGTTGTACAGTATATTACAGTATAGTACAGTCCATTATATAGTATTAGAGTATAATCAGAGCTGAAATGAATAATTGATTAATCAATTATTCGATTAACATAAAAAATGTTTGGTAATTGATTGATTATTTATGTCATCTGTCAAGCAAAAATATCACAACTCACTGGATGTACTGCTTTTTTCTGTTGAATATGATTGTAAGTGGAGTATTTTTGTGTTTTATACTGGTGGCCCAACAAAACATCATCTAGTACTCTGGGAATACTTGATGAGCATATTTCACTATTTCCTCATATTTTATAGACTAAAGGGGTAATAATAATAAAAAAGTAATTAAAAAAACACAGATTTATAGATAATAAAAAGAATCATTAGTTGTGGCCCTAATATAATCTAATATAGTATGATATATAAGAAGTATTATTTCATGGTTTGTGGTGATATACTTTTGACATTCAGTGCTTCTAGCTGTTTTGTCTTTGCAGTTTCAAAGATAATTCTGGTTTATTATAATTTTTATCATATTTACACAGGTTTTGTTACCATCCCTAGTGGTAACAATAACATTGTACTCAATAAGTTACCTGTTGAGTTGACCTGTCGTCTTGGAATGTAGCAACTTTGCGAAAAGAAGTCAGACGGGTCAAGAAACATTAGCAGTCACATGATCAGACAGGTTGTAAACAAACCCCCAGTTTAGCCAAGGTTATTTGGAGAAAATAAAGGCAAACTGTAAAATTATGACCCTAATAAATCATCATAAACATGCACAATAAGTTCAAGACCAACTTCCAGGTACAACTTTGACCCACCATACTTATAGCAACAAATTACTGCTGGCAGTTCCAGTGCCCTTACCTTCTGTTCTACCTCAAAATAAAGTGGCTTTCATAACATGGCTACACTGTTAGCTTGTATACAACCTGTCTGATCATCTGATCAATTTTCTTGCCCCTTCGGACTTTGTTATGGGGATGTCACCATGTTCCCAGATCTCAGCAATTAACTTGGGAAGTACAGTGCTAGATAGAAATGATGGCCAAAGCTACAAAAATAAGACCCAAGTTGAACTTCACCAGAAATACCCTTTAAACCTTGACATGGTGTCAGAATAAACCTTAGATCTGCTGCTTCCACTAGCAGGTATTGTTCTGACTCACCAGCTGCGAGTCACTGACGTTCAGCATCTGTTGTCACTTTCTCACTGCAGCTGAAAACCTGAGGCTGGAAAAGTTCTTAATGGGCGTCATCACAATGACAGCAGCTCTTAAACTTGACAATCCACACTTGAACTTGTACCAGGCTATGTGTCTACTCAAACTTGAGTTCTCTGTAAATGTGCTGTTTATTTTTTCCTGCCCTATCGCACACTCCTGAGGATGCATCACCATGGAGGCTATTAATGTAACCTTTTGAGCTGTCACTTTTGATAGAGAGTTATGTTTGAAAAGCCAGGCTCTGGTGCTGTTTTTGGTCATAAACATAAAAGGTTCTTATTTTATTACATATTTTCATCTTCCTGAAGGATTAGCTGATACCTGCTCATTCACCGAATTATCCTCCTTTTCAAAATTGTTTTGGCAATCCGCATGCACCACTCGCACGCTCACACATACACTGCAGCACACATACATATACATTCAAAGAGAGTATTTCATTTTTTGACTGCAACAATGTACTGGATTGAGCAATAATGCTCTAGTGTGAGAAAATTCCCATCCTGCTGGTAAAAGGCAAAAAAGGAAAATAAGAAAGGGTAACACATTCTCTGTTTACAAGAATGTGTTTGGACAAGGCATTGAGACTAAGCTATTTTGATTTAATGAAAATGTTAAGGATTATGACTTTAAGGTTAGGAAAAGATGGTAGTTATAGAATTAAACTATTGTTAAGGTATGGTTAGGGCTAGGCAACTAAAAACCTTGGTTAGCATTAGGGACAGACTGTGGTTACAGTTAATAAAAAGGTAAACATTATTTGCAGGTCTGTGACAGACAAAAAACTACTGTCTGAAAGTCAGACATGCTACACGCCCATCCACCACCCCAACCTCCACACATTTACGCCACATAAACGATACTCTGCTTCCTACATTGGCATTGAAAGTCGGCATTGGACGTAAATCATGAGGTGTGTAATTGTCCAATATTGGCATAATTTCAAAGGATGCTAGGCTGGTTCAAATACATAAAATGACTTGTGTTTACACTTTTCTTACAAGACGCCCTCTTCAAGTAGCGAAGGCAGAAGCTGTTTGACGATGTTATATCATCACAAAATGTCCTAATGAGTCTAGTGCCGTGCCAACAAAGCATGTGACTTTGACACTGGAGGCAACATAAGGAACATATTAGTTTTTAACCCTAACCATAACCAATTAGTTTTGGTTTGTTGTAACTTTATGTAATTAACTATAACTATAATTCTTAACCTTCGTTTATACGAGCCCACTGAACTCAGTCTCAGTGACATAACTAAAAGGCAGAAAAACCCAATTAAGGTTTCGTATTCAATGTGATTTATTATCCAGCTCAGGCCACTTTCAAGGTACTGAAATCTCCAACTAGCAGAACTGATATTAAGAACTTGTCCTTAACATTATTCTTGTGATTCAAACAAGCTTAAGAATTATTGATGTCCAGTAATTCATTCAACACTGGACAACACATAGACCACTTAATATGGTTCTGTGGAGGAGCGGTTGTGTCTGGTTGCAGTGTGATTGTAGTGAAGATCCACTTTACACACAAACCTCGGTGCCACTGTCCCCTTGGGTCATAAGGGCCAATGCATTATAGAGTGACATTCATATCCCATCCATAACCTGTACAACCCTGCCATAGGGCTGTGACATTTCACTTCATTAAGTCCTCAGTACATTTGATGTTCCGTCTCAGATACAGGGCCAGTGTGAAAATGTGAAAGGACGACGGTTGACGATGAATTAAACATGACGGGTTTAAATATAGACTTCTTGGGACAAAGGAGGCAGTATAGTATCTCATTCTCCAACCTTCTCACATCCTCTGACTTCATCGCCTGACTGACGGCTGATGGTAACGCATTTTAAATGTTTCAGTTATTTGACAAGGCAAATACCTTAAAGCATGCAGTGATATTCTGTATTTTTCTCACTGTCAACAAATCCCATAAAAAGTCCAAAACCAATAATGAATTGATCGTACTAACAAGTATTGTGTGTGTATCCAAAGCCTGATATATGTTATTCCTCTGTGCCACAGAGCTCCATTGTTGTCCCAAAACCATTAAAACACATCAGTGAGCCATACTGTTGCACTGACTGACATGTTCCTTCATTACCATGAACACACACACTGTAGTACATTTTGAAACGGACATTTTACTTCTGATTGGGCATTTGCTAAAAATAACTGTGTCAAGCAGTTTTAGGATATTACTGAACCTTTTTAAAAATGAAACTATATAATGAGCAATGAGCTGAAAGACGCTAATATGCTCAGAAGAGCTGAGGGCAACTGCAGAGTCAGCTGATAATTTTCTGTAGGTTCATCACTATTAGTGAGCCCTTTCTCACACAGTCATCTGAATCATTGTTGATATAAAATATAGATTAGTGCAGCTTTTTTTTCCAACTCAGTGTTCAAATGTGGGGTAAAATCTATAATAGTCCAATGTGACAGCACCTTTAAACAGCTGCAGTGATTTATTTTTGAGCATGGTGACTTGAAGTTTGGATTTAGCATTTAGCAGTGATATTTGGCGTGTTTAGTCTTCCAGCTGCAGCTATAGGGTTAACTGGCACATCAGACTGCAAAATAATGTGGGTCTTATATTAGTAATGATTAAAAAACTCCATGTTTGTTTTTTTTAATGAGTGTATGATTAACACATTCAATAATGTGCACCATGTCAGTGACACTTACTTTGCAATGCAAATCAGATGTGGATCATGTCAGGCTTGCTTGTAGAGCAGTCAATGAAGAGAAATTAATAAGGGGAGTCAATGAGCTGCAGTAACTCAGGTCCATCTTTCAGGAAGCTTTAAAGTGCACTCCCTCAGAATGTACAAGTCATAGGTTAGAAACAGCACTCTGTCTCATTATTTACTATACAGCATGTCTCAGAAACCTTTAAGCACCACTCAGCCACTTAAGGAAATAAATAAAAGCTAGTGTTTGCTACAAAATACAGAGGATACCAATTAAAGTGAGTCTGTGAAGCATGCCAGTGCCACCTGTCCATCACCAGAAAGTGGCTGTCGCATTCCTATAATTTAAGTTAAAAAGAAAAAAAGAAAAAGGAAAAACACACACACATATAGAGTACACACACAAACACACACACACACACACATATATATACATATATATATATATATATATATATATATATGCACATGTATACGTATGCAGTATATGCAACAAACAAAACAAAATAAATAAATAACATAAATGATCTCTTGCAGTTTAAATAAATAATTTGAATTGAATCATTGCCTCAAATGTTTTCAGTGTAGTTTTACATTCCATTATGTGGAAATACGGTGTTGTCTTTTGCTGTACACATGATGCTACTGTATTTAGAGCCAGGGGGTGACCTAGTGATGAAAGACCTTGAGATAATGGAAATGTTCCTGTTAGAGCCACAGGGGAAGTGCAGGTTACAGGCATAACTGCTGACTGCACAGAACAATGCAGCATCCAGGTGCAGGCTGGGAGGCTGGAAAGGCACCTTTGAAGAGGACTCTACTGCTTCCCTGAGGTAGAAAAGCCCTCGCTTTTAAGGGAAGGATTGGGACCGGTTTAGTTACAATATTCTCAGGAGAATCTTGTGCGACGTTCACCTGCTTTTGTTGCTGACATTGTTTTAGATGATGGTGATGATGAGGAAGAGGTTCATAGCTAAAGGAGAAGTGATGTGAAACAACATTGCAGATATCCCAGTTGGGGATTCTCTCCCTCACACACACACACACAAAATAATTTAATGTTACATAAGCATATGTATCCAGTGCAGTAGTGCGTGCATAGATGGAAAGCAATTCCCACTGCATCTCATTCTTGGCTTGCACGTCCAGTGGTGTAAGAGTCAAAAACTTGATGGGGTTGGAGTAGGTGCTCGGCACATAGAAGAGGAGACTCTTGAAACCAGCAGTCCGCCTTCTTGCACCCATAAATTATCTGCAGTTCTGATGAAAATGAAGCATGTTATCATTAGCGTGTTGTGTGGGTGGAAGAATGAAAACAAGTAGAGATGAAATGGGCATATTAGCTGTGATGGACAAGGCTAATACATTCCTGCATGCAAACCAATGCAGGGCAAGAGTGCTGTGGTAATTTCCCTGTTTATTTTTAAAATTCCACATACACTGTACTGTAGGTATTACTGAAGCAGCACTGAACTGTGTTGATACTGAAAAATTCAAACCCACTGGCACATGGCCCTTGGACAGTGTATGCAACCCCAACAAGTCAATTACCATGATTCAGAATGGCTTGTTAAATAAGGCTCAGTAATTAATTAAATCTCTTTATTGATGATGTCTAAAAGGTTCGTGTTGCAGAGGAGGTGTTGTGCTAATCTATCTCTTAATCTTCTAATCTAATCAGAGAATGTTACTCGTTTATTTCTCTGGTGGAAAAAAAATCGAGTCAGGGGCAGAAGGAATTGCAGGGGTGTGCTCTAATTTAAGGCACTTGTCTGCTTTTATTTTGTCAATCACGGTATACTGGTAGATTCAGGGCAACGGGAGGCAGATTATTGGATGCAGCCTGTGCTGAACCACATTCAGCGATCTCAGATGATACAGACATGACAGGTGTAGAAATTCAGAGTGATGGCACTGAACTTTCATTGTACTGTAATGTAGTGCTACATGCTTCATCTATCATAAAAGCAACTGCGTAGTGGCCTACTTGTGAATTTAACCTCTGAACTTAATACTGTCAATATGTTGAAGTGCAGAGGATGTGAGTGAGCATCTCCCTTTTCAACCAAATGGTTCAAGGTACTAAGGAGCCACAGAAACTCAGTCATCAACTAAACTACAGGACACAATTGTCCCTTCCTGTTTACGTTCCCACTGCATCTGAAGAACCGTGAAGGTTTGGCAAATTCGTCATATAATGGATTAAAAAACAATGGTGTTGCTTGACACACAGTTTTCACAGTTTTCAACGGAAAGACACGGAGTTATGTGTTCTTCGATGTAATTAGCTGTTGTGCAGCTCTGATGTGAATGAATGTAAAAGTGCAAAGGAAAAACATACAAAGTTGGAAAATGAGACTGAAATTCAAAGTAGACAATCTGCTGTGCTGGCACAACAATCTGGCCATAAGGTCGAATAGCTGTTCTCGAGCTTTTGATTGTATCACACAATCTTCCTCAGCAGATGGAGTTTGCGCTGTTGTCATGGAAGATGTAGATGTTCAAATATCCAGCCCTCTGAGCTCTTTAAGGATCTCTCGTCCATATTGTCTTAAAAGTTGAGATTAAAAGTTCATTCTTGACCTTGGAAACAGCAGTTGGCAAAACAATCTCACCATTCAGTAGTTGATCTGGAGCAGCTTTTGATCATATCACAAACACAAAACACAAAAGCTAATATGATTAAAAGATCCAGAACATCTACTGAATGGACCTTGTGGTGAGATTGTTTTGACCACTGCTGTTTCCAAGCTCAGTACTTTAGCATGCAACCATAATTAATCTAATAGCAAATTAAAGTTTTGCTTCTCTTGTTCACTTGCTTGCTGCAGCACTAGCGTGGTGTTTCTCATTCACACACTCTCTCTTTTTATCTTGTTCTTTTTAGACTAGTCCCAAAGCTTACATCACAGCTTTTTTAATTACTAAAGTCATATATTATTATTATTATGTTTAATTTTATATTATATATAAAGTTTTTTATTAAAGTCAATAAACTTTGCAAGAAATGTCCATTCCTCACACTAATATTGATTCTCGTGCCAACCAGTGCTTTCTTCCTGTGTGTCTGAATACATGTGTTTGACCAGTGACTGACTGCCAACTCTGCCATGATAGTTCCTGGGCCATCTGAGTGCTAGTCCAGAGCATAGACTGTATAAAAGAAGTGGACGTAGCTTCCGGGTCTGAAAAGTGAAACCAATGCGCAAGTATCTTAAACCTGCATTCTTTCTACTGGCCAGCAAGGGACGACGCCACTGTTTCCAAAATGAAGTCCGATTGTATAGAAGTCTATGAGAAAATGAGCCTACTTCTCACTTGATTTATTACCTCAGTAAACATTTTCCTAATGAGTTTATTGTCTCAATCACTTGTTTCAAGTCTTCTTCAATACAGCATGATGTTCATTTAGTAAATCATGGTCCCATTTACAGTAAAATAGACGATAAAGCAGGGTATGCTTTAGGGCGGGACTACCTTGTGATTGACAGGTTGCTGTGATAGCGACTTGCGACAGGCTTGTTCAGCGTTCTGTTGTACTAAAAGACACTCTAAGGAGTCGGCTGTTCATTTTTTCCCAGTAAATACATTTAGTTTTAAGCCTGTTTTTTGCTAACCTAAATGAGCATCCCAATTAATATCACAGTTAACGTGAATTACGGAAGCACCTTGCTAACCATGCTAGCTAGCTAGCATTAGTGCCCCAGCTCCACCCTCTCATCCAAATATGGTCACTCCTGGCTCCAAAAAACCAAGATGGCGATGGCCAAAATGCCAAACTTGGGGCTTCAGAATGGTAGTCCATAAACTAATGGGTGACGTCATGATGGCTACATCCACTTCTTTTATACAGTCTATGCTCCAGAGCAGGGACATTTTGAGTTCAGTAATTATGGCAGAGTAACTGAATTCAGATGCTGGTTCATGCAGATAAAGTTCCTCAGTTCCCAAAATGTCCTTGGGTTCCCGGAAGAGCCCCTGTGGTAGAAATGGAACATTTGAGAATCTTCAAATCAGGACCACGAATATGAGTATTTTTCTGGCCATTATCATCACTAAAATTTTCACCGGCTCATAAAAAAAAATACAAATGTAAAAATCATACATTATCAATCCACTTGCTTACTCTGTCTACAAAATATAAGTAAGGTAGAGATTCCATCTACTCACTGCAGTTGTTGTAGGACAATAGGAACATTTTCCTATTGTTTGATTGAAGTCAAAACTAATTTGAAGTGTGTATAGACTCTCCACAGCCACATCAGTGTGTTGTACAAACTAATGTCCATAGAAGTATTCAGAGGAAAGGCCACAGTTGAATAGTACCCCATTTGGATGTGCTCGCAGCCCCAACACCCACTCCTTCTCAAATGGGAACGTGTTTGCCACTCATTGGCACTCATTAACAGCTATTGCACTGAGTGGTTGTTGTACTTATAATGTTGTTGTCATGCAGCTCTAAATGAGCTCTTGTGTCATTAATCTTCTTTTGCGTTTGAGTCTTTGCTCCACAGGGTTTATTTATTTTTATTTATTTATTTATTTATTCCACTAGTATTAGTAAAAATCTTCAACGTACTCCTACCAAGTAATGTGATGAGACTTCATGTAATGCATTCTGACATTTACTTTATGAAAAGTGGTCTTATCCAGAATAAATCTATGGCTTTGCTAATTGATGTTATGATGGAGTTCTGATTTTATGATGTTTGTGTAAGTGAATTTTGATTGAATAAAATGAAGAATTTGATATTTTCAAGTTTTAGTTCAACGTCTAACTGTACTGGTAGTTCAGTGTCTATTTGTACCATGGTACAGCATGTACCCAACAGAAGGCTGTCAACATAGTCGGACTGGCCATCTGGAGCACCAGGAGTTTTCCCGGTGGCCCACTTGATTGGGGCCCCATGAAACACAAAATATCCATATTTTTAAACGACCCCAGCCCCCGCTTACATAAAAATAATCAAGTGCTGTGTGGCTGACTGGCCCAGGCGAGTGGGCTCCCAGCCCACTGCGGTTGGGTATTACATCTGTCAGCCTCTCTCTCCCAGTCAATCACTTTCGGTCCGGTCCAGTCCAACTTTACCTGGGCCCCGCCCCTTCCCCACCTCTGTTAGGTGTTATTTGGATAGGAGAGTGGAGCAAGATGGACAAACAAAAAGAGAAAGAACGTAAAGGTGGTGCTGAAAAGCTGAGAGAGAAGAGGTTGAAGTCTTGAGGCTGATGCAGCCAAATGTTTTAAAATAAGTTATTCAGTCAGTCCAGTCAGTCATGCCAGCCTCGTGAGCCTGAAGGCACTGGGAGCAG
The DNA here is from genome assembly GCA_003416845.1 of Oplegnathus fasciatus. Taxonomy (NCBI): domain Eukaryota; kingdom Metazoa; phylum Chordata; class Actinopteri; order Centrarchiformes; family Oplegnathidae; genus Oplegnathus; species Oplegnathus fasciatus. The sequence continues at coordinate 202,818 of NTHP01000665.1, forward strand.
AGAGAGCAGCCCAGTGAGCCCAGTGAGACCAGTTCAACTGTTAGTCAAGGTTTAGCAGCTGAAGTGGTCAGACAGAAGACAACAGGGAGAAGATAAGCAGGGTTTGGGTTTGGCTAGCTGGCTTGAGCTTGAGCTCTATCGGGTGTCTTACTGAAACATGTTCAACTTTTCATAAAGTCGCTCGTCAATGTCACTTCGTGTACTGACCAATCACAGCCTGGCTGAGGCAGGGCATTAAAAAAAAGGTTGACGTGCTGCAGCAAATTTTAGAAATGTTAAACTCATTGTTATGCATGAATGGTTATTGATTATTGATAAGTTAGTACTCAGCATTAACACATTAGAGACTAACCACCAATGTAGACCATTTTTCTTCCACAAGGATTTAATGAAGGAACAAAACCTACAAAAATGATAAATGTTGTTTATTTTATTTCTTAAACTGCTGTATTGTCCAATGTGAAATTAATATTATACTAGTGGTGTATAGTATACTATTATATGAAGTTATATGAATATACTAACATTATACTATTATATTAACATTATACTTTTTGTTTAATGTTTAATAATATTATACTAACATACTCATTATACTAATTACTATCCAGGTTGAAGACAGTGCATGTGCTCTCCTCCTCAGAGCAACACGTTCCCCTTGTTCTATTTTACATCTATTTTACTAAAGTTATTGTCATAAATATTGTTCAGTAATCTTCTTTACATAAAGTGTGGCATGGGTTGTGTGGGTGGTGGTGTATCGCTTGGGGGTTGTGGTGGGCCAGTCTTAGTCCAGGGCCAGTTTTCATTCCTAGTCCGTCCCTGACTGTCAACATATTTGTCCCTGTACATGTGCTGCAAGTTCTGATAAAAGTGATTCTGATTCTGCTTATTGTTCATCAACAAGCAAACTCAGATAGCTAAGCAGTGAACCACAGATGCCATTTTTAATTAAACACTTTAGTACTAGCAGTGGCTGGCACCGAATCCTTACACTCCAGCACATGCTACCATATTTACTGTCAGCATCTGCAGAACCAAGCACTCGTGTTCTATCTTTAAGAAGTTGGCTTTGAGCTTGACCAGCTGTGACATTTGGTGGAACCTTAGGGACTGCAGACACAGCATTCAAGCATTACGCAACTTTCACTAAATAATTCAGTGTGTGCTATGCATATTACATTGTGCCCAGAGTTCCCACTTGGCCCACAGAGTCTGCACTCCGTTGGCTGTGCATCCTCATGTGCCAGTGGAAGGGCTTTCAGTTAGGCTAAAATTTGCTTCTCACTGTTTCTAACCTTCCACCTTCCTGTACTTATGAGACTACAGCCAGTGTAGCTGCAGCTGTGTAGCAAAGTCTGCAAAAAAATGGTTGTAAAAAGCGAGAATTTTTAAAACGCTGTCAATGGACACAAAAGAATCACTGAACGTAATATATGGTTTTGCAGAACTGTTCAATAATGGTGTTCTTGTTTGGTATAGGGGTGTTCAGTCTCAAGGGAATTAATGTTGGGCAATAACAATGTTCCAGTTGGTTCCAAAGGTGTTGGAGGGGGTTGAGGTCAGGGCTCTGTTAACAGAAAGTTTTAAGCACACTAGTGTCTAAAATACCATCAGATTTCCCTTCATTGGACCTAAGGAAACCAGAAAAAAACAGCCCCAATCTTAAAAAGTATGAAGAGAGGGGTTTTCACATACTTTTGGCCATATGTATCTCAAACCTGCCAATGATTACAGTACATTTATCTACTGTGTCCTTATCATTTCCTCAAGTTACCAAAAATAGGCATGTGCACTGTGATACGTTATTACTGGATGCTGTAGTTATAGTACTCAATGCTGTTTTTCCTTGTTGCTGCCTCCAGTGTGTGCACAGAATTAATCATTTATTTCCTGACAGTTATGTGGGCAGCAGACTCTGGAGCTGGACTTAGTCTTCAAAGGAAAATTACAATGTGTCTTGTGGCTCACTAAGTACAAACACTGGAAGGGAGATATCATTACCCCAGCCTAATTTATTTCTTCAAGGAGTCCTGTGTATGGCTGTTTACCAATTGTATGGGAATAAATACTTACTTGGCATTTGCAAGGATTATTAGTTTTGGGGGTTGACAATCTGGGGGAAATGGCGCTCTTTTTTAATGCACATTTTTCTCACCTTTTGGTATTCTGGTGATGTGCTGTGAGCTACTGTACTGTGGCAATCATGCTGTGGAATTTTTGTGTCGAAAGCTCAGCAATCCTTTTTGTGGATATGATAGCCAGCTGGACTTGGTCACATTTCTCCCTCAAGCAAAATATATTATAAAAATGTTTTCATTATATCCACATGTGGCTGTCATGTGAATGATTTTTAATGAATGCAAAGCTGTCACTGTCCTGTGTGGTAAGCACGAGGGATAGTGTTGGTGACTGCATTTTCTATTGATGTTCTGAGCAGCTGTTCCTGCAGCTCACTACTAGTTACACTGAAGGTGTTTTTTAGACGGAAAAAGGAATTTTGCATCATTCATGTAAAATTGACTTCTGGACTGTTTGTGTTCATTCGTCCTAAACAGCCAATGTACATTAGGTAGCAAACTAGCTAACTGAAAATGGACCTGTGTGTGTTTATGTTCAGCTCAGTCTCTGACTGAGCTCAGAACAAGAAACTTTCTGTTATTTCCCTCCAGTCTCTTTTCCTCTTGATTCTGTACGATTGTGAAGCAGATTAATTTCAATCAGGAGAGACTTAGTTAAGAGTGAATAAATGTATTGGTGTACAATGAATTCATGTGTGTGAAGAGTCATTGGCGATTAGATCCCGTTGTGACGTCATCATAGTTAGGGGGTAGTGATGCCATGGGATGACAGGAAAATCCCCCCTCCGGGTCTAGACACTGGTGGTGGTGGCGGTGAAGAGATGAGGAGAATGGCTGGAGATCTGGATGGATGTGATGCGGAGTGGGACTTGACTTGAACTTACACTAGCTTCATAAAGCCAGGGGATACGTATACATTTTTCACTCAAGTTTAAACATTTTCAACTCACATCAATTTGCACCACGCCAGATAAATTTGCATCAAGTCGTGTATTTCTATTGACTTTGTATGCAATTGCACTGTCTCTAATATTTGCTTGTTATTCTGATTGAACCTACAGCTTGAACCAGAGCAATTTTCACAAAGAAAATACAATGGGTCTCATGCAAGAACATTTCCATGTCCTTATCCTAAACTTTTCATACTTTTTTCTGTGAGGCTTTCTTGTTCGAGTGTTCCAAGTCAGATTCACTAAACTGTCTTAACTGCACAAACTTGTTGCGAATCGTTCATTTCAGTCTGATGAATGCCACCTGTTTATGAGCATGGTGCGTCTTTGTTTTGATTATCAACATAACCCGTGCCCCTAAAATTGCCATATCCTGTTCTGCTCTGTGTGTGGACAAGTTTCATTCACAAAAATGTTACCAAAGAGTGAAAAGAAAAAATCCACACTGTGGAGCTTCAGGTCCTGCTGTGAGAAATCAGCAGACAAAAAGATGACGCTGAAGTTCAGCAGTGTCAGTGACTGTATCAGAGGACCTGAAACAAAAAAATATTAATAGAACAGCTGCCAGTGACGTGTCATCAGAGCAGTGATGTAATGTGCCAGTCACAAACATAAAGAGAGAACAGTTGGCGGTCAAGATGGATGTGACGTTCACAGAGATATTAGACAAGAGAATATTATAGCCTGCAGTAGGTGATGTTACACTGTCAGGTAAAACAGAGAATGACACTGGATAGAGACCTGCATAAAGACTCTGTGGCAGCTGTCAGAGTGAGAATTTAGTCTACTGTACTGCTGAACTGAAAAGTTGCTATTATGAAATATGCACATAAATTCTAAAAAACCTCAATATATGGGCAGATGATGATGAGGATGATATTGTGAACAGAATATTAATTTAGCATTTAGTTTGTCTTAGTTATATACTTTATTTCAGTTCATTTCTGTATAATATTCAAAATCCAAATTCATGCAGATTAAGGCATTATGGCTCTTAAATCAAACAGGTGTTTTTTTGAGAAAGGCAGACTGTCTGGACATGACTTGTACGACAGGTCTGGACTACTCGTGAATTTTGTTTGTTCCTAAGAGAAAATCGGTGAATTCCACAAATGTTCTTAAATCACTCCTACGTGACACTTAAGAACAAGAACAACCGTTCGTATGAGTGTTCCTTGCATGAGGACCAATGTCTCCTCACAAGCTAAAATGGTGCTGCATATTAAGTGATTGCGTCCCTTTCACATAAGGATACCGCCTTCCCTTTCACGGCTCACCGTTCTTTTCAACACAAAACTGAGTATTGAGCGCACAGGTTTTAAGAGGAAGAGCTGATTTCATTGGTCGTGACTCATGCCAGCCTCTACCACAAACTCTGATACACTCAGAACTATTATCTTTAATTCAGTCCTGTTTCTAACTGAAGCACAGCCACAAAATTGCATGTTCATCACTTGTCTGGCTAACATCAAAGAAGACAACATAATGACAGATTTTGACAGTATAATCTTAAACTGAGCTGTACTGACCTTTACGTCAGGTAAATATTCTATTTACTTGCCTTAAAATAACACAAAAAGCTGCAGTGGTAGCGTGTAGTGTGTACAGTGACCATTACTTAATCCACACAAGTCACCTAAATTTAAGTTAAGCGCGGTAGAAAAAAGCCAAGGCATTTCATTATTCATCAGGTTACAGGCATAGGACATTACTTATACATTAGAGTCTTAGCTTGTTCTTTTTCAGCTACGAACATTTCATTATTTAAGGAGACAAGTGCAGAGCAGTGCAGAGACTCATGGTAATGTTTTAAAGATCACAGGAATGAGTTCCTTTTTATCAGCTCTAAATATTAATTTCTCTCTCATGGGCATGCACTGATTTGAGGTTTTATACCGCTGGACATCAAATGAAAATTATTTTGATACTTTAAATATGACCTCATCGGAGACACGTATTTTTTGGAGGGACAGTAGTTTTTGCCAGTGGCACCTTTCTGTGTAATCTAGTTATTTTATTATAGGTGGGCCATTTCAAGCAATTGCAACATGCACATGAGACAAAGGCTCTACAGTAAATAAAATTTTGTTTAGATCATTCAAAACAACCAGTACGGTCCATTAAGACTACAGTACACTGGTCTTAAAGGACTATATTGTTCTCCTTGGCATCATACATGAATCAAGCTTTTGTTTTATTATGTCACCAATTGACTATTTTTTTATGTGACAGTGACGGTGATAATGCAGCCGCCACATTAGATAACAGCAGAAGGAACTTTGAGGACCATTGTGGAAGCAGGGGAAACCTCTTCCTCAGGGTACAGAGTGCCATCCAAACAACGCAGCGTCTGCAGCTGTTTGGGATTAGAGGAGTTCAGTAAAGACAGCTGTGCTTACATGCAAAGCTATTCATTACTACACGACTCTCTGTAGCACTGGATAACCTTAGAGACCCAGACTTGACCCTTACACCCAACCCAGCGGATAACCACCACCACAGGGTACACGAGGATCAGAGCAGACAAACTCAAACATAAAATGAATGTCTCTACGAAATGCTGTCGTAGGTGGAAAGCAGCAGTGGAATTCCGTAATGTAGTATCAGATATATTATTAAGAGCTCCCTCAAACAGCAGATCCAAATCTAACTGTATAACCATTTGCTATAAATGGTCAATATCCTCGATGCAAGTGTCTCTGACTGAAGTATATAAACATATAAATGCAAGAGCACATAGTGTTTGAGCCCACATGCATTTGAGAGGCCCTGAAGAGCTTAATTCAAGCAGCTGTTAAGATGAATTTGACAAGTAATTTTCATTGTCTTTGAGAATCCTCATTTGGAACAATCGTTGGCCTGGGGTCCCTCGACAATACGTCTATACACACTGCCTGTCTGATGTGATGATATCTATTACTGTGATGAGCATGCAAGGTCAGAAAAGGGACTATCATTTGTGGCAGGATTAGGCTTAGATCAAAAGTTAACAAACAAACAGATACTGCTAATATAGCCTACCAGCAGACCAATGATAGGACAGGAATGAGACAAATCATTAGACACCAATCAAATTTGATTTGAAATTATGTTGTTGTTTACAGTAATTATAGAAAAACAACACTAGCGTGCTAACTATTGCTAATTGCTGGGCATGCTGTAGCAACATTTGGGACTGTCTCACCTACTGCCTGGGAGACAGTCCTGAATGCTTCCCTTAGAAAAGCTCTGGGAAGCAGCTGTGTGCTGGTCTTTATCTGCGGTAAACCAGATGTACATTTGCCAAACCAACCAGTTAGTCCTCTTCCTTGGACTCTTTTCTCTTGTAAAACCGAGCCATGGTATTTTACATGTCTCAACACCTCAGATAAAGCATAAATCTCACCTTCGTGTGGCTTGTACAAGTTTATTTGTGAGTGTGTAATAGGCTCACTGTGGCTGATGAAGAAAAAAACTGGGCAGTTTATGCCTTTATTAGATATTGAGAGAAGAGAAATGTACAGCTTTGTGCACAAGAATGAGGTGATGAAGAGGCCACACTCAAAAACAAACTTGGACAAGCTGCACAAAGATGAGATTTATGCTTTACTGGCAGTCATTTCTGATGTTGAGTTTTGGTTTTATGAAAAAAAAAGAGTTCAAGGACGAGGACTAACTGAGCTTGGTTTGTCAAAATGCATGTCTGGTTAACTTTCCTTCGTGCGAGAGCAGCACACAGATACCTCCCGAAGTTTTTTTATGGCAAGCATCCAGGACTGTCTCATCCGCAGTACTGGATGCTTCTTTGTTGCTTTGGACAAAAACATCTATTTGGTCAAAAAATAAAATATTGGACAAAGTGAAATTCTGACCAGATGATGGTGCTAGATCAGGGGATCACCAAAGTTGTTACAATTCATCCTGAGGGAGCCATGAATGTCTGTACCAAATCTGAATCGAATAGTTGTAGAGACATCTTACTCTGAACCTCAAATGTCAACCTGTGGAGATCTCCTGACTTTTCATCTAGTGCCAAAGTCATTAGGATTTGTTAACATCTAAAATAATTTCATTACAGTCCATTCAATAACTATTGTGATATTTCACTCTGAACTAAAGTGATGGACTTCGACCATCTGACATTACCAAAATAGCTGTGGGGTGAGGGAAGGCTGAACTCCTGGCTGAGATCTGATTTAAAGGTTTACTTTGTTATATTTGGTGGTTAACTGTACTGAATTACAGTAGATATGTTTTTTGTATTGTAATATGCTCATCACGTCTACCACTCCTTTACAAATCTTAAAAAACATAAGCAGGTTTTGTTGAAGATAATGTGGGTAATTATGGTCTGTCACCAGCCAATCCCTCTCCATTTTTCTATTGTTATTTTTTATCACATTACTTTACTGCTTGTTAAAGCAGTGATTCATGTGTGGTTGGCATTTTACACTGTTGCTGGGGGCATGATGCCTACATTTGTCACTGCTTCATCCTAACTGATGGTTCCTTTCTTGTCAAAAAAATGCTATATTTACTCAACTAAAACACTCTGAAAAGAAAAAAAAAAGTAGTTCCATACACACACGTAAATTTGACAAGCTGATGAATACTGCTGAACACAAAACACACATAAGGGGACACTTATTTAGTGTGTTTTTCTCCCTGAGCCTTTGTTAATTACAGTACTGGACCTGCTGTACTGGAGTGGTTTAGGATTAAGCGCCTGTCAGTCGCTAGTGATGGAAATGTCTCCACTTTCCACAGCCACACCATTTGAAAAAAAAAAAGTATTTAACTCTTTGGATCATTTAATTGTCAAATAACCTGAACATTTCCGTCTGTTTTTCTGTTTTCAGTCAGCATATTGAGATGATTAAAACTGTTAATTACTATGACTGCTACTGAAACATTTGCTACATCATGCTTGGCAGTTGCTGTGTACGTGTGTGTGTGTGTACGTCTGCATGCATACATTTAAGATTATGTCTGTTTGTGCATGCTATTGTGTTGACACAAATGTGTTATCGTTCGTGACAATCCCCCATACCATGACATTTGAGGTGGGCTATGTTTCTGAATGTTTGGCTCTGACACAAAACAAACAATGCTGTCACGTCCAAGCAGTCCAGCTCGGTTTTTCTGGCAGTGCCGCACAATGCTCTTCCTGTCAACACATGCTGTGTTATCTAGAAGATGAAAAATATAGGCCTTCCCTTTGTGTTTGGATGGCAGTGAAATCTCACTTTTGATTCTCACAGTTAATCATGTTACATCACAGTTGCTCAAACTTGAGCCTGTTTGGCTGTCAGCTGCACTGTCGCTGTAATTTAATTTGAGGGAACAATGAGTCTGAGAAAGTATTTGTTTTTAATGGCGTCTTTGCAATTCTAAATAGAATCAGGATGGCTGCTTCGGCATGTCTTTGCTTTGAACTTTTTCCTCTGTAATGTTTTTTTTTGGGGACAGCTTTCAAAATGCAATTTCCTTCATACAGATGTTTTTTTTCTTTGTTCCCTCTGTTTCTATACACAGACTCTGAAGTCATCTACAGAAACAGTGATGGCCACGTCATCAAGTTCAACATCCTTACAAACGAAACAGAGATTGTCCTGACAAACACAACATTTGTAAGAAGATACAGTGTATTAAATTATTAGGATTTGTCATAATGTAAATTCTATCATAATGATTGTTATTGCAAACAGTATTTATCTCTTACTGCCTCTCTCCCTCTTTTTTTATTTTTAATTTCCACTAGATAAATTTCAACGTGGCCAAGTATTCTGTCTCCCCTGATCTGAAATATGTACTCTTCGCTTATGATGTGAAACAGGTAAGTTTCTTAACAACACCAGTACCGTGAGTGTTTTGCATTGAGAAAAAATGGACATCATTTAATATTTTTCACATTCCTGTCATTGTGAGAGTCTTCACTCATTCCTGCATATAAGTGGAGTATATATCTCACTCAGATAATCATGAATGAAATGTAACCAGATGATTCTAGAGGAGTCTGTTCAGTTCTGTGTATTTAAACTGCATGCTTAAGACACTGTTGTTATGGAGTATTGTAGTGTAAGTGGACATACCCTTTTGTCCACAGTGGGTTCAAAGTGGAGTGATGGTTTGCCAGTGGCGGAAAAATGAGTCAGATCCTTTTCTTAAGCAAAAGCAGCAATACCAGAATGTAAAATACTCATGGGTGGGTGGGGGGGCAGAGGGGTCCGGACCCCTCCTTCCTGTGAAAAACATGAGTTGTCCCCCTCAGTATATCATTGTAAACACAAGCGTATAATTTCAAATAGTATAATAATATAATAATATGATAATATGCACTGAAAGCACTTGTGCTAATTATAAATGCAAAACAAATATGTATTATATTATATAATATTATACTGTTGGCTTATACAGAGCCCCCCTGGGGTCAGCTGAGAAAAAAAAAAGCGGCACATGTAAATCTGTACTCTCGGTTTACAAAGTGCTTTCGGATTCATAATGCGTGCCCACAGATAATTGTAAACCGTGCACACGGATTTGTCTTAATTTGATAACAATCGATTCAGTTTTTCTTTAAACCAGCAGCACTTTACTCAGTTGTTGGTTTTGGAGTGAAAAGCACAATAAATACGTTACACAGTGAAAGCTGTGAAAAGTCCAATGCAAAACACAATATAGCATTAAATCTACCCTTAAATCTGGATAAATTAGACTTACTTGGATAAATTGGACTTACTTGCTCCATTCTTTGTTCTCTAAAGAAAGAAATATTGTTTACAAATCCGTGGGCACGGAATGCGA
>NTHP01000665.1:218707-229692 GCA_003416845.1 Oplegnathus fasciatus
CCATGGGCGCACAGATTGCTATTTAACAGTCTTTAAATAGCACAAATCAGTCTAGCTGAGGCTGATGGGAATATCATTAGTTTTACACACATTTGGTCATAAAGTATCAGACAGATTAAAATTTAGACCTGATTGTGGTGCTCGAGAAAAAATCAGGGGATTACCAAAGTGATTACAATTCATCTTGAGGGGGACATGAATGTCTACCAACTTTTTTTGGCAATCCGTCCTTGAGATCTTTCTTGTTCTTGTAAGACACTGAAGATTATCAGTGTACCAGCTATGAGAAATAACTTATTTCTCATGCTGTCGACCTTGTTTTAATCAAGCCAGCACGTACTGCAGGTGTATATAAGTATAAAAGTTCCACTGAGTGGCCAAAGTGGATACCTATCTTCATCATGGATTTAATTGTTTTCATTTTTTTTTTAATTATCTGTTTTTACACATGCATAAAAAGACACATAACAAGCCTCCATCATGTAAGTTTCTTCAAACTTGACAAAAAGAAAAATAAACAGAATTAGGACGGACAAATCAGCAATGTATAGAAAAGCTACAATGTTCTAAACAGACAAAAACTTTTCGCATCATTAAACATATTCAAAATGTTGCTTTCAGTGTTATTATTAAATTTCAGTTTCCTTTATTTGGTGTGATTTTGGCCTTGTGGTATTATGATTTTCATACCAATTGACTGAAAAGACTTTTTGACTTGCAAATCGTGTGTCAAAGACTTGAGACTTGAGTTTGGACTTGGTCCACAAGACTGATAAACAGCTCTGGCTTCTAAAAAATTCACTGTACAGTGAAATACACTGTTACCCATTCTCCCTGATATATTTATGTAACTATCTTTGTTGTCTACCTGGCAGCACGAAACAAACCAACAGCCTTGAGCTTGACACCTGTGTGAGGAAGAGTAAAAACATCACTTATTTTAGGAAAAATAAATTACTTTTCTAATAGGTTCATCTCTGGTGCACTGAAAGAAATAAAACATTCATTAACGCTTTGTGCCCAATTTCAGCGCCTTGGTGGAGATGTGACAGTGTGACAGGGTTTGATTCTTGTTTTTTTCCTGATTCTTACATTTAATTGTTTGCTTTGGTTCAGATATTACAATATGTTTTTTTATATTTCTAACAAATTATGAAGAAATAGCAGTGCATAATGTTCTGGATTTGTCACCACGAAATTGTTTGTTGTCAGCAGCAATAATGTCACTGCCTTGTGCTTCAGCTGCCATCTTGAGCAAAGATCTATAACAACAATGTTTTACTTGTCCATACAGCTCAATTGCTCTGGTGCACAGCCAAATCCACAGTATATATGACATACAATACAGTGTGGAAAATGCTTGACCATTGCAGGGCAGAAACAGAGGATTGGAATAGCTACAGTCAGTCATGGTCCCTGTCCAAGATAAAGAGATACACAGGCAGGCTGGCAGGCTCAGCTGATGGAGCAGTGGAAGCAGAGAATCACCTAGAAGGCAGGAGGCTCGATCAGGCTCTCAGGTAGCAGGAACAAGAGGCATCAGTCAGGAGGAAACAAAGACAAAAAGCAGATCATCACCTGTTTTGTGACTGCATTTTATGATGTTACCTCATCTGTTTTTGTCTACCATAAAACATGGATATAGACACAGAAAAACAAAGTACATCAGTTGCTTTTGTTAACAGAATTTCTTCTCACATTTCAAAGGCATGCAGGTCAGATAAGGCAGGCGTTATTTTATATTTTTAGGAGTGTTAAGAAATTGCATAAAAAGACCAAACTATGTTTCTCCCACACTATTTGACTACGCTGTCTGACTGTGGCATTCAGGCCCACACCCGTTAGCTCCTACTAAAGATGTAAATATTTAAAAACTGGTCACAAATACAGACAGGTGTAAAATCAAAGGAAAAACCTGAATAAATGAGTGGAGAAACATTTGATTTGGTGGCTCTGTTATGCTGTGGGGAGCATTTTGCTGGCATGGTTTGGGTCCACTTGTCCCCTTGGAGGGAAGAGTCACTGCAAATCAATACAAAGTTGTTCTGAGTGATCACCTTTATCCTATGATGAAACATTTTTATCCTAATGGGAGTGGTCTCTTCCAGGGTGACAATGCCGCCATCCACAGGGCACGAGGGGTCACTGATTGGTTTGATGAGTATGCAAATGATGTGAATCATATGCTATGGCCTTCACAGTCACCAGATCTCAACCCAATTGAACACCTATGGGAGATTTTGGACCGACGTGTCAGACAATGCTCTCCACCACCATCATCAAAACACCAAATGAGGGAATATCTTTTGGAAGAATGGTGTTCATCCCTCCAGTAGAGTTCAGAGACTTAGAGAAGCAATGCCAAGGAGTATTGAAGCTGTTCTGGCAGCTAACACCTTACTGAGACACTTTGTGTTGGTTTTTCCTTTAATTTGTCACAATTTGTCAAAAAGGTGTACTGTGCACTCTAGTTTTTAAGATTTATACACTTTTGGTGCTCTACTTACAGCTGCAACAACGAGGAAGCAAAGCTGGAAGCTAGAAAACATTTTTGGCTTACGCACTTTGTGAGCAATTTTCAGTCATGTGAATGGCTGCCATCTTTGAGTACGGTATCCAATTCCTCCACATCCAATACATCCACACATCCACCCTTTGAGGATAGGCCTAGGCATAAAGAACATTAATGAATGAAGATTTGTCAATCTCCAAACAATTTAAAGTTGTTATGTTAACAAGTTTAATTATAGCTCCATGACAAAGAAAACAGTTCTCACTTTGTATGGTTTGTTCTTCATTAAATCAGAGTGCAGCTATGAATATGCACAGTTGATTGACTATTTCTGATGACACAAGTGAGTAGAGAGATGCTCATGTGGTCTGTATGATTTCTGAAGTTTCAGTACAGCCTGTGTGGACGCTGCTGACAGCAGTGAAAATAGCTGACAACAGTGAGTATCCTACTTATGACCAAGGCTTCCAGCCAGAGATACAAATGAAGGCATAATGTGCTGAATGTTTAACCCCTGCAGAGCAACACAAGAGATGGACAAAAGCCTCCTGGCTGTGACACATTTGACGAAAACTGGCAGAGACGCAAGGACAGCCAGTGCACACTTATAGCCTTGATGCTGTAATTTAATTGGTAGAGCCAATGTTGTAAAAAAAACAATTCGGCTATGCAGGCCTTTCGGCCCCACTTGGGTTTGCTTACGTAGTGTTTGTCACGTGTCACATAGAATAATAAGGGTGATGCCTTTATTGATGCATGAAATACTGGCTTTTGACAACATGGGGCTGTTTAAACTCTAAAGAGAGAGATAAGAAATACAGAGACAAATACATCCCAAACTAATCAGCCAATTCAAACGCTACTTGCCTGAACTAACGTGATGCTTCCAGGTGGTCATTTATTTCTATTTATTTCAGTACTACATAAGAACATCTTTCAGTGTGCAGCCCTGTCTCCTAAACCTATCCATTCTGAAGAATTTCTTGATTAATGTATGCAGTATGCATCGTGTAGTATACACAGTATGTATTCTAGTTTGAATGGAAATCCGCACATCATCTGCTATTGTTGTTTCACTTAAAGTATTGTGCTTGTGCACACGCCGCAATGTGCATGAAATCAGATAAATGTTTAACATATAAATGTGAATGCTTTTGTCAATCAGGTGCCAAAACGTACTCACACTGCACAGTAATGCGGCGTCAGCATATGAGGACATGTCCAATCATTGTGTGTAACAGGATTTTATGTAGCATCTGTTTTGTTTAATTTAACAAGCATTATTTTATGTTATTATTTTTTTTTGCCATGATTGCTTTTTAAAATGTCTTTTTCAGACCTGAAGCAGAGTTTTCATGTGGGTTTGTCGTAATCCAAGGCTTTGATCTATGAATTGTACCATGAAGTCTGTGCTTGCAGTTAATCGTAACCTGTAATGAATGATGAAAAGAATAACAAAGGGACCAGGATCTGCTCTATAATGAGTAAACGAGTCTCCTGCTAATCACATTCTTTGATCCCATGCAGGCTTTGAACTGAGAAGTTGTTCTACTGTATATACGGCAGTCTTTGTACTTGGGGTTCATAAGATACACTGGTTATAGTGGGTTATATGGATCTGTTCTGACGTGAGGGAAGGAGTCTCCTATTACAAGGTGTTGGAGAAAGCTCTTTTAGCTTCACCTATCTGTCGGATTACATACTGTTATCTGACCACATCTGTATCTGGGAGTGATTAAACCTTATAAAAGCTCATAATCTCTGGGATTCTTGTTTGTCACTGCTGACAACTGGCTTGTGTTTTTTAGCCTTGCAGACATCTTGTAATGCTCTTGTCAGTGCAAATCCTCGCGGCCTAGTGGCTCTTTCCCATGCATTTTATTAGTTTTTATATGTCCTCTGACATCTTTTGCATTAGAATCTGGCAGGGAACGTTTGTTACATGATCTCTGTCTCTCTCTGTCTGTCTCAACAGGCATAATTTCTGTCACTCTTCCACTGAAGCTACAAAACATCTGAAAAGACAAAAAGAAGCTGATTAGCTTTAAGCTATAAAGGCACAGAAGTGTGTGGGTTTGAAGTTGACTGATGACTCACTGACTCTGAAATGACAGCCTCCATTGTTTGCATGTCGAGGCATAAATGGATTGTATGCCTGCATTTGTTCTGTATTTTCTGCTATACAGGTACAAGATTTCTGCTTGTTTCCGGCTGTCAGTACAAACGTTGGAAAGCTATTTTCCTACAGTTTTGTCTTGAGAATGTTCTGGAAAATATAGATGGAGTTGTCTTGAAAGTAATTTATTCTATATATGAGATGAGGAGAGAACAAATGAGCTAAGTGGTGAATGCAAGCGGGGAGCCACAGATGTAATGCAGAAAACAAAGGTAAAATAAGAGACAGAAACTCTCAGTTGAGCCCCCTGGTATTTTAGAAATAGAACCAAATATCCCACTGATGTATAATTCTACGGTTGGAAAACAGCACCTGCGTCCCAGAAAAACATATCTGTATTCTGTTTGTCTGTAAATAAATTCAAAATGAGTATGTTTGAATGGTGGCTGCCGCAGTGAAAGGTGATACGGACTATTATATATCAACATTTCTCCCATCATGCCAACAAAACACAAACGCCTTTGTGATTTTATTGTTAAAGTACAACACCTGCATTCTTTACTGTGTCTCTAAAAGCCTCTGGATGCTGTTGGACATGCGGAATGTACTCTGACCATAAATACATGCAGAATATTATGAGAAATATACACAAAGGGAGCAGGGAGAGCAGCAAACGTAAAGTCAACACAGCAGGCAAAGTCAAAACATACATTGAGGTATTTAGGCTTGGGAAATATGATAAAATATACTGTGAGCTGACAGAAATGTATCTGTCAGAGATTATTCATACAGAGGTATCCATACCTTTAATATCTCTAGGCCACTGCAGGCAATGTTTCAACTCAGTGAGCAGGACAGCCTTATTTGAATATGGGATCTGGACGATTTTGCATCAGTGTGATGGAGCACCATGAATTGTCTAGTATTTAAAAGAGACATTTTCATCTGTTATTAAAGTTAGAACCTGGGTTCAGATGAGATGGAATGATCAAGAGGCTACCACCTCAGATAAGTGTGATAATATGACACACCTGTCAATCAAGAAAACCTGCCCGTTAAGTGTCTCAAAGCCTTAAAGACTGGTTATGATAACTTTGCACTCACTTAAGTAATTGCATTTCTAGTGATGCTGACGCATTCTGAGATCTCAGCAGTTATTTTATTGAGTACAGTGTTATCATACACTATTTGGCCAGAGCTACAAAAATAAAACCCAAGTTGTAATAAAACATGTCTTTTCTTTAAAGTGGCAATAGACAAGTTTTTTGCTTTAACTTATCATTATGAAGTAAATGTTGATTGCACAATGTAATGGCTATAGAATAATGACGTCACTGTTTAGACTGGTTCCCTATAAGCCTCTGCTTTCTCTAAGCAATTCTGTCTGCCACCGGGTACGATCTCCTGCGAAAATGAAGGCTTGATTTACGGCACATGCTACGTTGTATGCTACATTGTGTGCTACATTGTACGCTACTTTGTAGTTGCACTGAGTGTACCGTCAAATAAACTGCTGGCCGTTACAGTTTATTTTCTACTCAGAGTGAAAATGAAAAATGAAAATCAACGGACAGAAAATATGCTATCACCGTCTCTGTTGTGCAGTTTCTTTCATTTTGTAAAGACATATCATACCAACCCAGTTCGCTTTTCTCAACACATACTAAAGAATTTCCATCAGCTTTCATGTCTCCATTATAGACTAAATGAATGAATAAACTCACGCTTTTTCTCCTACTCCCCCCTCCACCCCGATGTCAATCCCTGTTGTAGTTACTTGTTTGTGCGAAGCGATACTCGAACTATATTATTACTCAATATAAAATAATGACAATTTCAGTTTACCTCTTCAGTGAACATGCTTCTTTCTTATCTCTTATTTCCAAAGTGGTGTTGATCATTTTTTCAAGGAAATTTGGGAACAAATGCAGTGTGTCCCTTGTTGTTGGTAGTTGTTAGGCTCTGAGGAAAACGGAGAGCGATCCGATTGTCTATGTCTTATATCTTTTATGTCTTATTTTATTATTTTTTTTTATTGCTATGGACCCTCTTGTGAGTCTGAAATAAAGTTTGAATTAAATTGAATTGTCTTTGCGACAGCGGCGCCAACAATAATACCACTAGGAAACACTGGGGGGAGTTGAAAAGTTGTCTATTGCCACTTTAAGGTTGCTGTAGCCAATTAGCGTAATGTAGTGTTTTGTTTTTTCCCAGTTTTTTTACTTTGTTCAAGTTTTGACCAAATCAAAGCAGAGACTGAAGCAGTTTTTTGAAGTTTGATTTTGATCGTTGGATACAACTCTGGGCAATGGAGTGAAGATGAAATGTTTATTCAAGTTATCTTAGAACCAAACTAATGGTGTGTTTTTTGCAAAGTCTCTAAATGGGCCTGTTATAATGGGAGGCCAGTGCAGTGTCAAACACAAAGGTGCAAAAGTTCAATACCTCAATACTTCATACCTGTAAGTGTAGCAAGAGGCAACATTGCCATGGCAACCAGATGGTTTCAGGGTGCTGTACAGTGTCAGCTGCGCATGTCCTATAGTCCTTGTTATTCTTTAGTAGCCATTTGGCCCGACATGTTTTCCACTGTACAGATCCATCCAGAGAGCTACTCCCACTAGACTATCGATTTTCTCTTTGCTTAGAAGTGGGCTGATGCCAAGCAGAGAAGCGGGGGACTCAGTTACACTTCTTCTGTGGTGACACTCCCAAGACACTCTTTAAGTGTGCTGTTTTTTTTCTTTTTTTCTCTTTGTGTTACTCACATGTTGTAGTTTCATGTCATACAATAATACCTCTTGGGAAACGACATACTGTAAAGCTCTTGTCTATAGTGAACTGAAGTCAAACCAGAGCTTTGGGTTCTGGTCTAGGAGACATTTTTCTAATAAGACATTTCTAATGACACAAATTACACATTGACAGTGTAGAGGCAGAAATGGTAATTTCTTTTAGAATTATGTAATATTGTTGTTTGCTTTTGCCTCCAAAGTATATTTTAATACACCAACCACATGCCATATGTATGTTGAAAGAGTTATTGCAATCATCCATCCTACTCCATTATTTATTCCCCCACAGATAGAGAACTGTGGATTTTGTTTGCCATACTTTAAAGAACTTTCACTATTTCCCACAAGCCCGAGCAATGTCACCAACTTGACAGTGGCCATGGCTATGAAAACTGACTTGTCAATCTCCCTATGGCTATAACAAAAACACAACTTCTTAACTCACTTTTTTAAAGACAATCCCAAAGGAGAGAAAGGGACAAAGATAAGAAACATTTAAATTAAATGTTATTCAGCCAATGTGGTAAATCATAAATAATCTAGCTAGCTAGCTCTGCAGCTAGCCAAGGACTACCTTGGTCCTTAGTCAATATTCTACAAAACTGAGACAATTCAGGGATGTAGAAAACTTGTACTACAACCATGATGTAAATCAGCTGACCGAAATTAAAACACAAATAAAAAGATAAATAGCTGTAGCAGACAAAATTAAAACAATTGTATCAATTTATTGACAATTAAGGGGACTCTAATGCTCATTGACTCTAATGGTTTTTAACCAGGATTTAAGTGGCGATAGATGGGGAAGATCTGACAATGGGGGGCAAACTGTTCCACAGTGTGGAAGCACAATGGAAAAAGCCTGATTACCTTTTGATTTTGACTGGGAACATGGGATGATGAGGAGTACCTGATCACAGGATCTGAAGGATCTGAGGAGATGTAGGCTGGTACCAATCAATGCAGAGATTTAAAAACTAATTGAAGAATCCTAAAATGAATCAGCCTAATCATGTGACGTTTAAAGAGAAGGAAACAGGAGAGTAACTAAAAGAAGGTTGTCATTGGGGTTGGGTTCCAATAGTTGGATTCCATTTTGGATCCAGTTCCTTGTTGTTTTTCACGTCACTGTTTTTTTCAGCTAGATCAACATGGAAAACATGTAGGTGGCAGGATTTTAGCTGGTGTTTACCACTATTTACTGGTTAAAATGACAAACATCACTATATTATGTCAGCTATAGCTGAGTCACATTCATTCAACTAAAGTGCTCTCTGCAAGGCAGTGACTGTGCTGTGCCAAAGATCTTTTTTAAGGGGAAAAGAAACACCACAATATGTGCTTTCAAAGATCAACCTTGTAATATTAATAACTTTTTGTTATATTGGCACCAATGCTTTTGGTTTTAGACATGATATTCATCTTCATAGTGTTGTATTCGAGTATTGGAAATGTCACAGCCTTTTTTGTTTTATCATCGCGCTGGTAACAAAGGTCACCATACCCATGTGAGCTCTACACCTCATTTAATGGAGTACTGCTGAAAAGTTCATTTGAGTGCTCATTTGGGGCCTGTGGAGGGTTTTTCTATTTCATGGCAGAAAATTAGAAATTTTCAGCATGTCAGAGTTTGAGAAATGTGTCTGAGCACCTTGGAGAATCCGTACTTACTCCCAGGCACAGTTCTCCACAACATAGAGAGATATTTGTAATAACGCCTGCAAATTTATATTGAGCACACTCAACCCCTGTGTCAACTGCAGTACATTCAGTATGCGCTGAGAAGTTACACTCTGCATAAAGTCAATATGAGTCACTGCGAGCTGGGTGAATCCTCTTCTCTCTAAACAGTAATTTACTTTCACTATGAACAAGAGTCTGTATTATTGATGTTCCAGCTTATTGTTATGGGCCGTTCATGGGTGCTTAGGCTTGAATCCAAAGCCTTATTGTAGTCTTTGTATAATGTGTTTGTAACTACCATAAGCCTCATTAACATCTGTTTTGTTTCTTAGACTTGTACTTTGGAGAAAAAGATAATATACTCTGCTCTCCGTAGGGGTTGGATACCATGTACACTGGGACATAAACCTAGTGTCGGATGTAACATTTCACATTTAAGAGACGTGCAGCATACTGTAGTTACTTCTATAACACTTGCACCTGCAATAACCAATTGTTTGGCCTCATGGTGGCAGCAGAGACAAGCTATGAACACAACACTGACAGATTCTGATCTTTTAAGCGAATATTGTGAACTTGTTAGCAAACTGTTTCCTGTTTACACATCCGGCAGATACAGAGCCAAATTTGCATGATTGTTTTTCATCAGATAAATGTAAGTCCAACATTCACTCTCCTTTTAGCTCTGTTTTTGTGTCCACCAACTCCTGAGAAACATTTCTGGCTGTCTAGCTTCTAAATGCTCCACTATGTTCGCCTATAGTTGCTAACTGTGTCTGCTGTGCAGGTAGCATACAGTGGGTTTTTAGAGCTGAAACCAGCTGCCTGCTGTGGCTGAAAACAACGCCATGAGAGCGGTGAGACTGAACCAACACAGTAAAGCTGTGAGCCAGAAAACAAGCAAGATTTTTTTAGCATGAAAGATGCTAAAAAATCTCTGTAGAGCTGAGGGGAACTGCAGAATCGAGTTATAATTCTCTAATTGTTGTTTGTCACTATGAGTGACACCTTTCACATTACTGAGGCATTTGATCCACTGTTATAAAAATACTGATTATAGCTGCTTTAAGTAATTTCTGTTAAGATGCCGAACCCTACCAATTGAGGCCTTGCAGTGGCTTTGCCATCTAGCGCCAAGCACCATATTGAAGGGCGGAAATAAATGCAAACAATAAGATAAAATAGTCATCAGTTATCTGTTAAAGTTTTTACAGTAAATGGGGTCAGTTTCCATCCACTGACCACTCTCACATACAGAGGTGAAAGTAGGTAAATGTGACACCATTACTGTCCCTGCTGAGGTGCTTACATGCCTAAAAATAGTAGAATGTATTCACAAACAAACCTCTGCTCTACTTTACATCTGTAAAAAGAAATGATAAAGACACCAGTCGAACGTGCTATTCAGCATAATTACACTTGAATACAAACCCATGTGTGAACAGGGTGGGGGGTGTTGCATCAAAAATGTAATCTGATACAATTACTAATTACCTGTTAAATGTAGTCAGTAACCTAATCCAAATATCACAATATCAAAGTAACGTAACTTGATTACTTTCCGTTACTTTTGGATTACAAAATATGCAACTAAATATCGATAAGAAGATTTTTACTTGTGTATTCTGTAAGACTTAATATAACATTTTATGTTTGTTAGGTTTATTAATTGTTTGTCCAGCTATTCCTGCCTTTGTTATGTGCGAATGACCATTTAGATTAATAGCTGTAGCCTAATTATGCACATTTAAATGTACTTTGTTAAAGATCCCAAATACGACATTCAGAGCCAGTAGTTGTCGCAGTAGAGCACAGCATCTCAGACCAAAACAAATGGGCTCAAATGGACTTCATTCAAACTCGACAGAAACAAAATAAA
>NTHP01000665.1:236439-252881 GCA_003416845.1 Oplegnathus fasciatus
TTTTGCTGTTTTTTTCAGGGAGGTTTGGGAGCTAGACCCTCCTGAGGTGGTGAACTCGGTCCTGCAGTACGCTGCCTGGGGAGTGCAAGGCCAACAACTGGTGAGAACACAGAAGAACACTCCACAGCCTTTCAGCGCCGCTTTACTTTGCCTGCATTAGATTTATTGCATTTCAGGGTTATTGAAGATTAAATCACATACTTTCTTTTCAGTACATTTAGTTATTTATCTCTCATACCTGCTGAAGCTTACACTAATTATGTTATCGTAAAAGCATGCTTTTTTTCTAGGATACATAAGAGTTACGTTAAAGAACCACATGCTCATTGATATTTGACTGCAATTACTAACCAAGTAATGACACATTGAATCAGTAGTAATAACACATAAGGTTGCTTTCTTTTCATGTAAGTTTTTTCCTTTTCATGTAGTACAGATTCAAAAAGTTTATTTACTTTATTCTGTAGCCTTTAAATCCAGCATATTTGTTGCTGAAGTCCAGCTGCACCCAACTCACATTTTCTGCAGAAAAATAAAACACAGTATTTTGAAGGCTCTGATTGTGGGGCCAACAAAATAAGAATTTATCTTCAGCTCCAGGCCTGTGGATGACACTGTGCCATATGAACAGATACAAAGTGTCATGGCAGTTTTCAACATGCTTGGAGCTGTGTGTGTGTCTTTCTGCTTTTACCGCATGCGTATTTGAACTGTGAGGCCACAAAAAAAAAAAAAGTGGTTTTAGTGCCATGCGCCTCTAATTCAGAATTCTCCGCTCTACTCATAATGTACTCAGGTTCAATTTTTGAGGGAAGGTAATTAGATGCTAATTTTCTCCCATCATACCTTTTTATTTATCTACACCGACCAGATGGGGAGGCTTTTTTGTTGACAGCTAAAAGGCTAAAGCATAGTAGAGCTGATTTGTCCATGTTTGCAAATTTCAACGTGTAATATTTGAGCATAAAGCAAACACAACTCCATTAGGAAGTCATTATGGTGATAAGGAGGTGAGAGCTAGACAGATGTGAAGGCTCTCTAGCTCTCGAGTGGCATGGCGGCATCATTAGCCAGAAGTGCATCTTTGGAAACAATGACATCACGTGTGTTTTGTGAACGAGTTTGTAAGTGAGCCTCATAGCAGTTCTTTGGGAATTTGTGTATTCTCATCAGGAAGATGCCAGAAAGTTGCCCTTCGAATATGAATTAGGGGTGTTCACTCATCCGTCTTCAGCAATGCATTGGTCACACATAGCAACACTAAACAGGACTAGCTGAGCAGGATAATCACTTTTTTTCCAGTTTGAAAAGTTTTCTAATTAGGTGTTGTTTGAATGTCTTTGATAATTTGTGAATTAATGAATCAGGGGTTTTCAAAGTCTGACACTGTTTTCATGATGTCGGAGATATCGGAAAGTGTAAGTCACACTGAATTTAATAATATGGGTTTCATGTCTGTGTGTTCAGACTCTGTGTGTTCAAACTGAGTTATCCTCCTAGAAGGAGTGCCATTTTTGATGCAAATTGCGGCAATTGGGAGCTAAGGGTTTTAAAGTAACTTAATTGCCTCCTTGTGGAGGTGCGCCTCACTGCTTCAAAACCTCTGATGTAAATTATACTGACCATTTTCCAGAGTTACTACTCTTATCTGTTTAATCCACCTTTATTTACAGTAACCTGTAGTTACAGATGACTTATATTATCCATATTTTGCAATTGGTAAGCAAAATCGTTTTTACACGTTCAACAATGCAACATTATTAGAAGTACCTAGGATATTACTGTAAAGGTTAGTATCAATTTTATTTAATGTTTTTTCATACTTTTTCCGATTTACACATCAAACAGACAAAGAGCAACCTTAGCATTCATTTGGATTCTAGTTTTTGTCCACCCAACGAGTGTAAGTCCTCTCCCTATCGCTCTGTTTTGGTCTCCACCAACTCCTAAGGGAAATATCTGGCTCTTTAGGTGCTAGATGCTCCACTATGTTCACCAGCTAGTCACTGGGCAAGCGTGTAGTTGATTCATTAGAACTTTTTCACTAAAAGCAGCTGGTCATCTATGAGGACCCCATTCACATTACACGTAGTTATTTGATCAATTGTTAATATAAAAATATTGATTTGTGTAAACAATACTTGCATGGCCATATGAGTTGTTGGTTGCTGTAATAATTTTTCCTCTCCACAGTGACAGTGAGGCGATCCCCTCTTAGAGTGACTCCGATGTTAGAGATGGGGGACAAAATCCACAGTCCTCATTATGTGAAAACATGCATTTAGTTGAAGCAACATGAGGCTTCAACAGAGTGAGTTAACAAATTCGAGGGGATAATTTCAAAAAGATAAAGTCAGTTTAGTACAAAAAAGTTACAGTCCTTTTAGTCCAAAAAGAAAGGGTATGGAAGTTGGAAAAATATTGAGAGATTTACACATTGTTGGCTTTGGTCTTTTCATGGGATTTGTTGACAATACGACTCTCACTACGCCAGCTTTATCGTTGTACGTTAAGGTCATGGACGGAGCTTTGAGATTTTCATGTTGGCATTTGGAGTGGTGAGGGCTTCTTAATTGTAAACACTAATTCAAATGTTCATATATTGTTGGGAATTGACTACTTTCCATTCACAAAACAAACACACAAATTCATTTGGTTTTATTACTGTTTTGACTTGAAGTCATGTCACCTAGAGGGAATGAAACCAATCTCA
The DNA here is from genome assembly GCA_003416845.1 of Oplegnathus fasciatus. NCBI lineage: Eukaryota > Metazoa > Chordata > Actinopteri > Centrarchiformes > Oplegnathidae > Oplegnathus > Oplegnathus fasciatus. The sequence goes on from NTHP01000665.1 coordinate 239,153, forward strand.
ATAATGTCTTTGTGGTGGTAACATGAAAAAACCAACAATATCTGAATTTCCTGTTTCCCAGGCCCAGATCTCTAATTTCCAGCTTCTGTAATCTGATCAAATCTGCAGCAATAAAACCTCAAATGGTGGATTATGCTCACTCCACAGCTGTAGTAATGACCCCTTCCATTTTAGAATAGAACTTGGTTCTTGCAAAGTCTGCTGTTAAATAATCATTTCTCTGAACCTTTTACCACATGCATAGTCTGCCTTCTGGACTGATGATATCTTGATGCCTTCCAGCTAGACAGGAGAAGGCCCTACTGACTGTGAGGTTGTGTCAGTGCAGAGAAAGGCCCTTTGCTAATGAATTTTTATATAAGATCACATAAGGCCACAGACTTTGGCCTTTTTGAAAAGGCCAAAAAAGATTCAGTTTCCATCTGAGAGAGAATTTGGCCTGTGTAATATTGAGAGATGGATTCTCTGTTGTTTGTTTGACAAGTTGGATTTATACTTTGTGAGGTGCGTCAGCTAAGTTCAGCATTGTTTTTTTCTACAGGGAGATGTAGGTAGCACTCTCCATATGGTTGGTGCTGCTAATGCAAAGTATATACCTTCTGTATTGTTCCAAGTGGCACAGTGGCAGACTTTGAAAAACCCCTGAGGTAGAGGATTCTAGTTTTGGGATTTTAATTTACTGTTGATGCCTTTGGAGGAGTAACAGGTTTACTTCCACAAATACAGTTTACAGTACATTAGAGTTAATCACTTCATGACTTACCGACACTGCCTTGCATCTTTAATCCTAAAAGAATAGTTTGGATGCTTGAGCAGATACTGTGTGTGTTCAATATAATCATTTTTAATCCAGTGGATCTGTGCTAAAGTTGTGAAGCCTAAAATCTGGCACATACTTGAGAATTTTACAGCCATGCACCAATTTTCCTCTCTTGCAACATTTCTCTATTCCCTACCATACAATGTGACATTTAAGTCATGACTGATTGTTCTTTGTCTCTATAGATCTACATATTTGAAAACAACATCTACTACCAATCAGATGTCAAGAGTAACTCCCTTAGGCTAACGTCCTCAGGGAGGGAAGGGGTCATCTTCAATGGGATTGCTGACTGGCTCTATGAAGGTACAAGTCAGCTCGTTCTCATACTAAACTAAAGCATGCAATTTAGACCTTTTCCTGGTAGCTGTTTCAAGAAACTACGCCAGAGAATCTCTCATTGCCACAGTGGGTTTTAAACATTGCGAAGGTACAAATGATAATATCTAACTTAACTTTCAAAGCGTTGACAGACTGTCTCATTAAACTGTAAATGCCTGTGTTTAGAAACATTACCTTATAAAAGACAGTGGTTAAATATTCATAATGTTTGTTCTAGTGCAGATATCTCCCCACAGGGTCTGAGGAGTCGTTTTATGTGCTTTACACACACTGCATGCACTTAGCGACGTTGGCCAATCTCTCAGGAGAAAAGAAGATTATGTAAATCTTAGAAAAAGGCAAGCGACCGCAATAACTGCACTGCTGTTTTGTCTTCTTTTTTTCTTTTTATTCTTTATTATATTTGTGAAGTATAATAATGTAGCAATCAGTGACGGTTGACCCCAAAGAACTTCATTTAATGCCTCCTTTGTTATATTAGCTCTTTTTTCCACTTCAGTGTGTTTGCTTCTGTATCTGTATTTGAAGAGCATGTTCATACAGTATATAACCATTAAGGACTGAATAAGACTGCATTTTCTATGTAATGTGAATTATAATACATTTAAACATTTATCATCACTTACATTCAACGGGTCATTTGTAGTATGACACAGGTCAGTATCATCAGCTGAATATGACTGTTAAAGATGTTGTTGAATCAATTCAGAGGACTGATCTTGTGACTGTCACAATATAGAGAGATATTGTGTGTGAGTGTTAACACAGATGAAGAATTATTTTACTGAGTTTCATGCTTTTAGTACATCTTTACTGTTTAAACCATTTAATCTGTTTATTTGTTTCTTCATGTCATTACATTTCAACCTCAATACTAATGTTAATTCATACAGAAATGTCAGTAACAGATATACATATTCACACAGAGTCCCAAATTCAATGTACAGTATACACAGCTGAAGTATACTGTGATTTAAAGTGGCTATAAGTAGAAGTTTAAAATTTCCAACTTTGGTGCCCCGACTGGAAGCGCGAAAGAAGGCAAAAATGTAATAATCACATCAAAATTCTACACATAGTTAATCCAACTTTAAGCGCCTGTTGGCATTTTGATCTTTAAATTGCAAGATTGATTTCAGTAAAAGAATGTAGCTCATCCCGTGTCTCCTTTCAAACAGAGGAGATCCTTCAGACCCATGTGGCGCACTGGTGGTCACCTGATGGAGAGAGATTGGCCTTCCTGGTCCTTAATGACAGTCTGGTGCCCAACATGGCTTTACCTCGTTTCACCGGCATGACATACCCCAAAGGAAAGCAATACCCTTACCCCAAGGTAAACATTATTTAGAAGAGACACATGCCATAATATCACTGGACAGTTTGCACACTGGATACATGACCATTAGCCATGCTTAATGTGAAGAACATATGTTGCCATTTTTCCTGTTCAACATTTTGGGACGTATACTGGTTTTCTTTTGTCTTTTTGTGCACAAATTAAACAAATGAGTTTTAGAGTTGATGGAAGGTGTTAACTTTTTCACCAAGCCAATGTACTGTAGGCTAACCATATTCTGTCTCAAGCTCTGTTGAAGTTTAGTTTAGTTTAATTTAATACTGGCCGTGTTCATCTGCTGTCCCTGGGCAGGTAGACACAAACTATCGAAATCTATTATACAGGCAAGTTAGGGTATTTTAAATTAACTATTTTTGTGTACCCAGGTCTCTACTAACAAAACATGTCCATAGAATAATCCAAAGGTAAATACACCTGAACGAGGCCAGCATAAAATGTGACCTGTTCTCTACAAAATGGATTCTCAAAACATCGGGCATTGCACTAACTACAATTTTTGTGCTTTGATATTCTGGTGATTTATTTTTCTTATTTCTTAAATAATGTATTGTAACAATTTGATATCACAGTTTTACATTTTCAACACTGTTTGAAATCAGCAAGCTAAAAGAAAAACAGTGCTGTACACTGTAAGAGGCAGCAAACAATTTCCCCCACTGACAGCAGCTTCACATGAACAGAATGCAGAGCACCACTGTGATCATACAAATAACCCAGTTTTGACAAAGTAGTTGGCCAGCTACAATAGCTTCTCCCATCTTTGATTAAAAGCAACACCTGATGTTCTCTCTGTTGATATTTCTATAGGGCTCTCTCTGTGTTTCTTCAGAAGTCATTTTAGGAAACACAGGAAATAAAAGTAGAGCAAGTTGTTGCAGGTGAAGTGAAAAGGGAAATTACTACAAAGAATCCCAAATTAACTTCTAGAATGAATGTAACATCATACAACGCTGATCTTAACAGTGTAGTGTGATGTACAGTGTCTGAGAAAAGGTGTCTCTTTCAAATGAGAACAGTTACAGAATGCAATTGCTTGTTCTTTATGGTTGTAATTTACAAGTGCTCCAAAGAAGTGTTTCTCCAATGCATCACGCTTAATCAGCAGTCTTTTTTTATGTCTGTTGTTTAGTTTGACAAAACTCCTAATCATTTCTGCATAACAACACGTGCATAACTGTCTAACTGCATGTGCTTTTGAAAGAGTTGAAAGGGGCTTTTAAGGGGATGTTCTCAATGAAATATTCATTCCAAATCACTACATCATTGTGTAGCACTTTATAAGTCACACTTGCCATTTTGGATGGTGTTGCACAAAGCATTCCCACTGCAGTGATGTGAAGCTTTTGTCTAAAGCCTGGACTTTTGATTCTGCACGCAGGCTGGCCAACCCAACCCGGCAGTGAAGCTCTACGTAGTCAATCTTTACGGGCCGACGCACACGCTGGAGCTCATGCCTCCAGAGACGCTCAAACTACGGTGAGAAGAGCTGCATTTAGTTTGTCAAAGTTTTGCATCAGCCGCAGTGCCGCTTAAAGGTACACTTTTGACATTTTAAACTTTAAACGATCACTTTTCCTCACTAGACACTCGGCACCTTTAATTGGGAAATCTTGTACACTGCAGCTTACTGTGCCCCTGCACTGCAGTCACAGTAGCTGTAACTGTTACTTTCCATGAAGATAGCTAATAAACTGAAGGACAAACAATGACCAACAAATCCCAGCCTGCACGGGTCTCAGGCAAAACACTATTTTTGTATCAACATGAATGCAGCTGCATTTGTCATTTCAACATGTTTTAGAGACCACATAATCTTATAACTGTTAATGAATCTCTTGTGACTTTATTTATTTAAAACTGCTGTATGTCAACACGACTTCTTCCTTCTCCATCTCCTTGCACTACTTGTATAAATTTATTTTATCACTGGACTCTTGAACCACTCTGCCTCACAAAAGTGTGTGAAATGCTAACCTAGTCATATCATAGAAATGATGTTCTCTGTGCACAAAACGTGAGAGACATCTCTTGTACCACGAGGAAAGGACTGTGTAGAAGAGACATTACAAAAGAAAAGCAGCCGCTTGACACTGAATTCATTTAGTAGAGTCGTAAGGACCTCGAAGCTGGGAAATTAACCATCTCCTAGCATGCATCTCTGAGATTTCTGTATTAGCAATCCATTATCCTTGGCAGTGTACGGGCAATTAACAATTATACAACTTGAAATAACCAGTGTAATTATGTTTTTCATAGGGAACATTATGTGACCATGGTGAAATGGATCAGCAAGACTAAGACATCTGTCAGGTGGTTGAACCGGGCGCAGAACATCTCCATCCTGACCGTGTGTGACACCACCACCGGAGCCTGCGTCACGGTGTGTGTGTGTGTGTGAGAGAGAGAAAGAGAAATGTGTCTTTAGGTAGAAGAATTTTCCGCTAAATGAATAGTAGAAAACGGAAATTTCATTTCCTGTGCAATGCAACGTAATGCTCCACATTTACTTCATGTAAGGCTAAGTAGTGCTTATCAAACTTTATTGGAGTGCTCTTTGGAAGGTTTGTATTTGATCAAGCCCTGTAACAGTCCATGAGTTATTATATCTGATTTGATTTCCGAGGTAACCTGTCGAGTGTTTGTTCCCTGCACTTGTTTTCTTCAACTTTTTCACGAGCACTTGTCATTCTAAATGATTTTCCTCTTTATATCCACTAAGTGGTTGCTGTCTGCCAGAATGGCAAGAATGGTGGCACCTGTTATCTACGTTAGACTGAAATTACAGGTACCTTAAGTACTTTTGTGAGACACTCATTAACCTTTTCAGCAGTTACGAAGACAGCTATTTTAAATTCTAGCTGAGCTACAAAAGTTAACGATAACAAATGCATCATGCACCAATCCATGGAAATGTGTAAAAGATGGTCAAATACATCAAGGATGTCTTTATTTCATGTAACGCTGTGGTGACATCATTTCCTGCAGACTGTAATTAAATTACGTAATGTGTGAACGCTCCCTAGTCGGAATAAAGGGAGGTTTTCCTGTTCTTACCATCCTGCCAATATTGTGTGAATGCAGCATAAGGGACATACAGGTACAAATATTTCACAAATCAGAATCTACGGTAGCTTCAGTGAAATCCATGGATTCATCGAGCGAGCAGATCCACTATCTTACTGACGCGAAGATATACTGAAGTACAATCCTGAGAACTAAATGCCAGGGGGGAGTAAATAGTATAGTATGGAGAAAGTAGACAGAAGCTCGGAGAGCTATTGTGACTGACTACAACATGCATGTGCATGTGCATGTTCCCAGCTTGTTAGGCTGTTAGACGTTAGCTGGCCAGCTACAGCAGTTCATCAAAAAGCTCTATCTGTTTGAATCTTTTTAACTAATCATTTTTTGGCTTGAAGAAAACTTTGCTGGAATTGCAGCACATCTGCTGGAGTAAACTCCCTCCACATTCTCTCCTTATTTGAATGACACACAGCAGCGTTAACCCTGCAGTTGAACTGTGTGACTCAACAGGCTCCTCTCCAGTTCTGTGATTCCTGATTTGGTGTGATTTGCACGAACAAACATGCCGCCCAGCCAAGAGGCAGCTTAGCTCAGGCCTGGACACAGCGCCCAGCCTCCCCTGCCAAAACTCTGGCTCCCGCTCATGCATATTGGTTTGAAATGAGGGCTCAGACTGGGAATGGTGTCCCCAGTGGCGTTTTAAAATAAACGACAAAATAAGGGGTCCATTATGTGACAGATGATTCTGTCTGGAAAATACGCCACTGAAGTGTTGTTCCAAAATAAGTTATAATAATAATTTTACAAAATATGAAAAGTGCAAAAGTGTTATACTTTTGCAAATGTTTTGCTGACATAAAAGAAAATGTATTTTGGGAAAGAATGTGATTACACTGCATCTATACTGCTCTGTTGTTCACTATTTTAAAACCTCTGTGTACCAAGTAGAAGTACAACCCAGTACCAGGAAAGAAAGGCTGTAAAGACGAGAGGATTTTGATGATCTGGGTGAATTAACACCAGACTGACATTTTGCTCTGACATCTTTTTCAGAGACATGAAGAAAGCTCTGAGCTCTGGCTTTCCAAGCAGGTAAATTGCTGTCCATTCCATGTGTCATAGTCTATCCTTAACATTTTTTAAAGCATGTGCTCCAGTGTTGTAATTTCCCTTGATGTCAATCATCTCTATCTCAGTATCTTTCAAATTATGTGACATAAAGGACAAATTCACCAATTTTCCACCTCATCTCTACGTATTTCTATCCACACTCTTCTCAATACTCTCAAAAAAAGCTTCATTCATCCTCGAAATCCTACAACTGATGATGCAAACACAGGATGGGAAGTGGCAAGAAGGCCCCTCGAATCATCAGATCGTCAGCAGATGAAGGATTGGATTTAGGAGCAAAGAATAGAGTCTTGCTATGGAGAAGTGCATTGTGTGTATAGGACAAGTTGAAAATCAAAGAAGCAGCCATTTAAATCAATGTTTTTTAAATCAACTGGAGCACATATTGAGCTTTTTATAATGTTTGACTGTAAAACAAAATAAATATTTGAATAATCTTTTCTTGTCAAGATGGACTTTAGCAAAGCATGACTGCAGTGTAGAATTTACTTATTTGATCATCAGCCTCTTTGCTTGCGTAGTTATGATAACGGAGCCGTGGACATTCAATAACCTGGCAGCAAATAAAAACCAGCAAGGCCAAAACATGACACTTAGATATGCTGAAAAAATTATCCAACTATTATTTTCTCTGAGTTCAGAATGAAACACTCTCGTTTTGAGCAGTTGAGAGTGCAGTCTCTCAGCTTTAGCGTTTTTTATTTACTCAGAGAGTTGGAAAGCAGAGACGGAGGCAGAGGAGAGAAAATCTCTGGCAGGATTTGATCATATAGCCCTGCAGCCGTACATGTTTGGCTATAGCGGCGGGTAATTTAACCACTTGACAATCTTGGCATGCAGAGCTGCTTGTCTTTGTTAAGGTGGTAATCTGCGAGATGCTCATTTACTGACTGTGAGGTTGTGTCGACGCAGAGAGAAGGCCTTTGCAAACTGATTTTTATGTAAGATTGTCTCATAAGACCTCAGAGATCTACAGCACTTTCTCGGAAGTGCCAAAGGCTCATTCTGGGTAAACTCTCTCCATCTGAGGCAGAATGTGTTTGTGTTACAGAGGGAGATATTTACTGGGTGTGGGTTTAATGAATTTAAACTTGTCAAATGAAACCACCCAGTCAAGCATTGCCTCAATACACAGCAGGATATTTTGGCTGGAGTTAAAATATTTAAAGAGGTTATCTAAAATGTCTTCTTTTTTCACTTTGCCAGAGGTCACTTGAGTGTCCAGTACTATGGTTTTCTGTTGGCCAAGTTCAGTGGTGTTAAAAGTGCCATCATATAGAAGTACCAGCATCTTTTTGTTAAATCCTCACTGGCTGGTAATAGTCTGCCAAACCTCATGTCTACAGTTTATAACGCAGTCTTTCTGTTATAAATTTGAATTCCCCAAACGCAATCCCAGATAACCCTGATGACATCAGTATGACATCATCAAGGTTATTTTCCCAGACTTAAGAAAGCTTCTCCACAGAATACATTATGCAGTTGTTTTCACTGGTTGAGTCGTATTCCCCATAATGAGTAAATTGATGTTTATGTGTTAAATCAGTGCAGCGCCCCATTAAGCACTTGCATAAATGTACTTATTTTTTATCGTTATCTTGGTTAGAGTTTCAGGTAGCGGGAAATGGTGCACTCACTGCTGATCATGCTCAACTACCTATTTCCCTTCCTGGAAAAGGGTTCACTCACTCAGTGTTTTGTCAATCAGCAGTCTCGACAGTAGCAAAAGAGATATTTATGCAAATGAAAATGTTGCAGAATACTACTTTCAGGCTGAAAAAATGGTTTGACTGCTGAGGCCATTAGCACATCACTCTTCATCATTTTCATCCACTTGTTCATGCCGTTGACCTCAAGGGTAAACATATTGTACGCCTCTGAAAGCAGGATACTTATAATCGTCCTTCACAATCTTTTGACAGCAATAAATACAAGTCAGACACGGTTGGAAAATCTGTCCAATGTTTACTCCCAGCCTTTAATAGGAATGGGCTGATTGATCTAGCTAGGTGATAGATACTGTGGAGTTGATGCATCTTTTCTTTCTGCAGAACCAAGAACCAGTGTTCTCCAAAGATGGCAGCAGATTCTTCCTGACTGTCCCGGTCAAACAAGGAGGACGTGGGGAGTTTCATCACATCGCCATGTTCACCACACAGGTGAAGGTCCAGTTTATAGTCAACTTACCCTTTAAGTATACAGCGTATAGCCACAGTTTTCATACCCAAGGGATCTAGCTAAATCCTTTATTCTAACAGGATGGATGTTGTGTGTTGCCACAGCTTTAATAGAGCTGTTTTAGTCAATGTGCAGCGGACTGTATGCTCTCAAATGGTTTAACTAGAAATTGAGTAAATTACTCATAGCAGCCCTTATTTGTCACGTTGTTGTTGAACCGTTAATTGAAGTGTTGCCATAAGAAACTTCTTGCAACTGATTTATGATACTTTCCTCTCCAACAGTATAGGCACAAAGTCCAATAAAAAGAGCCTGTTCTCATCAACACCGATACAAAAACGTCCCCACCTGTATCCAATGAAACACGCAAGTTGCATTTTGGATTTCAGAAAAGTTAGTAAAGATTAGCAGGGTTATTTGTAGGCAGATCTGGAGAGCTGTGGATAGTTTCTCTGCTTTTATGTGAACACATTCCTCTGTATAGAGCACATACTAATATACCAAGTCTTCATATTTAAATGATAAAGTCAAGTCAAGAAGTGCCTCAGTGACATTAAGAATCTTTCAGCTGCTCTTTTCCAAAGTTGACTGTTTCTGCCTCTCTCTGGCTTCTGTCTGTGCTTGGGTCCTATCCACTACTCATTTTAGTGTGCTGGGCATGACTTTCTTTAACTTTTTGATTTAAACTGTTATGTGTCATACTTTTGAATCATCAGTGGTGTTTGTTGTAACCACATCATACTTGAAATTGACCTTCATAGCCCCACCAATAAATAATTAAGCCACCAGCTAGCTCCAGCAAGAAAATATCTCTGTTGCCACCTATGATTTGAACAAATGGCTGTCGTTTTTCTCTTGATGACAGTCCAGCAGTCTCCTAAGTCAAAGTCTGACACTGTATGCGTTCAGACTGTAAACATATTTTGCTTGAAGTGTTTTTCCAGCCTATGTTAATTTGCCCCCAAACAGCCAATTGACCGTCTGGCGCCATAGCAACAATCATGTGGAGTGCGCCTGTGTGTGTGTGTTTTGTGTAAGAGCTCAGACTCCTTTTAACTCATGATGCTGTACATTTATTGAGTCACAAAGCCTCTGGATAAGCATACAAAATGAAACATTTTCATCTCTTAACCTCAATTTGCATTTGCCTATAACAACTTTGTGTCTATTTGTAATTGCGTGCATCTTTCCATCAACTCCGTATGCAATCACTCAGTCTGAACACACCGTAAGAGTTTTTGCAGCGTTATAACACAGCAATGCTACTTCCATCTCTGCCTCTGACAGACAAATGTCATTATTCACATGACTAGAAGAGGTCCTTGTCAGGAACGCTTACACATAGGTCATCATTAGAGACCTAGGCTTTTGAACCATTGAGCAATCCTGTTGTTTTTCTGGTATGTACAGTTTGACATATACAGTATAGCACGCAACTGTGACCTGAGCTTACAGAAGCAAAGGGGTTAATCGATGGAGTTTACCAAGTTCAAACAAATAACCTAAACTCATATTATTTTGTTTCTCTCAGTTCAGAGCAGATCAAAATGAAGTCCGACATCTAACATCAGGGAACTGGGAGGTGACCAAGATCATTGCCTATGACGAGAACACTGACAACCTGTAAGTCCAGTAACCAGTTTTAGACACACATTTCTTAGAAAAAATACACGATGCATAAACTAGATTCTCTTAAAAGTTAGCACCTGGTCTGTCCACTGATGAGTCACATTCGAGACTCTTCAATATACAATGGATACACATACTATGAATGAATGAAGTTCAGCGTTTGATTTAGCGTGTGTGTTTGCTTTTAATGTCTTTGTTTTCTCTTGACAGTTTTTTTCTCAGCACAGAGGGTTCACCACGAAGACGCCAACTTTTCAGGTTTGTTTTGCTCTAAGCAATTATACAGTAATTGCTGTTGACAGCTATAGTGCTTAAAGTGCTTCAGATGTACAGTCACAAAGTTTTTTAATTAACATTTGTCATTGCAAGATCTTTGCAAGACTCTCACAAGACACTCAGCTTGGTATTATTATCACTTTATGTCGGCTCTGTATTTCTTTTTGAAAACAACCATTTTATTAACAGTTAATACATGCATGTATTATTTTATCTTTTAATTACCTACAATGAATTTATCCTGTATTGTCTGTGTATCCAAAGCCTGATATAGCTTATTCCTCTGTGCCAGAGACCTCCAATGTCACTACCTCAAAAACTATTAAAAATACATAACACAACCATGTTGTTGCACTTATTCTTTCATTATGATGAACACAGCCGGCATAGATTATTCTGAAATAATTTGGCAACTGGATTATAAGTCTCTGGATAGTAACTCTGTATCAGGCATCACTGAGCGTGCTCGGGAGCACAATTCCTTGTTTACTCTTATTTAGGGCTGCAACTAATGATTATTTTCATTATCGATTCATCTGCCAATTATTTTCTCGATTACTGGTTAATTATTTGCTCTTCAAATTGAAAAAAAAAAGATAAAGTAATGCCAGCATTACCGTTGATGGCTATCTTTTACTCAAAAAGCTTTGCGCCCCTTGTCTTACTTTCCTAATTTATTATCTTCTCTCCTCAGTGTTAAAACTGTGGGTCTTTTCCCACGACGGTGTTTGACATGCGAGCTAAATAAAGCTCACTGTCTGTACTTCGATGCTGACATCAGCCCCACAAACCAGCACATTATCCTCCACTGTAAAGGTAGGCCATCAGATATCCTAATTTAAGGCTCTTCCAGTGTCTGCTCTTAGTCAAGTGGCAGTCAGAGCATCTTTAGCTTCCTGAATGTGACATATTTCCAAGTGAAATGGGACGTAAGGATGAGGTATAATAGCAAGAATGAGTATATAAATTGTTCAGGGACTTGATTGTTCAAAAGTGGGCATGACTTAGAAAGCACAGCGGTATGAGGCAGGTATACAATCAGAGTGGGAGTTACAGGGACTGTAACCTTGCTCTTTTGGAAATGTTAACAGTTTTTGCCAACTCATATGCCGAACAAACACCTATGACCCGTGATATCTTTCTGCTAACTGCTTCGACCTACAAGCTAACAAAGTCAAATGCAGTTTTATATGACGGGAGGGGTTAGATAGTGGCCCCACATCACATACTGTACAAATGGGTAAATACGCCTCTGAGCACAGGATGAGTCATCAATAATATCGTAAAGTTTTACAGAGAGATTATTTCTCATCAAGGCTTTTCTTGAAATGACCTGTCTGAAGACAGCACACTGATAACCGTGTCATCGTTTAAATCCCTGTGTTAAACGCATTTTTTAGACTTGCTTTTGAGTAATCATCTTTTCTAACTTGTTTTGGTTCATAATAATATCATTGCAATATTACTGCATCGTAGATTAAAGCTGACTTGCAGTAGTAGCTGTTACGTCTTCCCATTTTTTTGTGAGATCCATAAAGAATATACAGATTTGGCCATCTAAACACTCTGGAGTGCACTGAACTTAAATAACCTCAGCTTTTACCTTTGAGTTAAAATGATCTGTACAATGAAAGACAACACAGCTGCAGGTGGTTGCACGTAACAGATTCAAAAATTCTTTGATGCTGGGGATTATACTGTGTTTTATGTTCCGAATTTATTCAGCAATTTTTTGTCAAATGAGATCATCTGGCAGATGTCAGGGTTTGCCCATTGTAATCCGTCACCCTCCAACTATTCAGTTTTAAATTCATCTCTCATCAGTTCCAAATGACAGGCCCAAAATGAAAACAATTAGCCACTCTATTGTGTATAATTACTTTTTGGTAGCGTTATTGAGCAATGGGTAGCTTATTTAATAGAGGGTAACTCTTTATATTGTTTGTGGTTTCAATTTATTTTGAGCAGATGAGAGTGCTTCATGCTCAGAAGCATTTGGGCTTTGGCGTGATGATTTATTGGACAATAACACTGTTCCCTTTCCCAAAAGCAATAAAAATAATGGAGAAAGCTTGTTGTCTTCAGAGGGCCAAGTTCACATAACCCCAACAAGTTTGTCCTAACACCTGATTTCATCAGGAGCAACACAAGCTTTTTAATTGTACTCATAAAATGCTTCTGATTGGTTTAGTGTTTTCAAGCAGGTACTTGCTCATAATGAAACCATTTTCCGTATGACAGAACCAAGTGTAGTAAAAAATGCAAAGGTCAAAGCTAATACAGCCTATGTGAAAGAGAGGAAGTAAGAGCTACAGTTTGTGTTTCAGTGCGGGATGTGTTTTGCAGCTGCAGAGGGAGCGATTCAGCCACAGCTGAGCTATTGAGCAAACCTGCCATCCTCTTAACCTCTGACTAGGTATTTTGCAAAAGGACATTGAAAAGAACTGACTTAATTTGACAGTCTGAGGCTATTAGGGAGGCAATGTGAGTGACCTTTAACCTCTAATTGATATAGGTAAGGTGGGGAAGGTGACAAGCAAAATCGAAAAAACAAGACGGCTGCCCCCAATTGACTTTTGTGTAGCTGCTTTGGAGGACCAACCTGTCATACAGAAAAATACCATTTACAATGTTGTCTCATCATTTTGTTTTGAAGAAGTTTTCACTTGGTAACTTCAAAAATTGTCCCTCACTATCTGTGAATAGCACACATAATCCTTCAGTGAGGATTGCAGACTAACAAGATGATGTTTAAATTACACTCACAAGCTTTTTTCTTCACTTTTAGGTCCTGGAGCACCTACTGTGATCTTACACAGCCTCAATAATTCAAGTAAGGACTTAATTTAGTCTTGTGGGAATGACGGGCATGTGATGACCACCTTAAAGGATAATTCCAGTTTATTTCAACCTGGTATAAGCCTGTGAATATTCTCATTCATCCAGGTCATAGTTATCTCAAGGAAATTGAA
>NTHP01000666.1:9699-40450 GCA_003416845.1 Oplegnathus fasciatus
CCCCGCTGCACACACACACTCCTGGCGGCATCCGAGACACCAAGGCATTTTGAGGACCCAACATCGTTTGAGGTAGGCGTTAACTAAAGTTACAGTAAATAAATTGTTTACTAGAGCTCAAAATTGTTTACAAGAGAAAAGAGTTATTCATAGATCTAGCCTCTTAATTATGCTCTCAAAGTGCACCAGATTGATGCATGAAATGTACAAAATTATCTTCTGGGGGAGCATGCCCCCGAAACCCCTCTAGAGGGTCTGAGGTTCACCCACCACAGTCTCACAAAATCCTGGGGGAAACACTGGAACAACACATGTTGCTTGTAATCATTTAATCATATGACCATATAAATAAACTATTTTAGTTCGGTGAAGCCATTTACATGATCACATTAAGAGACCCAATTTCCACCAAAATACCAACAACTTGCTTTGTGTTGCTTCATTTGAATGAACCTCCCACCTGTTTGCACTGTGCTCTCAAAATACCACACTGATAGGAAAAGCGAATTTCAAGGTCGGGGAAATACCAAACTACATGGCCCCACATCATACCATAATTATGTTAAAATTGTATACTTGATTAAAATTTACCACTGATAATAACTGAACCATCAAACCTCGTATTGTCCTTTGATGATGACGACTTTGGGACTTCAGGATTTTCATGAATTTCCAGAAACTCAGCAAAAGAAAATGCTAATTTCCATCCACTGCTGTTACGCAAATGTTAGAGATAAACAGCTGGTGGCACTAATTCTCCGGTCAGGTGCCATTAAACCATTACAGAAGAAGAGGGCGCAACAAGCACCTCAAACAGTGGAAAACCATGTAAAAACATGATTGAAATATGACATTTATGTTTGTTGCATGTATTAATGTGAGGAAGGTTACAGCCTCCTCATCGCTCCACAAAGATCTGATGGTTTCAGCTCTTCAGTGGTCGTTTAAGTCACATGCTTCGTGTACGTTATGATTTATTCTCCAGTGTAAAAACTGTTTTGCGTTATTTCAACTTCTTTTTTAATTTCCTGTTCTTTTGTTAAGCGGAAATTAAAAATGTGCATAAAAACAGGTGGATGGAAACGCACAAACAGTTTTGGTTTTATGGCAGCAAATTCACTGTTGGGTTCAATATCAGCAGCCTTATCGATCTCGTTTCTAGCTGGCAGCTGGATTCACCAAAAAAGCTTTAATAAACCAACTGTACAGTATCTGCCCACCACCTCATGGCAGACAAACAAAGTTAGCGACTAGCTGGTGAACACAGTAGTGAACTAAAGCAGATAAAAGACCCAGATATTTTTCTCTGGATTTGATGGTGACCAAAACAGAGCTACGAGTGAATATTGGACTGACATTCATCATTTGCCAAGAAAAACTAATCTAAATAAATTCTTATGTTGCTTCGTGTCTGTTGGAGGTGTAAATGGGCAACATTCACCATAGCAACTTTATATGGTGATAATATGTCAATGTTGTGTTTACAGCTTATTCTGTTGCCCCCAAGTGGCCAAAAAAGTCAGTTAATGCTGCTTCAAAAAAAAGCAATAATATTTAAGTTGTAATTTTTCAATATTGATTCATTCAGTGTGCTAAAAATCACAAGAGAAATTCAAGCCAACTCTGCAGCTCTACTGAGCTTTTTAGCTTCAGTGCCACAAGTGGTTCAGTCTCAGTGCTCTGATCCAATTTCCAGCAGCAGAAAGCAGCCGTTTCCAACAAACAAGCGCCGATAAACCCACAGTACACTACCTGCTCAGCAGCAAACGGCAGTCAGACAAAGTTAGAGACCAGCTGATGAACGTAGTGGAACATTGAACAGCTAAAAGAGCCAGATATTTTTGATATTTGGTAGAGACCAAACCAGAGCTAAAAGGAGAGTGAATATTGGACTTACATTCATCAGGTGACACAAACACGACTCCATATGAATGATAATGTTGCTTTGTCTCTACTGGTGTGTAAGTAGGAAATTGTTTACCAATATGTTGACCATTACAAATGAATAAGACAGTGATATGGTCGTTGTGTATCTGTCAGCTTGATTAATATAGCTAATTTGCTATATTATTGATTATTAGGCCCCGAGCACAAAAGTGCCAGGGCCCAATGGTCCCTGTCACCGAACCTGATGTTTTTGTAGATTTTTATTATTCTGCGCTGGGAACGCATTTTTGAGGGGCTTACGGCTTGATCCCACCGGGCACGCCTGCGTTCTGGCTGTAACGTGGCCACTAGAGCTGATCGCGGCCACTCTAGTCAATGCTCATGATTCCACCAGAGGTGCCGCAGTGCGTCTCAGAAGCGGCTCTCCGCTCTGCTCCACTTAAAATACACGCCAAGTCTATTTTTGACCGAAGCCGCGTCAAGCTGCGCAGAGCAGATGAGCTGGGCAGGAAGTCAGACGCGGGAACAGCATAGAGCAGGGGTTTTCAAAGTCTGAGACTGTGGGCCTCCCCTCAGACAAAGCTTGGAAAAAGGCGCCCCCTCACCCCCACCTAAGTTTACTTGCTTAATTTCGCTCAATCATCATGATTATGTTATTTGATCTCACAGACACTCAACAATTGAGCCAAGATAGCCTAATGTTGCTGTTTGACATAACTTCAGACTACACCAGATACATAAAAAAAGGTTTGTCCCAAGGCATTTATTGGTTTCTGACTCTGGGAAAGTGGGAAAAACAGTCAAATCCCCCAAAACTATACTGTATCTGAACTATCTCTTTAACCAAATCACACACATTGAGGCTATTCTATTTAATCTCCTTTTGATGACTAATGTAATAACTAATTTAGTATTTTTTTCATTCACTGAGCCTCCCCTGAAACTGTTTGGAGCCCCCCTGGGAGGCCCGCCTCCCACTTTGAAAACCTCTGGCATAGAGCATCCGGTCAATTTTCAAAATAAAACACCCTGTGCAGACGCCCGATCGCATCACTACATCAATATTACGACATAACCGGTGGCACAAGGCCAGAAGAAGCACAAAAATCAAGGAAAAATGACCAAATCAACAAAATCTGAGCAAGTCAACAACATATGGCGGGCAAAACGCTCTGTTTCTGAAACGCTCCCGATGGGGTTTGAAGCCGTGTGGAGGACGGAACAAAACCGCGGCGCAGCCGGAACGCGACGCAGCCGTGCCCTGTGGAATCCAGGCATTGGGATGCTCGAAAACTCACGAAACTTGGCACACGTCAGACTTTGCAAAAATCTCAAATTTCTGCAGTGATTGGGCTCGGGCGTGGCCAGCGGGCTCCATAGCGCCCCCAAACACATGCCATGTTTGGGATAAAGGTGCTTTGATGTTCACGAGAATTGCTTTCATCATTCTGACCACATTTCAGTACTTTTTAAGACAGTTTGCCCAACAGGAAGTCAGTCATTTTGGATTTCCTGCGGAAATTTCAACTTTCCAAACACATTTGAGGCCTTTAGGATGCTCAAAAACTCCCGAAACTTGGCACACATATTTCCAGTAGTAAATATTTGGATTTGACATCGCATTCTGGTTTGGGCATGGCACTTTGGCTCTATAGCGCCCCCTGATAACTTTTAGCCTTCAAACGCATTTTTGATGCCCTTGGCATACTCTAAAACTCAGGAAACTTGGCACACCCACCAGAATCTGTAAACATTGCAAGAAAGTACAGTAATTGTGTTCATGCATGTTTACTGGGCTCCGGAGCGCCCCCGACTGAAAGATTCTCAGATGTTCACCAAATTTGGTACGCAGATTGCTCTTATCATTCGGGACATATTTCACATTTGCTGTTTCTCAATTCACAAAATAGTCATAGTTCACAAAATACAATGAAAACTGTATATTAAAAATCTGCAAGCACCGCTGAATGGCCCTTGTTACCGGAGGCCGGCTGACACGTCTCCCCCACAAGCTTGAAGCAGGGCAGGGAAAGCAGTGGCAACCGCCGGCAGTGCTGTAGCACCCTGGCCTTACAAAAAGTCAGAACCAACTTTTAAATTAGGCCTTGTAGATCTAATATGAGTGAAGATTCAGCAAGTGGACTTCTGGATTTCTCGCATGAAATTTGTTCAGAAACAGATTTTGGTGGACTGTTAAGGTGAAATAAGTGAAAGTTTACAACAATCGCTGCTATTATCATAGGTTGATGGCCCCGCCCCTTCTGCTACGTAGCCAAGATGGCGACCATTGAGGGTGAGAAGTCCACACTCAACTTTTTGAATTGATAATTCTGTTTGTTGATCAGATGTTACATTGGCATTGCAGAGTGCGCTCATCGATCATCTTTACAGGTAGTTATAGTATTAAAAAAGTAATAAACTGTCTTATTTGAAAGGAATATGTGAGGTTTCTAAAGTCCTGTCTTCTTGCTCGACCCGATATGGAAATGCAATGAACTGACTGAGGAACTAAGGCACATATTTATAAGCAGACGCCTCCTTGTAGTATCACACTAATCTGCCAATGATGCTATTACCAGACAAAAGAACAAGCATGTCCAGATTACATACTAACGGCTGCTTTGTGTTGTGAATCAACAGGTGATGCCTGTCAGGTTGCGTTGTTTTCCTTTAGTTTCACACAGTTACAGGCATCCAGGTGTTGCAGGCACACAAGTATGCATAACACATAATTATTAGACTATTTTTAAGATTGCAAGTATTGATCAAAATGAGCACAGTCAGTCCTGCTTCAAAAATGGATCGCAGTGGACGTGCATCATTTAAGAGCAGATCGTGTTTCATTTTTATGGAAGAGGATTAGGGCACATGTGAAAAATATATTTGAGTTCTGAGTTTAAAGTCAGAATTCTGGCTTTAATCAATTACATTTTTATTTTTAACTGTCAAATGTGTTTCAAATAATGTTTTCTTTTAAGTTTGGTCTTGAGTGAGCTCAGAAATATTTATGAATGATCAGGTTTCCATGTAGGTGGACTGAGATCAGCAGCACATGAACACACAGATGAACGTTACAGTAGTGACATGAACATTTATTCAGACATCAATAAGAGCAGCAAGACAAATAAAAGTACAATCAGGTGCAGAAAAACTTGAGCAACCTTTGAATATTTTCATTATTTAAAACATAATACTCTGCTTCAGTAAAGGCTTCACTGATAAAAACTCTGTCGTTAACTTAACTGGATTATTATTAGAGTTTCTGAAGACAGAAACCTGCTGAGTCCAGTTTACTGCAGAGACCATCAGATCCAGGTCTTCAGGAGGATCCAGATCAGAAGGACAGGTTGATGAGTGGAGCGTTCTCCCTCTTGTCTTCTGGACTCCACTTGATGAGCGGAGAGCTCAGGTCGATCAGCTGCTGAAACCAATAACACCAGAAGAGTTTTATTTAAAGATCTGTCCAGACATGTTGTAAGACCAATAAAAACACTGCTTTGAGTTTGTGGATTTAACCAGGTGAGGTGTCAGTTACCTGAGTTGTGGTGCAGGTCTTGCTGCCGGTCCGGATCAGGTTGGGGGTGTTGGTCAAGTCAATGAGCAGTTTCTCTTGAGGCTGCAGAGTTGGAGCTGGAAGATCCAACAGCAGAACCTGAAACAGAGAGAACGTCAAGAGTGATGAAGATCTGTGAGGTTCTCCTGAAGGAAGCAGCTCAGACTGAACTGAGGAGGAGGAAGACGGACTAACCTGGGCCCGTGGAAAACCCCTATTTGTTTCATAAAGTTTACAATGAAGAGACAAAAGTGACACTTTCTGTGTTCAGGAGCCTCAACAGCAAAGATTTTACACATCGCCAGACCACCTGAAGGTTCATCAGTCGCTCCAACAAGACCACGATGACATTTATGACTTATTAATTTTCTGGAAATTCAATTGAGAAACTGTTTGTTTGTTTTTAAATCAATCAACTGAATTAAAGACCTGTCAAATCCAGGATGCAAACAGACGTGAGCAGATGATAAAAAATGATGTCACGCAAACTTACAACAAATGTGTGTGTTTTTGTGTGTGTGTGTGTGTGTGACCTCTGACCTCCTGTGTCTTGCTGTTGGTCTCCTCTGTAGTTTCCAGTTCGATCAGGTTTCTGCTGGGCTCTGATTCGCCCTTACTCGGTGCTACAGGATCCGTGCTCTCTGATTGGTCAGGCTGTGGAGGGCTGGAGGGCGGGGCAGCAGGGGGCTCCTCCTCCTCCAGACAGAACGGCTGGATGTCGAGGGCATCAACAGGCTCCGCCTGCTGTGTGTCTGCGGGGGCGGGGCTACACAGAAACAACAACAGCAGCGATAAACAAAGTGAGACTTCTGTAGGTGTTGTCATGGTAACAGACAGGTGATCTGCTGCAGTAGGAGCGCCCCCTCAGAGGTCAGAGCAGCTTTCCTATTGGTTGAAGCATTTCACCTGCAGCTTCTCTCTCTCTTGGCCGAGGCGGAGCTGGGGGCGGGGTCACAGTTAGAGATGGGTGGCGGTCTGGTGGGCCGGGTCTGATTGGTGGGCGTGGCGATGGGGATGGCAGACATCCTGCGCCTCACCGGGGTGGGGAGGGCGGAGGGACGCCGCGCCTTCATCTGCAGCGACCTGCAGCCGCCAGCAGAGGGCGTCAGAGGACCAGCAGAAGGCTTCTGAGGAAGACTACAGGAGAGGAAGGTGTCAGAAAGGTAGGTTGAATTTAACCCCAACAAACCCAACAGGACAGATGGCGCAGGTGTTAAAGGTGTTCCAGGTGTTTTTACCTGGATGACATGTTTACTATCTAGAAATATTCCTCAGTACTTAAAGTTATCTCCAGTTTCACCGGACTGTCATTGATTATGAGCGGCTGAGTGATGAAGTGTTCAGAACAGATAATCAGTTCCTTTGTTTTACTAGAATTAAAGCTCCCTGTGGAGCTTTCTTGTAAACAAAGTTATGTTTACATTCATATCCTTATCCTAAGTCCGTTTTACTTTTTTCTGTGGGGCTCATATGAGCGTCACCAAACTCTCTTAACCGCACAAACTTGCTGTAAATTGCTCGTTTCAACCGGATGAATGCCACCTGTTCAGGAGTACACGCACACCCGTGAGATTTGATCGCATACTCAACGCCCTCAAATTGCTACAAAAGGCGACCTGAGGTCGCGAAGCAAGTTCGACACAGCCAGGCTTTCTTTGCGTCAGCTGGCTCGACAAAGCCTAAAACCCCAATCAGAGATAGCGGGTATCACAACGGTGGTTATCAACTTTCTCTGTTAACCCAGGCTTTCTTCTTCAGGCTCTGTGTGCGTTCGGTGCGTCATTTGACTCTTCTTTGGCACAAAATGGGCCGGTCGCGTGCCGCCTATTCAGTCAAAAGGAACAGGTTGTTATAATGGAGAGATATGAAGAATATAAAAAAAATTATTACAGCAAAAAGCAACACTGTTGCTGCAAATAAGGCACGTTAACGTAGTTCATATGTTTATTTTACCTCTCACTGCACTCCGCCCGTTTATTTCTAACGAGACAACTGCACATTGTTGAGCTCTGGAACTTTAAACTTGATACAGCAGATTTAAACATTATACTCATTTAGGTCTGACACTGTCCCATAATGAAGGAGACGTGGAAATCACTTTAGTTTTTGGCCAAATCAAAGTAAAATGAATTTTATTGATTGAATAGGCTATTATCTGTGATATGTAAATGCCAACAGACTAATCAATTTTCTTATCGGTGTTCTATTAACTACGGTACCAGCAGTGTAAAACGGACTTGACAGCAAAGCTGGACCAAGCATAAAAACATAATCCAAAGTGGTGTGTAGTTGCTGTGCCTTCATCATTCTTTTAGTGTGTGGATGATCTGCTGTGTAAAATTTAAAATGTTAATATTACCTGAAGCAAACAGGGGAAAAAAAGAGAGGAGGTGCTTTTTATAGCCTACGGAGCCCCTGAAGTCCCGTAAGAAAGTTATCTTGTGCGCACAAGACAGCCTAATAATTTAGGGGCTCCGTACAATCCCGTGTCTACGTGCAAGAGCAGCAAGAATGTCATTGTATGACATTTCGAGGTGAAAATAAAACTTGATCAGCTGAGTTCTCTCCATTATATGGTGGCTGTGTGCATCTGAAGTCGCGAGAGACTTTATAGTAAATTATCTTGTGCGCACCAGATAGAAAATATCACCTTTCGGGACTTAAGTGGCTCCGTAAGAGCCGATTTAAATCCGAAACTCTGAACATACCCTCCTCCGGACCAGGTTATGTGTACAGCATTAGTTACCATGGTGATCTAGCCAGGTTAAAAGAGAGCCACCTTCGTGACATTGCAAACTCTGGCTTTAAGCTCAACATACCTCGCTAACCCATTAATCTCGCTTTGTAGTACACCCCTCTGTTGTGCTCTGTTTGTTTCATTCACGAAAGTTACCGAAAATGAAAAATGAGGATTTCACTTTACGGAGCTTGAAGTCTGGGACAACTTCAGCAGTGTCGACTGTACATGTACATAATTCATGTGTATGAAAATACCTCAGATTTACTGACTAAAGAATACAGCTGACTACATGTTTACAATGAAGGTGGTGGAGCGTGATGTCATCTACCTGTCCACGCTGCTCGCTGACATCAGCCTCTTTGGCTTCAACATCTTTGAGACGTCTGGAGACGAAACACAAAGACAGACAGACAGACAGACAGATCAGAGAATCAAATACAAAAAGTGAAGACTTGCTTTAGTTTGAACCAAAATATTTAAATTAAAACTGATCAGTTCTGATGGTGAAAACCAGAATCCGCATTCCTTTAGGCGCTAAACTCTCAAATTAAGTTTGTCCTTACTTACCACAGAACCACACCGAGGTTCTGGGCAGGTTAAAAGAAAGAAAAGTGGCACTGCTGAAAAGTGGTCTTATGCAGTGTGCATTTTAAGGCATTCCTGTTTAGAGGCTGTTGTGCCTGTATGAGAGGAGGGAATGGACATTTATACACACAGTATATCTGCTGCAGCACATGTCCAAACACTCCAGCATCAAGTCTAACTTAGCATGCTAATTACTAAGAATAGAGCTGCCAAGTTGAAAAGTTGCACTGATGTAAAATTTTGGGCCCCTGACAACAATATGCAGCCAGAGTTGTGTTTGTCACAGCGCCACCGTGTGGTGCAGCTGATGACAGGCTGCTGTGGTTGAGTTTAGGCTTCAGTAGCAGAGTTCATATTTTTGTCTCTGGAGTTTGGTCTGATGTTTTTCTGACACAGTTTGGATTCTTTCGACCAGAGTTACAGTTTTCTGAATAAACTCACATTAAACTGACCGCTCTGACATCATCAGCGTCCCTTACCGTCTCCATGGGGGACTCCTCTGACTCCTCCGCTGGGTGTGGGTAGGACCAGGGCCTCAGGTTTGGATTTGATCTTCAATCCGCTCTGCGGCCGCACTGAGGCTGTGGTGGGGATGGAGGCGGTCCTCTCCAAAACTCTCTTGGCGGGGGTCATCTGGAGGGGCGTGGTCTCGGCTCTCTTCAGCGGTGTGGACCTTTGTGTGGCTTTGACGCGATCCACCTCAGACAGCTTCCTGGCCTGGGCGGACAGCGAGCGGCGGCCAGCGGTGGAGGCCACTGGATCTGCGGTGGCGTAGACGGTGGAGCGGCGCGGTCTGCTGTGATTGGCCGGTCTGCTGATGCTGCTGGGGGCGGGGCCAGTAGAGCCGCTCACACTCCGGTTCAGAGAAGAGTTAAGTTTACCTGAGGGGAGACACAACACCTGTACTGCTGCACGTTCTGATTGGATGATGAGAGCAGGGGTAGTCAGCTGGTTAGTTAGCTGTTAGCCAGTTAGCTGGTTGTTATTACGCTAGCATTTTGCAGGTAGCTGGTGGATATTTAGTTAGAAGTAGTTGGTCAGTTAGCAGGTAACTGTTAGCTGTGTACAAAATACGGGGGGTCTTGGACGCCTTAATTAACATCTAGGACCCTACCAAAAACCGCACAATCAAATTTTGGGGGGAGTCCCAAAGTTTAAGGTCATTATATTCTATTTATCTGTACTGTAAAGTTTATATTTGTTTTGAAATGTTGAAGTGAAATGTTGAAAGGTGACGAGCAACACAAAAGATGTGCCTGACAGTGAACACTTAAGTTCCTCGGTTTTTATGTGTTGTTTGTAGAAGTTGGCAGTCGTCTTGGAGTTGGATCAGATTGAGGTCGATTCACGGTCCAATCACAAACAAAGAATTTGTTTGTGATCGGACCCAGACCACTTCCTCTAAAGGGTCTCTGTGCAGTTGTTTTAGTACCCGAGTATGATTGCTATGTTCACCTCTGTCCGATTAAACCAGAGTAAACAACACAGATTTGAAAATGTCCTAAATATAGGCGAAACACTACATCAAACTTGGTGGTTCTGCTCTTCTCAGTATTTGAAAAGCTTCATTCATGTCTTTTAGGCCCAATAAATGTCCATATTCAAAACAGCCGTCCTTATTTATCCAACAGAAAAAGTGAAAATCCTTTAACTGTCCTGTGATCACTAAAGAAAAAAAAACAAAATGGGGTTTGGAAATATGCTATTTAGTGTGTAGAAAAGCACACCACGTCATTATTTATTGATTTATTTCTATAATTTATTTATTTCCCCCGGCCATTGTGTTCTCCTACAGTCCCCGGCACCCCAAGGTTTTGCCTACATTCCCCAGCAGCAGCTCTGAGCCTATTTATTATGGGTCAGGTCTACTATTGTCGGGTCGGGTCTGGAATTCGTCTTGAGACAATTGCAGGTTTGTCTTGAGCTTTGCCCGTGCAGGTACAGGTCTGCAAACTGGTAAAGGTCTGTGGTCTGGGTTTAAAAACGTGTCACATATATATATTTTTATGAACATGTCGTATTTGTTCACAGCACACAGGGTGGATGATTATTAGTGTGGTTGTTGTAGGCCTACACTGTTTCAGAAGTCCCGCACAGTGACTATTAACACTTTAGCCTTTAGCGTACCGTGAGTAGGGGACACACACAAAAGGTAGATGTTTGGGTATGAGTTAGCTGTTGGCGTACCTTTAGCGGGGGAGAGAGATAGGCTGGAGTTGAAGCTGGACACTGAGGACGAGGATGAGGACGTGTTCTTCCTCTCGGTCGCCCTCCTGCTCTGAAGGGGCGGAGCTTTCACACCTGACAGGTTCCTCGCAACACTCTGACGGAGAAAAAAGTTATTTCCACACCGTGTCAGGATGTTTATAATAATATAGATAATACACAATCAATATCATCAGTTTCATTAAACGTGTTTGGCTGCAGTGGCTGACCAAATCAACCAGAATCAGTTTTGAACAGGTGTGTTACCTTGGTGGGTGGAGCCAGCATGCGTTTTCCCAGCAGGCTGGAGTTGAGGGAGGAGTCGCTGATGTCAGACGCCACGCTCGCCGAATCAGAGAGCAGATCCTCACACGACTCTGCCCTGCTGGAGGGGCGAGAGGACGGGCTACGCCTCCAACCCCCCACCGCCTGAAACAGGAATAAGAGGCAACATCAACACATATTCCTGGATTCTCCACTGGTTGCCTGGCAACTCCTCCCAGCCAAGAAACAGTATACATAACCCGTGTTAACCAATTATAGTTTTTACACTTCAGTTTTTGTACGGATTAAACAAACGAGATGCAACATGTTAATTAGCTTTAGAGGTGCTGGGAGGCGGATTTTGTTTAGTTTTTCCTTTGACACATGCTCCAAGCTAGCTGTTTCCAGTCTTTGTGCTAAGCTAAGCTAACGGCTGCTGGCTGTAGTATTTAGCGTAAACAGAGTGGTATCCATCTTCTTCAACTGTCCACAAGAAGGTGAACAAGTGTATTTCCCAAAACGTCAAACTATTGCTTTAAGACAACACAACTGAGTCCCAGGAGTTGACAATAGAAACGCACAAAGAGAGATATAAATCAGAAAGTGGAAACACGTTTATGCTTTTTCACTGCAGGAACTTAACGACCAGAAACATGCAGCCATCGTCTTTGGTTCTGCTTTTGTTTCCTGCTTTGGGAGCAAGTTCTTGGTACTAGATTTGGGCTCTGCTCAGGAGGTAATACTAAATCTAAGTTCAGGTACTTTCAGAGGTTGGCAGCAGTGCTGTCACTCGTGATTGGTTGTGACGCCACTTTGTACAGTTTGCCAACACTTCGTCTGTGCATGTACACAGCATTAATAAAGCAGGACATGTGTTTAACTAAGCGCTGCATAGCGAATGTGTTTGAATATCCAGGTGATGTTCTGACTCACAGTATCCGACGTGTGTTTGCTGCCTTGTTCTGTATTAGTCTGTGTAATCTGTAGATTGTGTGCACAGTGAAGCAGGTCTCTTTCACTGTCTGAATCATTTTGTCCACCTCCTACTACACTGATATTTAAAAGCCTTTACATGTAAACATAAAAGAAATTAAATGTGAGCTCTGCTCCGTCCAGTGTTGAATGTCCTACAACTGCTCTCAACTACCAAACACACCATAAAAATGACAGTCGTCCCGCTGTCGCCTTTTTTATGACGTGTATCTTAAACATCCAGGTTTGTAAAACACAGTGGAAACACAAGAAGAACCTTGTACCAAAGACTCATGTGCTTCTGTAAGCTCAGGTTCTGGGAAGAACCAGGTTAAAGGTTGGCGAGTTCCTGCAGTGGAGAAGGTCTACAATGACATCAACCCTGTCCTTATTTTGGGTGTTTTATAGACTGAATGTTTCAGCTGTGAATTGAAAAGTAAAAAACAAACTTCTCTCCTACTTTGCTCGGTGGTTGTAGTCTGGTTTTCTCCACTCTGCTCTTGCTGGCTGAACAGGAAGTTGTTGGAGCAGTCGGTTTGCTCGGCAGCACGACGCCCAGCACGGCTTTTCCTCGCAGCCCCGTCCTGGGCTGAGCCTTGACCCCGGCCACGGGGCTGGAGGTGCTGAGTCTGGTGGTGGCAGCGGGGCGGGTGGATGGCGCTGCGCTGGCACGGCGGGCGGATGGCGCTGCGCTGGCACGGCGGGTGGATGGCGCTGCGTTGGAGGTGCTTCCTCTCAGAAGGCGGCGCTGGACAGCGGGCGGCAGCTCCTTCATGGGACTGTCCTGCACGCAGAAGGTCTGGCGCTTGACGGGGCTGAGCGCACTGGCGGTCTGACCAAGCACACCCAGTTTGGCCTCAGCGTCCTGGAAGAACTCCTCCCTGTCGGTTGTGGTGTCAGTGGTCATGATGGTGGGCTTGTCGTCCTCGCTGTGTGGCCGGCTCGGTTCGCCGCTCTGCAGCTGGTCGGCTAGCCTGTGGGCTTCCTGACACACAGCGTCCAGCTGATCTCCGGTCAGCGGACTCCAGCTGGCCCGCACGCCGCCGTCCTCAAGCCGAGAGACCACGTTAACAGAGACACATCTCTCCTTATGGCTGACCGGACCCATGAACACCTCATCTTCATCTTCATCACCTTTGGAGCTGCAGAACAGCGAGAGACATCACTGACATCTGACAGCTCCAAAACTGAGCAAAGTTTTTACATTATGATTACATATCAGTTTTTTTAATAATATATTTGTCAAGTCGTGAAGTCTTGCATTTAATGCTTCCTTTTAATGTAGTACCAGTAGTTCACCAGCAGATGTCACCATTTTGACTGTTAGAAACAAATTGCTGTCTATCATAACGGTAATGCAACAAAAAGAGGCTAAAACTCTAAACTCTACTATTATTAATTATTACTTATCCTACAAGCATGTTAACTTTCATGTTTAATAGAGACCCGATATGTTAAATAATGTTTTGTACCAAAAGACTTTAGAAAGCCAGCGCCAATTAAAACCCACAAAGAGACAATAAAATGTTTTACCAGAGATTTAATGCTTTTCTGTTATCTCATTATCTTTCTGCTGTGAGCAGCTCCTCCATTTCCTTTGTGCACTGTGGGACAGTACTGTCCATTAACAGTACACAAAAAAGAAACTAGCTCCATTTGAGAGCTCCTTACTTTCGTTACTGCATATCCTATGCAAACTATAGGGGACAAAAACACAAGATTACATTTTTCCCCAGTTACTTAGCAACAGGTTTTATTTTCAAAAAAAGTATTTTCGTGATTTGACAGATGCCTACTGTCTGTTTGAAATGATAAAATGTTTGCCCGAGCCGAAATCAACTTTTAAATACAATATTTTCAGTGTCACTCACAGCCCCAGCCTGCCGGTAGCAGTGAAGAAGAGGAGCAGAGTGGAGCAGCACAGTCTGTAGAAATATTGGATTTAAATGTTGGTTTTGCGTAAAGTGAACTTTTATCATTCTTGGCAGACAATAGATAAAAATAATATCGGTGACTTCTTCCCAAGATTCGCAGCAATATACAGAGTGCTGAGGTCACAGATGGGGGTACCAAAGACCAAGCTGTTCTAAATGTGCATACTGACTTTTAGGAGGATACTACATTTAGTCATTTTTCTACTGTGAACACAGACTGTAAACCAGCTGAGAATTAGTGTGTAGTCTGGCACTGTGACACAGATAGAGGTTTAGAGCAGCTTGTATGTAGCCTGAGAGGTGAAACTCTCTGCTGCTCCTAAAAGTCTTCATCACCGTGAGCTCACAGTAGTAACCGACGGAGACTCAGACGACTGTGGATGTGCTGATCGGCTCCTCTCTTGCAGAGAACAACCTATTGCTCAACGTCAGCAAAACCAAGGAGCTGATCATTGATTTTAGAGAAGACGCACACCCCTGTCTACATTGATGGAGCTGAGGTGGAGCAGGCGAACAGTTTCAGGTTCTGGGGAATCGGCATCACAAAGAACCTGTCATGGCCTCACATCTCCGCCCTGGTAAAGAAAGCTCAGAAACGGCTGTATTTCTGAAGGAAACTTAAGAGAGCAAAATTCTCATGCCAAGTTCTCGTCAAATATTTTACAGAGGAGCAACAGAAAGCATCCTGACTGGAAACATTACAAATTGGCATGGTTCATGCACGGCCCAGGACAGGCGGGCTCTGCAGCGGGTGATTAAAACCGCCCAGAACATCATTGGTTCCCATCTACTGAGCATCAGTGACATCGGTGAGGTGAGGTGAGGTGTCTGCAGAGCCTGAAGGATACTAAAAGACAAACCCCACCCCAGCCACAGCCTGTTCAAACTGCTGCAGTCTGGCAAGAGATACAGAAGTATCCGCTGCTGTATAACCAGACTCCAGAGCAGCTTCTTTCCTCGGGCTATGAAACTCCTCAACATCCTCTGCACGCCGCTGTAAATAAATGACTTCTCTCATAAAGCTCTGCCCTACATGTTAATAGATTTTTGTACTATAACTTGCAGATTATACCGATATTGCACATATATGTACAGTGTATCTTCTGTGTAAATATGTTAGTTTTCCTCTTTTATTTCTTCCTTTAGCGATACTTGTATACGCTGTATGCAACTTTATTTCCCATTTTATTGTCGTATTCTATTATAATTTTAAAATATTTGAATATCTTTTAATAAGAAAGCGATTGGCTGCAATCTAGCATCTCTCCGGGATGAAAGATTGTGGCCGACCCCTCCCACCCCGGACACAAACTGCTTCAGACACTCCCCTCTGGCAGGAGGCGGCGGTCCATCAGGACCAAAGCCTCACACGACTGCAGCTGGCCTCATCAGCAAGGCCCGGGACCCCTACTGACACTGACTCTATACCTGCCGCCCCCACTACACGTTACATTAACACACATCTTTTGGACTCTATCTTGCATATTACAAATATTCTTTATTCTTCAACTTACTTAAATACTGTGAACTTTTGCACATTCCTGCACAAATCGGTACAGTTCTTTCATTTCATTTAAATAACAGTCATATTGTCTCTCTTTATTTTATAATATTTTTGATATTTTATTGTCTATTTTATATTGAATCTATGTTTCTGACTTGCAGTACTTGCTTTCACCTTCTCTTTATATTTTTCTACTTACTATGTTGATTGTTATGCACCAACATACCAAGACAAATTCAACACCATTTGAGACCTCCTTACTTTCGTTAACTGCGTATCCTGTGCAAACTATAGGGGACAAAACACAACATTTCCCAGTTACTTAGAATCAGGTTTTATCTTCAAAAAAGGTATTTACGTGATTTGACAGATGTCTTCCGTCTGTTTGAAATGATAAAATGTTTGCCCGGGCCAAAACCAACTTTTAAATCCAACATTTTCACAGTGTCACTCACATTTTTCTACTTACTATGTTTATTGTTATGCACTAGGGCTGCAACTAACGATTATTTTCATTATCGATTAATGTGTCCATCATTTTCTCGATTAATCGATTAGTTGTTTGGTCCAGAAAATGTCAGAAAATGGTGAAAAATGTTGATCACTGTTTCCCAAAGCACCAAGGCGATGTCCTCAAATGTCTTCTTTTGTCCACAACACAAAGATATTCAGTTTACCGTCAAAGAGGACGAAAGAAACCAGAAAATATTCACATCTGAGAAGCTGAAATCAGAGAATTTTGACTCTTTTTCTTAAAAAATGACTCAAAACGATTATCAAAACAGTTGCCGATTAATTTACTAGTTGATAACCAATCGACTAATCGACCAATCGTTGCAGCTCTAGCTACACAACTGCATTTTATTTTGCAACCCTGTACTGTATAATGACAATAAAGCTGATTTTGGCAGCTGAACATTCAGTTGAATAACATGACGGTACACTTGCAGCCTTTAAAAATAATAAAAAGCATTGATATCAGTGTGAGTATTGGTGGTTCTGGCCCCTGTCACGTGTTTCCTACCTGGCAGGTGACAGAGAAACATCGAAGTCAAACTTCTCATCAGGCAGAAAGAACAGATCTGTTCAGAGACACAAACACGGCTCATAAAACAGCTGATAAAACACATGATGTTGACTGAAGGCTGACTCCGGGTCAGAGAAGGTGAACTCACCGCTGTTAGCTCGACAGTCCATCCCGCTGCTGGTTCTCCTCTGATTGATCCGGATCAGACCTGCAGCGGGACATTCAGCTCTGACATTAGTTAAACTATAATGATATGAAGATATTTTACAGTAACACTCCGTCAAACAGCGCAGAGAATTTAAACACGAACTTTTAATCGCCATGCTAACTTTAACGTTAGCCTGCTAGCTAAATCAAACGTCGTCTCATGTGAGCTTTAAAAACGGAGAATTTAAACATGAAGTTTGGTTCATTCGGCGGCTCGCGGGACTCCCACAGAGTCGCAGTTTAATTAAAGTATAAAACTACAAACCTCAAGTTCCTCTGAAAACTCACAAATCTTCTTTTCTGCTCCAAATTCAAACTGCGACACGAAAACACAAAACAAGCACAAACGATTCAAATCTGCTGCGCCGCTGGCCACGTGACGCAGACGCGCGCAGCCATTGGTTGGAAGTGTGTGACGGAAGCGTGAGCAGACTTGTGGGGATTGTAGTTTGTAGCGTTAAAACCGCTTTCCGGGTTTAAATCCTTTAAAATCGATTTAAAAATGTGTTTTAAATAAAATAACTTTAAATTAACTTTCACAATAACAAATAACACATACATTATTAATAATAAAAGCATAAATAAATTACTATATAATTACTATATAGCACCTTCTCATTTATTTTTTAGCCATAAAAAATAAAAAGTTAATCTAAAACTTTATTAAGTTAGTAAATCATGACATTTTTGAGTTTGGGGGATTATTCTTTTTTTTCTAAAGTTTAACAAATGAAGAAAATGAATCAAAGATATTCATGAATGGATACAATGACAAAACAAAGAAGAAAAGATGCAAATGTACATTTGTATAATTTATGTTTTATAAATTGTTTATTTTGACATTTCAAATAGTTTAAAATTAATGTATTTATTTTTACGTGGATATATTTGTTAAGTTTAAATTCTTGAAGGATCAGCAGTGAGGAGCTCGTACTGGTTTCAGACTGGTTGTACTGGGCAGCTTCCAGTGTCAGGCAGGAACTCACATTCTGCAGATTCTCCACCAGGGGGAGCTGTTGTCACATGTCAGGGAGCTTTCGCTGCATCTCATTTATTATTCTCCATCATCAGCGAGGACAAACCAGCAGCAGCACAGGTACAGTACAGGTGTGTTCACTGCTGTAAAATTAATCACTTTAATGAGAGGAAATAATCTCACAGGCTCTTCTTTCAGACTGGACCAGACGACTGACTTTAGTGTAAACTGGAAACATCACAATGTTTATTCTTAGAAAATATATACTGTATTTAATATATATAATAACAACAATAGTGTTAAAATACATGTAAATCTTTTTTTAACTGTAAAATTCAGACTTTATTCTCACAATACAATATTTCTTAGAATGATGACCTTTTCTGTGAAAGTTACCACTTTATTCTGAAAAATCACAGCTTTTTTCTCATAAATTATATTATTCTCAAATTATGGATTAGTCATTTAATTTTAAATTATTGCTCTCATATATTACTTATTACAATATTATTTATTTTTTCTTTGAAAATTCCAAAGTTAGTTTATTCTAAAATTGATAATTTGTTTCCGTAAAGTTTCAACTTCATTTTTTTTGTAACTTTCTTCCGGACTTAAAAGTTACCGCACCTTGTTATTCTCATAATATTAAGACTGTTTTCTTGTAAAATTATAAAAAATACTACTATAACTACTAATATAACTTAATTCTGGAAATACGGAAAAACAGTAACAGGTGAAAGAGCTTTATTCTAAAAAAAATACTGAAACTTCTTTTCTTATAAACTTGTGATTTTACTCTCATAGTAAATCAACTTTATTTTCATAATATTACACTTTTTAAATAAAATTACAATCTGGAAATACTTTGTCTCGTAAAATTATGAGATTATTCTCATCAAGTTATGACTTTTTTTAATCAAAGCTATCGCTTTATTTTCACAAAATTGCATTTTCTCAAAATATTTCAACTTTATCTTCTATAATGTTTTCCCTTACAGCTTATACTCTTCTGTCACCGTGTTCCTCTCATCCAGCATCTGTCTGAGTTTGTCTTTATGTTTCCTGTCGGCTCTGACGGTCGTCATCTCTGTAAAATCACAAGCCTCTGGTCCAGTTTTATCTTTAACCGGCTCCGTGTAGACTCCCACTCTGGATCAGACACTCTCAGACAGTTGAAACCACGACTGAGAGCTGAACAAAGAAACAACCTTTGTGAGTTAAAATATTGACTTTCATCCTTATATTATTATTTAATTTGGTATTATTAATTAATATGAATATTTCAGGGATGTTTTTGTATTGATTTTCTGTCAGATCCTGTTTGGTAAATCCTGAAGATCCTAAAAAACAATATTATGGATGATTTAAAAGATGTGAGTGAATAATGATGACCATCTTTTCTTCATCTTTATCTTCATCTTTTCTTTAATACTAGTGTTGTGATTATTCATCCCTGATTGTCACTAATAAATTGTTTGAACAGCTTTGTTGGATCCAGAGTTTGAATGTGAACCTCACTCAGGTTTCTGTAGTTTCTTCACTGATTGTAAACAACTTTTTCTGACGGACTGTTGGATAATATGAGTCCAATATGCAGGTTATTGGATACTCAATATTATAGTGTGAATGATTTCACACAACTGCCTGAGGACCTGCTATGATGTATTGAACAAGGCGGAGCCCGTAAATTCATCATGAAGGAGGCGGAGCTTCTCTCCCCACAGTGTCAACAGACAGTTTGACTTATTGTCCTTCTGGAGGTGAAGATGCCTTTAAAGTTATTTCATAGATTTAATTTAATAAGAAGAAAAAAACAGAGGAATCTTCTTCTGTCTGATGTGAAGCTGCGTCACAAACATCCTGCTCTGGAAGTTGTTTTTTAACTTTTAATAACTTTCAGTTTTACATCTTTTGAAACAACAACAACCTAAAACATTTTTTTTACAAAAATACTAGAATAAAATCCAACGTTAGACATTTAATTTAAACTTTTCTGTCTACAAACACACGTCTCAGTAAGAATAAATAATAAACCCCCCTCCCCCGTTAAAGCTGACTGACTCTAAACATTTCAGTCACAGATCCTTAAAGTTAAACCTCGACACAAAACTAAAACTCGTCTCCGTCAGCTCCCGTCAGCTCGTCTGCTGACAAACTGCAGATTAAAACGAGCTCCGACTACGTCTGAACATCAACATGAATATTTACAGATCAGAAACTGATTATTGATCGATCACCTCACAAACACTCTTCTCCTAAACAACAACTGCAGAGTTCAATGTCTATTAAAGTAAAGAAGGAAACATCAGTCTGTGTGAACCTGCAGCCGCCGCCGCTCAGAACACAAACACGAACACACCTGGAAACATTTCTGCTTCCTGGATTCTAAAAACCAGCAGGTGAACTCCTGACGAGAACCAATCAGGCGAGTCTGTTTTTAAAATTTCACTAAATTTCATTCCTTGACTCTCAGAAGAACCAGAACTCTTGCCGTAACACAGTACCAACAGACCATCGTAACAGGAAGTGGTCAGGTCTGGGGGTGGGGCTTCAAAGTGAGGTCTCCAGGCTGTGCAGGGGGCTCCCCGGACACGGCGGCAGCCCTGCTGAGTTGGGCGGGATCAGAACGGGCCTGGAGGTGTCCTTGTGCGGCGGGGCAATGCGGTCCATGGCGTTGTTGTTCTGGTTGGGCGAGGACGGGAGAGGCGGCAGGTTGGACAGTCCAGTCAGCGGCGGCGGGATGAAGATGGAGTTGCGTTTGGTCGGGGCGTCGTCCTCACCCTCGTTCTCATCGATCAGAGGTATCTGGGGCTCCGAGTCCTCGATGCGGAACTCAGGGTGGCTCATGAAGTTGTGGATGGAGCTGCGAGACTCGGGCGTCTCCAGACCTTCGTAGGGAGACACGCTGTCTCTGAAGGCGTTCACGACACGAATCTGAAAGACACAAGAAAACAGTCAGCTCAGGGTTTAATGAGTGTGTCGAATGTTAAAGGACAATTCTGGTGTTTTTCTACGCGGGTCTTCTCCTGAACTGTGTCCGTTCTGACTATGGATCAGGGGCGTAGGACTGGGGGACAAAAGGGGACTGAGTATACAGGGCCCTCACGTGAGGAGGGCCCACAAAGATACTAGAATGATTAGCCGTGGATGCAGGGAGGGGCCCATAGATAATGCCTATGTACAGGGTCCAGAATTTCGTGCTACGCCCCTGCTGTGGATCAGAGCAGCATAGAACAGCACATGCATCCTAAAGCTTTCTGAATAAACTTCAGTTTTACTGACAGAGTTTCAAACATTTGTCTCAGAGTCCAAACTAAAGTCCCTAACCCAAAGTCAGAATGGACACTGTTTGTTATGAGAACAGGACCCAGGTGGAATTTCCCTTTAAAGGTGAAACCATACCTGCGTCTGGATGCGGTTGAGGCCGCGACACCAGAGCACGTGGCCCCTCCTCATCTCCATCTCGGCGTGGTCGATCTCATCCAGGTCCTTCATCTCCTCCAGCTCGTCCTCGGGGATCTCCTCCTGCTGCGTGCCGTGACCCGCCGTCTTCAGGAACTTCAGCCAGCTAGTGGGGACGCTGGACACCAGCTGAGAGGGGGACAGACACAAGTATTACACCCCTGTCACTTCCTGTTCCTCAACAGCCCTGTGACCTGAAAATGTTTCTGAGACCACCTGAAGGTTTAGAGACCAGCTGCAGAGAGAACCAGGTCATTATTTCTAATTTCCCACGTTTTATAAGTATGTTTGATCATATTTTATCAACAGTTTTCTGACTTGCTCCTGTTTTAATTTGCTGTTGATGTAAACTTTGTTTTTTATCACCTTCTAGGAAAGGGAGGAATTGTTCCCATCGAGCTGTTGGAAGACAGATTTTTAGTTAAAAACCAGCACCCCGTTGTTCAGGACATGACAGAGAGAGATGAAGAAAGATGCACAGCGCCAAGTTCAAAGTAAAAGCTACACTTTATGCATTTCCTGTCTTCCATCTACTATCAAAATAACGGCAAAAAGTGTCTCACCTGTCCCCACAGGAGGCTGCCGATGCCCAGGAAGATGCACCACAGCCACTGCTCGATGGTCAGACTCACACAGCTGAACGGTTTACCACCAAACTGCACGATGACGACCTACAGGAGCAACGAGAGACGACATCATCATACAGAAAGTCTTTAATCTCTTTATAATGTGAACCTGACCAGGTGTGGCGATGGCCTCGCCCCTCACAGATTACCTGTATGACGAAGGTTCCCAGGACGATGGAGCAGAAGATGGGGTTGTTGAAGACGCCCTCAAAGACGTTCCTCTCGCCGTGAATCTTGCGGGCGTTGAGCTCGTTAAAGATCTGCATCAGGACGAACGTGTTGAACACGATGGTGTAGTGCTCGGAGGGCGGCGCGTGGAGGGGGGCGTTCCTGCCACTGTCGATGTCAAAGATCTTCTCACCTGTGGGAGGGAGGGTCAAAGACTACTGAGCAGGTGTAGGAATCAAACCAATCTCTCTTATACATCAAAATTCATTCACACATTAATAATGATGGAATTCTTTGTTGTTAATGGGATTTTAGGAGGATAATTAATGATTAATTAGTGCATTGTAATATATTAAGATATTTTTTATGTTAAGGGGTTTTTAAGGGGAATTTTTTTAAACCAAATTTAAGAGGTTTGTGCCCCTTAATCAATGCACTAAATCCAGTAAAATCCCCTTAATATCATAATCAGTTTTATTGGCCAAGTATGTGTACAAATACAAGGAATTTGACTCTCTATGTTCTCACACGCAGTTCAGCCAAAGATAAGCAAACACCAACATGACTATTATGTACATGCAAATAGGTGAAACAATAGATACACATATACATATATACAAAAGACAGCATACTGTACAATGTCTATATACAGGTCAGTTTCAAATTGTAAACAAGGAGACATAAAAGATGTGTGAGAGTGCAATGAGGAATAAATACTGAATGTGTAATGTAATAAGTTACTTTATATACATACAGTAGGTGGTTGTGTGCAGTATGTGCACGTGTACAAATATGTGTACAGTATAAACAGCCTGCTTAAAATTATAGGCCAATATATTACAAATAGAGCTGCAACGATTAGTCGATTAATCGATTAGCTGTCAACTATTTAATTAATCGCCAAGTATTTTGATAATCGATTAATCGTTTTGAGTCATTTTTTAAGAAAAAGAGTCCAAATTCTCTGATTTCGGCTTCTCAAATGTGAATATTTTCTGGTTTCTTCAGTCCTCTATGACAGTAAACTGAATATCTTTGGGTTGGTTAGTTGCAGCCCTAATTAAAACCACATCTGTGATCAACTCAGTGACATTTACCGAGTAATAAAGCTGCACCTGAACTTCACATCACCTCTATCTTAAGCTCCCTTCACCGCTGATCAGTAAATTTCAGAGTTGATTTCGAAATTTTACTGATTATGTACTAGTGTATTATGTATTAGGGTAAATTAGGTCTGGCCTCAAACACATCTGTGAACTCCTGAGCCCTGCTGTATCACAGCCTGAGGTCCTCTGGCAGGAGTCTCCTGGTTGTTCTCCTGGCTGGAGTCTTCGCTGTGGAGGCTCCCTGGCTTTGGATCACTTCTCTGAAGGAACTCAAGCCTCTTCTTCAGTGTCAGCTTTAGTATTTAGTATATACACAGATTGCATCTCATATGAATAAGATATGCAAGGAAGGTGCTGCGTCATTTCCTTGAACACTTTTAAGAGAATTGAAGTAGCCAATATATATGTTTTATTGTCTAAGACCTCCCCTGATCAATATTTTTCTGTACAGCCTGAATGGAAACATGTTATTAGCATGTTTTTATCTGCGTCTCAATAGACAGCATTTCAGCACATCTAAATATGTTCACTGACCAACGAAAAGCAGGGTGAAGATTGTGGTCAGCTGGTAGACGCCGTGTCCCAGGATGTTCTTCATCATGGTGCGGGAAATGAGCGGCTTCTTGCGGCCATAGGGGTTCCTGAGCAGCAGCGCCTCGGTCGGCGGCTCGGTGGCGAGAGCCAGCGAAGCGAAGGTGTCCATGATGAGGTTGACCCACAACATCTGCACGGCTTTCAGAGGAGAGTCCTGGAAACACACACACATGTCTACAGTCAGTGTGCGTCAGCAGAGAAACCACAAACCCCATCGACCTGGAGTTTCACAACGTTTTTCATTTCGTTTTTCATTTTTATTGACTTTCTACAGTATTTGACTTTTGGAGGTTAGACTTATTTGTCATGTATTTTATGTATTTGTCATGTTTTGTTCATTTTCAGCTCAGAGTCACTGCTGCCAACTGGACAATCTTGAAAAAGAGATTTCAAAAGTAGTCTGGTGTAGCTCAGGGATCAACTGTAGGGCCCTTATTCCTATTTTACATGAATGATCTACCTAATGTTTATACAAGGGTTTAAGTAAAAGTGCTATATAAATCCATTTATTAATATCTATTCAGTCATTTTTTTTTATTGTAACAGAAACCTTAAAACTTCTGAAAACTTGGTTTCAAATCTCAAGTACGCTTCTATAACATGAAATATTCACGACTAAATAAGCAACAATCAAAGTTAAAGGGATATTTCGGATTTTTTGAGGTGGGGTTGTATGAGGTACTTATCTACAGTCAGTGTCTTACCTGCAGTAGATGGCGGTCGGCGCGCTCCCAGTTTGGAGAGCCAGCCACTAAGCTAAGCTATGAACTGCTGTGGACGGGGTCAGCAGTAAAACATATTTTAGCCGCCTAAAAAAAACTATACGCTACATTTAGAACATTTTCACTGCTTTACCTGCCGTCAGACAGCCCTTTCCTTTGGCACTACATTTTATCAACCAGAGAACTTCCGTATTCCTACACATAAGCCCGTTCAGTCTCCATCTGCAGAAGTTCTTCTTCTGTATACTCATAAAGGTTTCCTCTCGTCTCCACAGTGAACGGTATTTCGTCGTTGCTGTCATTATCACTCATTTCTATTTTCTTGTATGTGTCGTCTCTTCCATAAACCGCTGATCCAAACAGCTGGTCTGCGGCGTTATACAGTGAGCGGCATGCGTAGGAATACGGAAGTTCTACGGTTGAGAAGTAGTAGTGCCAAAGGAAAGGGCTGTCTGACGGCAAGGTAAAGCGGTGAAAATGTTCTAAATATAACATACACTTAAACTGGTATATGTTTTTTTAGGTGGGCCTTTTTCAGGTGGCTAAAATACATTTTCCTGCTGTCCCCCTCCACAGCAGTACATTGCTTAGCTTCCGTGCCGGTATTCCGGTCCAATTCTCCAAACTGGGAGCGCGCTGACCGCCATCTACTATAGGTAAGACACTGACTATGGATAAGTACCTCACACAACCCCACCTCAAAAAATCTGAAATATCCCTTTAAAGTGATGTGTTATAAGAGTTTAACACATAAGGACTGTGTGGGAGTCACCACTGTCAGTTGGACTGAACTATTAGACTGTCAGACGTTACTGTTATTTTGTCCACCCCTCATGTAGGCGGCAGCAGTGTCCGGTGACTCTGACCTGGGTGATGCAGGC
Source organism: Oplegnathus fasciatus (assembly GCA_003416845.1). Lineage (NCBI taxonomy): Eukaryota > Metazoa > Chordata > Actinopteri > Centrarchiformes > Oplegnathidae > Oplegnathus > Oplegnathus fasciatus. Next base: position 35,113 of record NTHP01000666.1, read on the forward strand.
TCCGGTAAAGGCCACGATGACGGCGACCACATTGACGGTGAGCTGGAACTGCAGGAACTTGGAGATGCTGTCGTAGACGTTCCTGCCCCACATCACGGCCTTCACGATGCTGCTGAAGTTATCGTCTGTCAGGATGATGTCAGACGCCTCCTTCGCCACGTCCGTCCCCGCGATGCCCTGCAGAACACAACACGTAGGTTAGTGTACACTAAACCTGGCTGTGAACCTGGGTGATCCACAGAGGGTTCAGGTCCGACACACATCTGTCAGGTTTGACTCTCAGTGGATTCCCACATGTTCTGACACTCGACACACAGTGAGGGGGTGGGCTATTCCAGGATAAGACCAATAAGCAGATTCAATCATCGAATCTGAATTAATAAAACAATCAATTGTTTGTCCTTTAACCTTCTGGCTGCTCTGGATCAGAACATAAAACAACATAACGACATCAGAAAAACATGAAGGTCTGAGGGGGCGAGGCCACAACAGACAGCAGGAAGTTTAACGTCCATCTGGACTCAAGTTTTGTTTCTTTTCTACTTCAAAATGTAGCAAATTAATATGAATCTGATATCTGAATATTTTATTTCATATCAATACATTTACTAACAAGTTCACACCTTTTTGTCTTTTCAGGTCGTTCATATGAAGTTAATTGATGAATAAATATTTTTTTATCATTTATGTACTGAAAGCTATTTACACTGATAACTTAAATGTTACGAAGTGAACTAGAAGCAGCAGTTTGATGACATCGGCGACAATCGTTACCATGGCGAAGCCCACGTCCGCTTTCTTGAGGGCGGGACCGTCGTTTGTTCCGTCTCCAGTTACCGCGACAACCTGCCTCTGCTCCAGCACAGTGCTGTCGATGATGCCTGAGATGACGACACACAGACACACAGCTGAGACACACTTATGGACCAAATGAGGATGTAAGGTGTAACTCACTCTGGCCGCCTTGAAATCAGCTGTGTCTATCAGTTTTATTTCATGTCTTTGTTTTAATTTGCTTCTGAATTTATACATATGTTGAAACTTTCTTTTATTCACTCTGAAGTTTGTTTTCTATTCATTTTAATATTTACATGTTTCTAAAACACTTTGAAACTACCTTGTGTATAAATTGTGCTGTCTGTGTAAATAGATTTGCCTTAACCATACCTTTCTCAATCCCCACGTCCGTCTAACCCCTACGTCTATCTGACTGGCTGTCTACACCCTCTTTGACCTGGTTAAAATGTGTCTAACCTTTGACTAGAGTGTGTTTGTCCGTTGGAGACGATCTGGCGAGGACTCTCAGCTTTGGCCAAATCTTATCAATACGCTCCTGCTCAATCTGCAGAGAAAGACAGAGGACATAAATATGGAGTTTTAGTTGCAAAGCATTAATTTTAAGTTTATCAGGCTAAAGTGTCGCCTAAAGCAGTGGTGGGTGCCCCTACAAGGGGTCACAAGAGATTCAAAGAGGTTGCGAAAATGTCAGGAAATAAGAAAAATGACAAAAGTCTGCTATTCAAAATGATCTATTTTTCAGACTTTTCAGAATCTGTATAGTTTTACCTTTTCAGGCATCTAAAACTGATCAAATGAAACAGTTTGAGAAGGAAAACAACAACTTTGATTAAACAGCTCAAAAAAACTCTAGAGGCTGCAGTGTTTATTACAGCCAATAATATGAAAATCTAATTTTAGATTGACAAAGGACTTAAAGTCCGGTTTAGGACAGACACTGCTGTCTTTTGGTCCAGTCTTTGTCTGTCTGACCTCTCCCAGCTCATTGCGGATCCGTCGGTTAAACTCTTTGCCCTCCATACACAGGAAGTCATCTCCAGGTTGCAGGATGCCACATTTGGTGGCGATGGCCCGGGCAGTATTGATGTTGTCTCCGGTCACCATGCGGACAGTGATCCCGGCCCGCTGGCACTTTCTGATGGCTTCTGGTACCTGAGGAGAACAACAGAAGGAGTGATACATGCTGAGGTTTGCTGATTTGTCATCAAGCTTTCTCAAAACATCTTTCCTCCAACAGAAATGTCTCGGCCTGACCTCCATCTCCTGCGGCTCCTAACAGGTCGGGACACCTCTGGAGCTCTCCGAAACATCAGCTCAGATAGGAGTCAGACTAATTTCCTTACTCTGAGATGCTTAAATAGCATAAAGGCCATGATTTTACTAGTGAAAAAGCCTCATGAAGTACTTTTATATCAAACACTTAAGAGTCGAAAACACTATTCGGGCCATAGCGTTTTAGGGAGCTCCTCTTCAGATGTTCTGTGAGTAGTGAATCGTACTGCGTGTATTTTTACTGTGATTGGCTGATTGCCACCATGTATCCCTGTGTAAAGACAGGACTGACGTACCTCTGGTCGTACAGGGTCCTCAATGCCAACCACGGCGATGCAGGTGAGGCCAGTGAGGATGTCGGCCTCGTTGTCCCAGTCAGGCTCTCCGTCAGCGGTGGGGAAGTCTCTGTAGGCGAGGCAGATGGTCCTTAGGCCCTCCGACGCCATTGGCTCGATCACCTTCTTCACCAGGTCGTCTCGGTCCCGAGGTTTGAAGCCTTTGGCCTCGCCGCTGGTCATCAGGATCTTGCAGCACCTGGAACCACAGGAAAGAGTCATGTGACCGTCATCTACCTGAGCACAGAGCTGTGTGAGCAGCAGCGGTAAACCTACTTCCTGAGCAGGATCTCAGAGGCCCCCTTGCTGAACATTCGGTAGCTGCCATCGTAGTTCTTTAGCACGGTGCTCATGGACTTCCTCACAGAGTTGAAGGTGTAGACCTTGAACAGTTTCTCCTCTGGGATTTCGTTGCGGATGGTCTGGTAGTCTCGGTGCAGGTCGAGGGAGAGTCCCAGTAAGGCACATTCAGTCTTGTTTCCCACCTGGCGAGGCAGCCCGCCCTCCTTCTCTGGAGGCTGCAGGAAGCAGCAACAAAGAAGACGTTAAATCACAGCAGTTTTAATTTTTAATGACAAGTCAGCTTCTTTGCACGGTGTGGGAATTAAACTCACAACTGTAAGCAGCGCATGACAATAACATCACTCCAACAGCAGCGACGAGGCAACTTTTAACAAACAAGGAACAGTGTTCAGTGTGTAAGATTAAATGACAACAAAGTTTATCTTCAATAGACTTCACAACAGACAACTAACCGCTAGAATACACTGTCACTGTGTGCTTTCTGTCAAGCACACTTTCGTTCCTTTGTGCATGAAATGCAGAAGATTTTATTGTTTGTTTTTAGGATCTTTATGGTTCCATATTAGAGTTACTCTCTCCTCAACAAACTGTGCACAGACAAGACCCTGCTTGCTGTTCCTGTGAAGGAAGAAGGGATCGTTTTGTTGGCACCACGGCTCCAGAATGACCCCACTCTGCCAAATCATCTTCCTTTAAACCACTTCTTAAAACTGATTTTTAACAACAGGCCAACTAATTATTTTTGTGCTGATTTGTCATTATGTCTTATGCTCTGTATGTCTGTTTTATTGGTTTCCGTCTTGTCGATTTTATTCCTGTATCTTTGTTTTTATTGTTTGTTGGTCTTCCACAAGAAAAAAAAGCAAATTTGGTGTAGCAGTAATGTTTTGTCTTTCTTGTCTATTTTGTTAACCATCTCATGATCCCCCAGATTTAACAGGTGACCACTTAGAGGGGTCTCAAACCCCAGGTTGGGAACCATTGGAGTTTAATTATCAGACTAATTGATAATGAAAGTAATTGCTGTTGCTGGTGGTCTCAGCGGTGATCTGATAGAAAGGAAACTGATGAAAAACGTGGCTGAACCAGTTGGTCTCCTCTGTGCTCTGATCTGTGCCGTGGACCCAAGAGGCAGTGATCAGATGAGTCCTGAGCTGCTGTGGCAGCTCTCCAAACCAACCTTCTCTCTAGGCCAAATGCTTAACTCTCAGAGCTTCCTGAATGGACGGCTATTTTTAGAGCTTACCATAATCTTGGTGGTATAGGCGCAATTGACCCCGATGCCCTGAATGAGCAGGTCCAGGATCTTGGCAGGAATCAGGTCCGGCTCCGGCACCTTTTTGTTGTATCGTCCTGCGATGTAGGCCTGCACCACCGTCATGCGGTTCATAGTGAGCGTGCCCGTCTTGTCGGAGCAGATGGCCGTAGCGTTGCCCATCGTCTCACAGGCATCCAGGTGGCGGACCAGGTTGTTGTCCTTCATCATTTTCTGAAAAAGGAGGAAAGCAGCGTTGAGCGCTTTAATGAACAGTGTTTGACCCAGGATTGTCTGGAGGCCTCAAATGGGCCCATTAGTACTTGTCTAGGGGGTCACTGTTCCAACCAAGGGAGACAATAAATAAAACAAAATTATAAAATAATTTGGAAAATAGGAAAAGAACATGATCTGACTGAATGTGTTCAGGGTGACAGGCTGGATAATGCTGTACACAAACAGACCTTGACTGAATAGGCCAGGGAGATGGTGACGGCCAGAGGGAGACCTTCAGGCACGGCCACCACCAGCACCGTCACACCGATGATGAAGAACTTGACCAAGAACTGTATGTAGATGGGCGTACACTCTTTGGTCCAGGGAACCCCCTGAATCCAGAAGGTATCAATCAGGAAGCGAGTGATGAGGATGAGGACAGTGAGAGCCGACATGAACAGACCTGAAGACACAGACAGAAGGACAGACAGAGACGGAGACAGTTTAGTTCAGCTGTAAACCTGATCATGAGCACAACAGGTGCTGTTGTGAGGAGCAGTGAAGATTGTTCTGGGTCTGTATTCATCAAGACTCCCTCCTAGGAATCACGCTGAGAGTTAACCTCAGCCGTCCTCAGAGTAGGACTGAGACGGATGACCTCCGGGAGAGAATGAGATGTCTGTTTTTTGACAGTCATGATTTGTATTAGACAATTTAAGTCGAGTCAAAAAATGCAGAAAAAATGGTATAAATTTTGCTATGTGTGGGCTGTATGAGAGTAATATAGGTGATCAAGCTATCTATCCAAAATGAATACATAGCCAATCTAATATTTACCTATATGACATTTATGTAGTAGACGGTTAAGTAAACACTGGCAATAGTTTTGATTTATAATAGTATGTAACCTGACTTAGCGCAGCACATTTTGGATATATCGTGTTTGTCACATGTGCAGCAATGATCGAACCCTCTGTGGGCTGCAGAACACGGAGTCTTCTCTTCCACTTTCCAATTCACCTTCCAACTGCACCCCCTTTTTAACTGATGTGTCCTTACAGGTGGGGGAAATTTACACTGCTACAATACAAACATCTCTCAACAGCCTCACCATTGGCAAACTGAATTCAGTAAATACATAGTAGGGCTGCAACTAACG
>NTHP01000666.1:42351-59016 GCA_003416845.1 Oplegnathus fasciatus
ATTTTCATTATCGATTAATCTGTCGATCATTTTCTCGATTAATCGATTAGTTGTTTGGTCCAGAAAATGTCAGAAAATGGTGAAAAATGTTGATCACTGTTTCCCAAAGCCCAAGGTGACGTCCTCAAATGTCTTGTTTAGTCCACAACCCAAAGATACTCAGTTTACTGTCACAGAGGACTAAAGAAACAAGGAAATATTCACATTTAAGAAGCTGAAATCAGAGAATTTGGACACTTTTTCTTAAAAAATGACTCAAAACGATTAATTGATTATCAAAATAGTTGCTGATTAATTTAATAGTTGACAACTAATCGGTTAATCGACTAGTCCCTGCAGCTCTAGTATCAGTGGGTATCACTTCTTGACGTGCATCTCTCAGAGTGGACTAGCAAATCTGCGTGGCGGCTGTGGCTCAGCAGGTAGAGCTAATCAAGATTTGATCCCCGGCTTCTTCTGTCCACATTTCAAAGTGGTTTTGAGCGTGACACTGAACCCCAGTTGCTCCTGATGGATAGGCCGGTGCCTTGCATGGTAGCTTGCCGCCATTGGTATGCGAGTGTGTGTGTGTGAATGAGAGATAAATTGTAAAGCGGCTTGGATAAAGGTGCTATATGAAGTCCATTTCAGTCCAGTTATCAACAACTGACAACTAATTGATTAATCGACTAATCGTTGCAGCTCTAATGGATAAATAAAGAGATTTGCATGAATGATGATTGTTTTTCCAAAGCTTCGTGCTGAGCGGAGGGGAAATTAATAAATCTGCACTGTAAAAGTGATCAAAGATTGATGTATTGCTGCTGGACAGAATCATCACTGTTGCAAAGCTGCATTTTCTGCCAAAAAAACCCCACAAGACTGCAAGGACCTCGCTTTAAGAGAGAGCTCTTTTTGTGTCCTGTACAAGATCAGCCAAAACAGTATCTTTTAATAAGCTCAGTTTCATCAATGACCATCTCTTCTCCCACAGAATGTCGCCTGCAACTCTTAACAAGCGAGGACACCTCTTGAACTCTCCTAAATATCAGCACAGCAGGCATCAACACAGGTGATAAAACGCTTTTACTTCCTAATTTGAGATGCTTGATAGTTACTGGCCCTGGTCTGTACAAACACAGATCAGGTCCAACGAGATCGNTATGTAAGAGCACAGAAACATGTGGACTCCACCCAGCAGGGAGGTGGTGTTCGGCCCTCAGATGAGGTCTACATCATGGCGATATTCACACTCATCATTCTGATCTGATTCTGTTCGTACCTGCTTTGCCGATCTGCACAGCCAGTTTGGTCAGCTTCCCCTGGAGGACTGACTTCTCCTTCTTTGGTAGGTTTTTCTTCTTCTTCTCTTGTTCTTCGTCCTCGTTGAGTGGCTGCATCTCCACAGTGGCTCCATCCTTGTTTTTTCCTACAGAGGAAACAGGAAGTCAGTAAAACATTCAGGTGTTTGGACACAAACCATCAGAACTGCTACTGAGCTAGTTTTATTTATATCCTGTCGGTCTACCACACATTCTCAAATAAAAGCCAGTATTTAAATAAAGCTCATTCTTAAATAAATAATCACTGTTAAGCTGCTGTCAATAAAATAAACACTTCCTGCAGATGATTCACATTAAAAGCCTATTGGGAACAAGAGGGATTAATCCATTTGAGCCACTGGAAGGCTTTTAATGTGAAACATCTGCAGGAAGAGTCGAGTTTCATTGACGTTAACCTAACAGCTATTGAAAATTCAGAAAAAGCAGAACCGTCTGGAATTAATCAGTTCACTGAGAACAGTTTTAGTGTTAAACAGAGAAAGTGTTTTCAGCAGAGTGGTGAGAATGACACGACTCTGTTGTTGTACTGGTTACTGTTGTTCATTATACTGAAGTTATTAAGACAACAGGTAAACATGCAGTGTTGAGTTTACATCAACAGCAAATTAAAACAGGAGCACACCAGAAAACTGGGAGGATCCTCACTAGATATGATGATATGCTTGTGAAACAGGAGAAATTAGAAGTAAAAGTCAGTATTTGTGTAAAATGAAGGCCTGGGTCTCTCTGCAGCTGAGGGAAACAAAATGTCAACTATCTGAGCAACTACGACAGCCCCAAAAAACACAGAACAGGTTGTTCTATCGTATCATACACTACAATATACTGTCATTTCCTTCGTGAACATTTGGTTCGTGAACACCTTTTCTATGAATCACACAGCAGGATGACGAGGTCCATCTAACTAAGTTGACATTTTGTCATCAGGATGAATCGTCAGTATTGTGATTGTTGGTCATTATTAAAGGTCTGTGTTAACAGAGCGAACAGTCAGTCAGAGTGTGTGACTGGACGAGCAGTGGAGGGCGGGACCATGATGCTGTGTGTCAACAGGTAGGTGGTGTCTGTCCAGTCCCTGTCTGGGTTTATCGTGCTGTGTTGATTAACTTAATATATGAGTCATGATCAGACCTCCAAACTAACTAACTAATCAACTAATTAACTAATTAACTAACTAACCAGACTACATCATCTCTGTTCTGGATCACCACGGTAACAATTAACAGCAAACAAACAGAGTCAACTGACACTGTAGCTCTGTGACAGAGAGTGGGGGTATCTGCAGGTGTGTGTGTTTGTTTCTGTGTGTTTGTGTGTTTGTGTGTGTGTGTGTGAGCGTGCTGATCCCAGCTCAGTAATGAGGTTATTAGTGGACAGGCAGGCAGCAGCAGCAGGCAGGAGAAAAAAGCAGCTGCCGAGCTTAAGGCCGATAATCTGCTTGGTCCTAATCACCATCAACAGAGTCAGGAGCACCTGCTGCTGCTGCTCAGACCACAGGGACACACACTCCACCATGTGGGGCCACAGGGACCACAAGGAACCAGGAGGACCTGCCAGGGACCAAGAAACATGAGCAGACCCAGAAGGAACCAGGAGTCTGACTGACTTCAGGACCTCAGATCCACCCCTGATCTCCTGCAGGATCTTTGACCAGTCTCATCTGAACCACCTCTTGTAAACCAACATAGAGTTTTTTATTGATTGATTGATTGATTGATTGATTGATTGATTGATTGAAGTGTCCTGCATCACGTGGTGCCCAGCACATATTGGCTTACAAGGCACTAGACAGCAACAGCAAAGACGATCATGCGCCAAATCACGATGAATCACCTAAACAAAAGTCTCCTCATCGCGTTGAATTTTGTGGGATAATATATCTGTGTCTGTGTTCATTACTATTCATTACAATTAAGCTATTTGGGGCTCGGCTCTGATTGGCTGTTTGTCTGAGATTCAGTGCGTTTATGCCGAGTTTGAACTCATGTCCCTGGGAGTTTGAACTTGTCAAGTTGATCTCTGGAGTCCCAAAAATGGGAGGATGTAGTACACTATATTTCCATCAGCAGCTCAGCAGGGCTGTGCATGCCTGAACACCGTTAACTCAGAAATGTTGAAGCAAATCTTCAAATAGGCATTACTTTGATCAAACAACCACATATTCAAAATGTAAGCGGTTAATTTTTCACCTGAAAACAAGCTAAACTTAATTTAGTGACACAATAACAGCTGCAGACTTATTATATCCTATATCTTATGTCTAGGGATGCACTGATCCAACTTTTTCTCTCTGTACCAATTCTAATACCTAAACTCAAGAGTATCTGCTGATACAGAGTACTGATCCGATCAAGTGCTCTCTTTTTACTAAATTTAAAATCTGTACACGTCACAGTTGTGGAGCGGAGTGGGATCATTTTTATGTAACGTACCATCACGTCAGGAAAAGTGTGGAGCTAAAAACAATGTTGATTTGTGTCATCGCCAAAGCCTGATCCGCTTAATTGGATCTGATATCGATCCAGGGGTAACGGATCGATGCGCCACTACTCCTAAACCTCCACCATCACTACAGATTGATGTGAAATGCATGCTGGGATACTTGTCTACCCCAAGTCCACACACAAGTCAGCTCCCGGGTCATGTTGGGTAAAATGGGTGGAGCATTTGGAGCATTCTAGTCTAAATGTGGGGCAGTATTTGGGCTGTGTCTGATGATGTTTCACAAGAACTTGGACTGAGGAAGGCCTGCGGTCTTTGACTCCCACAAACTTCACGCTGTTGGGTTTCTGACAAGTCAAAGACTGAATTAACTTCACCATAAACGGGGAGAGAAACACTCTACACACATCAGGAGAGGACAAATCAGCTGCGACTGTGTGACACTATCTGACCAATGACAGCCTGTTGGCTTCTACACTGCTCCACAGGTTTCACCCTTCACTCACAGAACACAGTAACATATACTGGTCACACAGCCAACATGGCAGGTGAATGAAAACGTGAACGAGAAGGCTCGTTTTCCACGGACAAAACTAATGTTACCAGCTGTTGCTCTACAGCTCAGAACCACCACAAGGAAACCGGGAACCAGAGTCCACAGTGACCAGTACAGCTGTGAATAAACCAGCCGGCCTCAGGTAACTGATGGACAGATGAACTGAAGCTGCTGCTGTTCAATACAACCTTCACATACACTCATTTCCAGTAACTCACAGTACTGAAGAAGTGAAGTGCTGCTCACCTTTCTTGCCTTTGTCATCTTTTTTACCTGTAAAGGAAAAACATGCAACAGCCATTAGTTACCATGGTTAACATATGGAACAAAACATTAATAAAACATTAAAAGATCCTAAATCTATTATAGCCAAATAAATTAAAAACTGTTCCTGAATGAGGATATGTTGGTGCTACACTGAGATCAAAGAGATCTATGAAAAGATGGAGAATGAAAGGACTGTCAGGTAAACGTTAAGCAGATAATGCTCCAAAGAAAATATGATGAAGCCCGATGCAGACTCCATGTTGGTTAAATCGTGAGTCCAGCTGCTGATTATCAAAGTAACCTGAGCTGCAGCGCTGAACCTGACCGTGACTGTCTGAGCTATTTGTCTCTACTGAAAAAAAATGTTTGGGAACAACTGTATTAACCCAACAAGGCAGGCGATGTCGGTTGGCCAGCCCACCACTAGAATAGACTGAAATATCTCAGCAACTATTGGATGGATTGTCATGAAGTTCAGGACGGACATGCGTGTTACACACAGGATGAATTGTAATAACTTTGCTGATGCCCTGACTTTTCATCTAACACCATTATTGGGTATCAGTGGCCATCTACGTCCTGGCAGTTGTGTGTAAGTTTATTGTCTGTGTTTTGTCTCTCCAACAAACCTTCATGTGACTACTAGCAAAAAAGCAGAGGGATTTCATCTTGACGTGCATCTCTCAGTCAGCGTGGACGAGTACATTTGTGTGCCAGCTGTGGCTCAGCAGGTAGAGCTGATCAAGATTTGATCCCCAGCTTCTTCTGTCCACATTTCAAAGTGGTTTTGAGCAAGACATTGAACCTCAGTTGCTCCTGATGGACAGGCTGGTGCCTTGCATGGTAGCTTGCCGCCATTGGTACGCAAGTGTGTGTGTGAATGAGAGATAAATTATAAAGCAGCTTGGATAAAGGCGCTATATAAAGTTCATTTCAGTCCAGTTATTAAAAAGAAGTGTATCGGCTCTGACTCTGTCGATGTGGACGGTCAAACATATAGATTTGTTGGAGTGAAATATGAACTCTGTCCAACTTCACAGGCTGAGGTGACATTTCGCTGCTCTGTTATGTTGGTTATCTACGAATTTCAACCAATTCTACTCTTAAAGAAGCCCTGAACTGTGAACTATGATGAGAACTGGTAAGCAGCATCCTGTTCCTCTTCAGAATAAACCGATCCCTTTATATTCTGAACTTACTTTTCTTGTCCTTCTTCTCTTTCTTTTTCCGCTCCTCTTTCTGCTTTTCTTTCTCTTTCTTCTTCTTCTCTTTCTCAGCCTTCTCCTCACCATCACCGTCACCGTCCTCACCAGCGCCGAGCAGCGTGAAGATGATTCCAGTCTGAGAGTTCACACCTACAGCGGTGACCACCATCTTGCCAGAGCCCTCCATCACATGGGTACCTGAGGGAGGGAGGGGAATTTTACCATCGTTATTTCTCTCTACTTCGTACACTTTGTCCGTTCTGGAAGAGGGATCCCTCCTCTGTCACTCCACCTAAAAAAACTCTTCCTTTTTCCCCTGTTAAAGGTTTTTAAGGGGAGGGGGGCTTATCCAAACCAAGGCTCCAAGGATAAAGGGTTTTCGTATGCCGCACAGACTGTAAAGGCCTTTGAGGAAAATACGTGATTTGAGGCTAATTAAATAAAACTGACTTGATAGTAGGGGTCTGTGAGCAACCTGATGGAACTCATGTTGAGCCTCCTAAAAAACTACAACACCCAGTTCTCATCCAATCACATGGGTCCACCTTGTATCTCCTTTAAGAGAGACTGAAGGGGATGACATGTGACAAATTCACGGGCTGAATTCAGACCTGTGAAATCTTAAGCTGTCAGCATGGTGCGATAACTCGACCTAAAATAATAGCCATGATAAAAATATTGCCATTTCTTCAGCATTTTAAGTGGTGGAAAGTTGTATTATTTCAGTGCAAGAAGAGGTTTAGTGTTCAGTCTACAGGTATGAAAAACAGAGAGGTGATCAGATTTAACAGAGGATAATCAGCAGCAGAAACTGGCTGGTAGGAGCCGACAATAACAGCTCAGGTCACATTGAACTTGGCTGTAATTTGATGTGAATGGAGTAGAGTGAAGCACCTGACAGCAACATGGGGTCTTTGTCGAGACTCTTCTTGACATGATCCGACTCTCCGGTCAGAGAGCTCTCATCAATCTTCAGATCATTGCCCTGAATCAGGACGCCGTCAGCAGGGAGGAGGTCACCTGGAAACACCAACACACCCTCATCAGGTCATTACATTACATTACATCATCCGTCTGTCACATGACGACTGGAGGAGAAAGAAAATGAACCGATGCAGCAGTGGACAGGTGGGAAAATATTTAAGTTTTGTTTTTCTAATGATTATGAAATAGTGATGTTGAGATCTGAACAGAGAGAAATTGGCTTTTTCATGAGAAAACATCAACATTCTGCTGGTTTTAATCTCAGACGGTTTTATGAGTAACTAAACTGTCGACCACCACAGACACGAAATGGCTATCTACAGGAATATTACAGGAATATTATATAGATATATTCTGATGTTCCACTGACAGTGGGCTCAGTGGATAATCCAGAAGAATCAGGGACTGTCTCTGGAAAAAAATCACTGCTGTTCAGTTATTCAGATTGAATTTTTTTAATTCTTTGAGGGCCGTAAAATTTTATTCACTTCCTTTATTTTGTGATTGCAGTGTAACCTGAATGTAATCGCAAAAGCACATTAAACTGAGACTATCTGAATCACTAAACACAACTAACTAACTAACTAAAAACAAGTGCATTCAAACTCAAAAGGAACAAGAGCTGGATGTCATGTCAAAAACTGGAGGTACAACCTTCCCAAACCCACAACTAAAAGCCTGTTTGGAGAGCTACAGTGCCAGCAGTCAGTCTTTTTCTTTAAGAGATGAAACGTCAGTAAGGTCTATCATGGTCTCCATGGGTGTATTGTGAAAAGTAGTCTTTCAGCCTGCTGTGGAAGGTGGGCAGTGACTCTGATGTCCTGATTTCTGTGAGTTCATTCCACCAACCTGAGACCAGAACACTTTCTTTAATTGAACAAAAGATGCCAAAAACTGGCAAAATGATGGTTTAAATTGGGAACTCTCCGATCAAAGAATGAGTCAATAAGATTATGCATCTGTCCAGACATTTGAGTTTTTGATCCTCTGCGCTACGGACACATTTCAGTTAGTAGGGTTAGGATATCCAGCTCTGTCAACCAGTGGTAAGCTCTGCTTTTTGTTCTCTCACCATATTTGACTTGTGCGATGTCTCCGACGACGATCTCGGACACTTTGATCTGGATCACCTGCCCCCCTCGGACCACGGTGAACTTCTGCTCCTGCTCGATGCGGCTCTGGAGGCCACGGAACTGCTTCTCTTTGCTCCAGTCGTTGAAGGCCGTCACCAGGACCACGCACACCACCGACAACAGGATGGCAGCGCCTTCGATCCATCCAGCCTCCCCCTCACCCTCCTCCTCCACGCCGCCAGCCGCTCTGCCACAGTCTGAACAGAGACAACGCCGGCTGGAGTTTCAGTTTTCTACATTTTTTTTCAAACAGTGCAGTCTGACAGGAAGTGACCTCTAACCTTCCTGTACAGGAGGATCCAGGTTTCTAAGGACAAGTCCCTCTAACTTTGGGAGGACATGACACACTGCTGCTGTGGCACAAAAACCTCAACTGGGCCCAGTGGCTCCCTACTTTTCTGTTTTTTTCAACAAACCAGTTCCTTGAAATTAAAAAAATCAGTTTTTTAAGGGGGACCTTGTAGACAAGACGGTCTTATAAAACCTAAAGATTACCAGAATCACAACAAAGTGTTAAAACACACGTGCAATGTCAAATCCAGCAGTTTGTGTGCAGTCGTCACAGACACGTAATTTATTGGTGATTTTGGTTAATCATAAAGTGTCGGTTAATTTTAGACATATCTGATACCCTGTCCTGCACATGGCTGGATATATTTGACCTCTCTGGCTAATATCCGCATCTGAAAGCACGTCAGCTGACTCTCTCTCCAGGGTCAGATGCAGCCCGGCTTCAGTGAACTGACCTTTCTACCAGAGATAGAAACTAATTCAAAATTACCAACATTTACGCGTCATATAACTGACTTTCCCTACATATGGGAGTGAAACTGGTACTAATGTAACATATTTCTCAGTGTAGTTCTGTGGTATATGAGTGAAGTGTGTGAACTACGCTATCAGTTGCTGTCAGTGACAATCAGAGATGAACCTGTGACAGTTGTCTCATATGAACAGTTCCAACATGAATAAGCCTTGAGTGGACTCACATCATATGCACGCCTCCTGTCGGAAAGAAGTTTTACTGAACTATGACCAGGACGCACACTCTCCTCTCACTGTGTGTCAATCTGATGTTTTCACATCACACATGATGATCAAGTAACATGACGGTAAAGGCACTAAAACATGAGTCTAACAAGTAAAACCTGAGAGTTGACTTGCTTATATCTGCTGCTCTGCAGGTGAGCTAGACTGCAGTGAAACTAAGCAGAGGTCATGAATAATATAGAATTTCTCATATTCTGGGTAAGAAGGACTGATGGAAAACATCAGTAATAATGCTGATAAATGTCTATAGATAAGAAGTGGCAGCCCAGATGTTCACTGTGTGTTATCATATATAGTATACTGCTGATGTGACGGAAAGTGTCACAGGAAGCCCAAGACACCCTGACTGATGATGAGACAACAGAAAACAGGAAACACTTTCTGATCGTCTGACAGCTCTGCTAACGTCTGATAACGTCCCTGTAAACAAGCTCATCAGTGAGACGCCTGGTCACACACAGGTTCATAATAAACGCTACAGAAAGAGACTTATCTGAAGACCTTAAACAAACAGAGTGACTATTTCAAAATAACAGAACTCACTCTGTCTCTCAGCATCTGGCGGTCTGTAGAAAGAAAGGCCTAGTGAAATGATGGCTGCCACCTCCAGGATGATGAGCGTGACATCCTGCAGGGCTTCCCACACTAACTGCACAAAGGTTTTTGGCTTTTTAGGAGGGATGAGGTTCTGTCCAAACTCCTGTTTCCTTCTGTCGATGTCCTCCGAGTTTCCATCTAAACCTGCAGCAGGAGACACAAAGACAACATCAGAGACTCTGATCCTGGCTTACACCATTAAACTTTATATTTAATCTAACGTCTGTTGATCCAACATAATGCTCCAAACCTCTTCACGTTTTAAACTGAAGAACAAATCCAACATTATAAATCATGAGTGATTCAACATTTGTGTACTCATTGGCAAATATAAGTCATATAATTGTTAGACTCACACTTGCAGGATGAATCCAAGTCAAATAATCTGTTTATACTAAACCTTATTTAACCCCAAAGACCCTCCAGAGTCTCCATCTTTACAAACTCATTTTGTTTGTCCACATTTTGCTCACATTCACAGAAGTTTATTTTAAATTCTAGGGCAGACTGCAAAGTTTCCAAAGAATCAAACCTATCAGGGTATGTTTTGGGGAAATGTGTCTACAATGATACAGCAGACATGAGAAAATGTTTCCATCTGCCAGCTGGACCACATGCAATATACTGTCAGAGTGTCATTCAGTATAAAAATGTTTTTATTAGTAGCTTTATATTTATTATCAAACTGTGAATGTGGATAGAACTGACAGATCTGCTGCCTTGTGAAAACCACTGTGAGTATACGTCATCACACTGTGTCATTAATGTTTTTGGATCTGATTTGTCTCTTGAAGGTTTTTATAGCACTCCACATGTGCTCTGGCTCACTGAAGATGACCTGAACCTCCACGCTGGTCATATTCGGCTTCAGAAAGAAGCTGAGTTTGAACGACGTGAACTGGTTTGATCATTAAGAAAGAAAAAGAGAGGTAGTCTGCACACAGCTTTTACAAGCTTTTATAAAATGTAATGAGGCAACGTTCTGACCTTTAAGGTGTTTGTTAGACAAACATTAATGTGAAAGAAAAACAGGCTAAATATACAGACAGAAGTATCAGCTCCATGTACAATTAGGAGATGATGTGATGAAGAAAAACAGCTTTCACCCCAAAATGATCCACTGCGCACACAAAAACACATCACTGTCTAAAACTGGCTGTTGGAAACCTTAAAGATTGAAGATGTTGCATTATTACATTTTTGAAATATTCAGTGTGAGGACTACATCTCTGTTTCCTTTGTGTGCTGCTTTTATCCTGAATCCTGCTGAGGCTGATGTGCACACTGTTTGTTTTGACCATCAAAAGTTTAATGTCGGAGACAACAGTCAAGAAGTCCAGACAGTTATTAGTCAAAGCCCACAGTGGAAACATGGACATGTCGTAGCCAGATTAACCTGTCAGGGGGGCCTCAGAGCAAACACTTGTTGTTGGTTCAGTTCCACAAAGTGTTTTTTTATCAGTTTTTAGAGGATCAAACCTCTGAGCTCTGCAGCTGTGTTCACATGAGGGCAGTCACTTTTTATCTGAAATTCAAACTACAGTGCGACTGTAGAAAAAGCCCATAATAATATGTCTGAACAGTGTATTAACTCAACAGGCTGTGCCATGTACTCCAGTGGTGGGGGGTCCTAAAAAGCACTGTCCATCTGACCCACTGCATGTCCTGCTGTCCTCTGTAAAACCAGACTGTTGCTCTCTTCTTTAACACAAACCATAGTAAACTAGCGAACGGTGCTGTACAGAAAACCATGACACCAAAACAACTGAGAAGTAAAGTAAGTAAACATTTTGGATTTAACACCACAGAAGGTGGTAAATCAGCACTGTGTGCAGACTTATCACATAACTACCTACAGTTGCCAGACAGTAACTTAGCTCAACAGTGAGTAACAGGACTGAGTGTCCCTCATCCTCGACCTCCCGAGCAGATGTGTAACATCAAAAGACAATATTGTACTCTATTCTTACTTATGCTGTGAGGAAGAACATTTTATTGCAGTGGATTAATAAAAAGGTACCAACTGTTAAAGGCTGGCAGAGAGTGCTGTTAGATTTAGTGCCATTAGGGTACCTTACATGTATATTACATTCAAAAACAGACCAATTCTATAAAATTTGGGGACCCTATCTGAACTACGTAGATCCTGGTGTCTCTGCCATCCTGCTGCAGGGATTTTCTTGATTGTTCTCATTGCACATCATCATTGCAACCTCTGGTGTTGTGTGTATGAATCTGAGCTGGTGTTCTGTGTTTATTGTTGAGTCTTCTGTGGATTTCATAATATATTCATCTTCTACTTGTTCTAAAAGTGAAAGCTAATAAATATTGTCAAAAGTAGTGGAGACACTGTGATTGCAGTGTAGTTTAGGATTAGGCTCTGTGGGTTGAATTAAAATTAAAGTTTAAATCAAAATCAAATTAAGTGTTCCAATCATTTTACGTTGATTTTTTGAGAATGCGACACATGGTTTAGTTTGCCTGGTGTTTGTGTCTCTGTGCAGTAGTGTGGCGTTGTGTAGGAGCAGACTGGTTTCCACTGTGGAACAGAACAGCATGTCGGGACATGCTCAGATCCCACTGGACGCACTGCAGCTGCTGCAGGACTGCAGAAGACTGTCTGAGCAGGTTTTTAACACCACGCTTCTCTTCAGGTAGTTTGAAAAATGAAACTCGGTGAGCATGAGTACTGAGCATGCTCTGTGCTTTCAGGTGAGTGGGATTACACTGTAAATTAATGGATCTGCCCCCCAGCTGTCACCACAGAGACACACAGAGGAGTAAAGCAGTGTGATGGATTTTCCACTGATTTCAAGCTGCTGCTGACATTTTACCTCTCTCTGTCAACAGGATTCGAAATGCTGAAGGTGTTTACTGAGCGCGCGCAAGATGGACAGACTGAATGAATTAATGATGAGGAGGAAAATGTCAAAGGGCAGACGTATGAGACACACAGAGTCCACTGAGATACGCTGAGTTCACTGTCTGTAGTGTGAGAAGCATCATCGCAGAACTTAAAGTACAATAAAGTTTGGCTAATCTTGACTGTGATGGACTGTGTCTCTGCAGGTTGACTTTTATGGTAATTAACTGAAGCAAATGGGTGTATGGAATTAAGGAAATCGATCTAAAAACAGATGGATAATTCGTAAAGTGATCAACTTCTGATTTAAGCGCTAAAACATCCAAACAGCAGGATGTTCATTAAAAGAGCAGCTCAGTGTTCTTTCTAAACCTGCAGTCACAGTCGGGTCATGGAGGCTAAGTTTAGCATTTAGCGTAAAACTCCTGCGGTCATCCTCTGCCTGAGAGCACACAGGACACACCAGCCCCCGACACCCCCCAGCCTGCAACCTCCAGGGCTCAGCAGAGGTCACCATGTAGAAAAGCTTTACATGCTGATCAGACACGATGAGCATCATCGCAACATTAACTATCATTACCGTGGCTGCTTTTTAAAGACTGCTTTGTGAGTTTTACCTTTGTTGGGCAGACAAAACGTAAAGACTGACGGGACAACGTTTGCAGCCAGATATTTTCATTTCATGCAAATGACAGCAACACAATGCTTCAGTTCATTATGACATTCAGGGCCGTATTTTTGTGGGGGCGCAACGACCAGCCTACGCAGCGTGCCGACAGTTTGGTATTTTTCTGACCTTGAAATTCGCTTTACCCACCTGTGTGGTAGTTTGGCGCCCAGTACACAGGAGGGTGAAATTAATTCACCACAGATTTTGGTTAAATTTAGGGATGCAACAATCTGATTTTCTCTCTTGATACAGATTTTGACACCCAAGAGTTTATCTAGATAGCATTACTCCCTCACTGTATGAAACTAGTGTTGTTCTCACTCCTGTTGCTAAATGTTTGTTGTTAATAAGCTGTAAAGTCATTATCTCTCGCCTCCAGTTTGTTAAACATGTAATGAAATACGTTTCTTCCATGCAGTGTTAAATGACTTCCTTCTAACAACATCTTTAAAGCCTTTTTGGTCAAACTTCTAAACTTTAAGACCACTTCACATCACTGAAACTGCCTCAGAAACATCAAGATAAATCATCTTGTCCTCGCTGCTGTGAATCCTCCATTTGAATTATTCTTAATTTAAATGCAGTATTTACATACTGGAACACGGTGTGTTTGTCTCATGTTGTCCTGCAGCTGTCAGAGGGCAGAACAGGATCAACAGAGGCTGCAGGTCACAGTTAACTTTAACCATCATGCAGTCAACAGTCCCTCCAGCCAGACTAGACTTGGTTTAATGGTGCCCATGCCCCGGGGAGGGGTCAGTGAGTCACTGGTGAAGGGCCCTAAAGCATCATTACATACCAGAGTGGTTCTGACTGAAAACACAGAACTGTATGTAGAGTGGAGCGTCACACGGCCTGCGGCTGAACTGAAGTTTAGTTTTGGATTCACATTTCTGGTGCTGTGATGCTCCAGCTGGGTTGTTGTAGAAAGACTGTGTGGACACAAACTGAACGCAGAAACATATTTACCTTCTACAGCTGACGTCCTCAGTCTGGCACACAGTCCATTAACATCTCCGTAACACTCCTGGATCCTGGTCAGTGACTCTGCTCCTCTCAGCTCCATGAGCGAGCGCAGCTCCTGCAGTGAGCAGCTGAACTCCGCCTCGTGGTTGGCCTCGCCACGTCGGCCATGTTTGGACCCACGAAACGAGTTGTTGGCCATGTCTCTTTCCTCTGGGACTCGACAGAGGCCTTCCCGAAAAACACAGACTCAGTGGTCGGCCTGAGGTGCAGATCTGGCCTGACGGGGACTCTGTGACTGTAGGGGCATAAATAGATCAGGTCATTTCAGAGGTCTCATTGGAAAACAGTAACTGGAGGGGGAAAATGTAAAAATATTACCACGTAAAGCCTGTAACTGGACTTAAAAATTAGGGCTGGGCGCAGGACACCAAGGTCATGTCCTTGGTATTGTTTCTGGACATGTGGGGGGTTTTCACTCTATAATTACATACAAATTACACATGAGGAGTTTTTAGAGATATTTTTTACGAGTCAACATATTTAAATCTGACTTTTTCTGGCAAAAAATAAATATGGTGTCGATAAAGTAAGGAGGGATTAGTACTTCTCTGCCAGAATTATATTCCTGGGATTGTGGAGGTTTTGAAATAGCATGTAGATCATCATACAGAAAGGACACATTTGTTGAAAGTATAATTGCACAGTTAAACAAATAAAACGCGAAATAATAATAATGATCAGAAAATATAATTTCTTGTGCGGTGTGATCACGTGAGGGGAACTTGGACTCTGACCTGTGTATTTATAAAATCCTGGCTACATGTGGGCAAAATTACTTCATCATTGTGTTCCACTGTTATGCATTATGTCAGAAAAACATATATATATTCAATAACTCTTTTCTTCTTTTTTGAACTACAGCTTGCTCAGAAACATTCATTTGAACAACACGTGTAGGGCTGCAATTATTTTCTTTATCCATTAATCTGTTGATTATTTTCTCTCGATTAATTGATTAGTTGTTTGGTCCATAAAGTGTTGATCACTGTTCCTCAAAGCCCAAGTGGATGTCCTCAAATGTCTTGTTTTGTCCACAATCCAAATATATTCAGTTTACTGTCATGGAGGACTAAAGAAA
The DNA here is from genome assembly GCA_003416845.1 of Oplegnathus fasciatus. NCBI lineage: Eukaryota > Metazoa > Chordata > Actinopteri > Centrarchiformes > Oplegnathidae > Oplegnathus > Oplegnathus fasciatus. The sequence goes on from NTHP01000666.1 coordinate 57,545, forward strand.
CCAGAAAATATTCACATCTGAGAAGCTGAAATCAGAGAATTTGGACACTTTTTCTTAAAAAATGACTCAAAACGATTAATTGATTATCAAAATAGTTGCTGATTAATTTAATAGTTGACAACTAATCGGTTAATCGACTAGTCCCTGCAGCTCTAGTATCAGTGGGTATCACTTCTTGACGTGCATCTCTCAGAGTGGACTAGCAAATCTGCGTGGCGGCTGTGGCTNTCGTGACATGATTCAGCTGAAAGTCGATAAAATGTAATATTCAAAGAAATCAGTGAAGAAACCGAGTCTGCTTTTGTTGAACTGAACTGAAAAACTTTGAATTATTCCCGAAATGCTGCGAGTGACAGAGGATTGTGTCATGTGTAGATAAATAACCAGTCCATAAACTATATCTGACCCATCCTAGCCCGAGAACCAACTCCAGCTCTGAGTACNCAGCAGACTGCTCTGCTCTCCACCCCCAGTCAACACACATAACCAGTACATTTGAACTGCTCATTCACTTTGAACAGTCTGAATAGATATCTGTGTGCGGTGTGGAGTACTGTGCCTGCTGGGGTGTGAACTGAAAGCCTTTATATTTGTTCTTCACAGGTTGTGACCTCTGTGCCTTCAGCTGTAATCTGTGTCAATCAGTCAGCCGAGGCTTAATCTGAGCAAGAGAGAAGCAGCCTGTTTAAGGCTGAAGGAGAGAAAGAACAGAGCTGCCGAGAGGTGAGCGGGCTGGACAGAAGTCATGCCGGTCACATTGATGGATAAAGCTTTGCTGCTCACTGTACAAAACTACAGCTTCATGAATGATTGCAGCCAACGGTCCAAAAACATAAAGAGATTTGTCTTGCAACAGGAAACACAGAGGGGCTGTAAATCTTCACCGCAGAGAAGCTGCAACAAGATCATTTTGATTTTAAATTCTCTGTTGCTCAGTTACTAATGAACTAATCATCACAGCAGCACCTGAAACAACACCAACTATAGTTGAACAAACACTGAGGAAACACATTCAGGCTTTTTGAACACTATTCAGAGTGAATCTTTTCTGATAAAACATTATTCTCACTTCATTGCTGCAGCACTGAGGAGAAGAAAGGCTTTACTTACAGAAACTTCCCCCATCGCCTCCTGTTAGCAGCAGCAGGTATTAGTGGCGGTCTGATTACTCTGAGCAGCGTCACACTCACAGCTCCAGAAACAGCCCATAACCCGGCCACAGCTCCTCAGCCGGCAGTCTGCAGACCTGCTCCAAGACCACAATTTACTCCCAAAACCAGCCCGTCGTTCAGAAAATTTAGTTTGACCTTCAGCAAGCTCACAGTCCCAAGCAGCGCTCCATCGGAGGAAAAAACAGGAGCTGGCTGAATGATTATCTGAGGAAAGCCTCGCTTAATCTAATTAGACAATCTGTGGCTTCAGTGAGCGCCAGAGAGGCCGCTGCTGCAGCTCCTCCTGCTGAGAGAGACGCA
>NTHP01000666.1:60020-75799 GCA_003416845.1 Oplegnathus fasciatus
AAAAAAAACACCCTAGCAACCAGTGAGCATCCCTTAGCAACCGCAGCTAGCATATCCTAGCAACCACCGAGAAACAGCCACTAACTGTGATGTCTGTCCTGCTCTCTGTGCTCTGACTGCNTTAGTTGTTGTTCACTACTGTTGTTGTGTTTTCTTGCAGACACACATAAAACTCACACACACACACACACACTTCCCTTCCCCCCACCCTCTGAGCAGCAGTGATGCAGGCTGACGTCAGGTGGCACACACACACACGTGACACACACACACACACACACACACACAGGTGGATTATAGCACATAGAGACACAGGAGGATTAACTGAACACACATACACACACACACACACACACACACACACACATGATATCACTGTTTCACATTTGCATGATGTGTTTTCACACTGAGCTAGCATGACCTTTGACCCCATGCTCTAAATAGGACTGCCACACAGCAGTAGTTTAAGGACTCATTGGACAGATCAGCCGGGGATTGGCCGCGCCCCGACACGTCCGCCAGCCTATCAGATCTCTGGATTCACGCGGCCACTGACTGATACGAATATGTGCGTGACATGAACATTTTTAATGTAGTTCACACACCTGCACACGCTGCGTGTTCAGATGTGGATGTGAAGACAGAGACTGTTACAGTTCAAATAAATACGTTCATGTCATGAAGAAGTTTGGAGTCTGTCAAACAAACTTGCTTGATTAATCCATTCTGGGTGAACTGGTTCAGTCAGCAGCGGGCAAGTTGACCTGGGATCAGCTCACCAGTCTGCACAGTGTGTGTGTGTGTGTGTGTGTGTGTGTGTGTGTGTGTGTGTATGTGTGTTCAGTTAATCCTCCTGTGTCTCTATGTGCTATAATCCACCTGTGTGTGTGTGTGTGTGTGTGTNTTCTTCTTGTTCTTCTTGTTTTTCTTGTTGTTGTTGTTGTTCTTCTTGTTCTTGTTGTTGTTCTAGTTCTTCTTGTTGTTCTTCTTCTTGTTGTTCTTCTTGTTCTTGATGTTGTTGTTGTTGTTGTTGTTGTTTTCTTTCTTCTTCTACTTGTTGTTGTTGTTGTTCTTCTTCTTCTTGTTTTTCTTGTTGTTCTTGTTGTTGTTCTTCTTCTTCTTGTTCTTCTTGTTGTTGTTGTTCTTCTTCTTCTTGTTTTTCTTGTTGTTCTTGTTGTTGTTCTTCTTCTTGTTCTTCTTGTTCTTCTTCTTGTTCTTGTTGTCGAACATACAATGTAATGGTTAAAAGTCTCCAGGAAGCTGTTGTCAACAGAGAGGCAGAGCTCAACAAGTTCCTGGAAGAAGAAGAGTCCAGACTGGCAGCTCTGAGGGAGCAAGACAAACAGGACTGAAATATTGAAATAACAAAATGACATAAAAGGAATATACAAGTAGAGAAAACTTAGCCCTTAAACTAATAATTAATAAAAATAAGGAACCAAGCAAGGGGCTAGAATAAATTCTATTCAGACATATAGAGTTTCCTGTTATGGGCGTTTATGACGTTTTAATACATTTGTTGAATAAAGAGAACCCATTTTTTAGTTCCTACTCCTTACTAGATAGTTTTGAAAGAGAAGAAATCTATATTCATGGATTTGGAGCTCAGACAATCATGCAGGGATTTCTCTATTTTTTGTGTCACAAGCATAAAATAGGATCTTTCTACATTTGTGTAGCAAAGGTGACAATTATGAGCTTTAAATCTTGCTCCGATGAATTCATATGAAGGATAAATTTCGTTTACAGTTTTAAAATGTATTTCTTTATGTTTGGGAGGAAGTGGACACGTTATGAATCTTGTTCTAAAAGCCAGTACTTCAGTTTTTCCACAGTTTTTGAGACCAGTGTCCTCATTAGTGTTGTTAAACCACCGTGGCGACTTCCTCTATGAGGTGGTCACGTGCGTCTTGGGCCAACAGCTGATCGTGACGTCACTCACCAACATGGCGGACTGGAATAGAGGTAATGTTGTTTTTTTGTGTGACACGTATTCACTTCTAAATGTGCAGCCGTGAACCGTCTCCGGCGGCACACAGCCGATGTTACCGCCGTGTGAGGGAGTGTGTAACCGGGGTGACGGGTCAGGTCAGCGGTGTGCCCGGAGTCTGGATCCGTAGAGCTGAACGCAAACCTGGAGCTCAGCTAGCAGGCTAACTAACTAGCTGAGGAGTTGAGCTGTTTACTGAGAGATCACTGTGACCAGAAAGGTCCACACAAATCTAACATTTATAAACTAGAGACACAGTTAACATCTAACAATCCGAGGAAGGGCCGCTGTGTTTGGTGCTGACTGACAGGGAGTTGTTTACTGTGTAGTACAGAACAAAACCTGGTCTGCAGAGAGACTAAGACATGTAAACAGGACGCAGTAGTCCGGGTTAGTTAACCTACTGTCAAAGGCTCAAAGCAGATCCTTTACTTCAGTAAAAGTACTAAAACCACACAGTAAAAATACTCTGTTACAAGCAAAAATCCTGCATTTAAAATCTTAATCTTAAATCTGAGTATAATCAGGAAAATGTACTCAAAGTATTCAAAGTAAAAGTACTCTGTGCAGTAAAATGTCCCCTGTGCCTGTTGTACTATTCTATATTCTCTCATTAGATTATTATTCCTCCTCATTAATGTCAAAGCAGGATTTTACTGTTGGAGTTGGTTGAGGTGGAGCTCATTTTGAACTATTTTTGTATCGGACTGCAACCAATGATTATTTTCATTCTGGATCAGTCAGCTGATTATTTTCTCCATTAATCGATTGATTGATTGGTTTGTGAAAATAGTGAGAAATGTCGTCACAATGACCCAGAGCCCAAAGTGACACCTTCACAGTGCTTGTTGTGTCCGACCAACAGTCCAAACCTCGACATTATTAAAAATACAATAAAATAGGAAAAGCAGCAAATCTTCATGTTTGTGAAGCTGGAACCATGAAATGTTTTTACATGAAAGACTAATCATCTCACTTGTACTTGTATAAACTGTTGGGTAGTTTCATTTAACATCATATTTATTAAGCTCTTCATATTTTTTCTATTAAAAATCCTAATTTGTGAAGTAACTAAAGCTGTGAGATAAATGTAGTGAAGTCAAACGTACAATATCTCCCATAATTAGTACGAGATTACAGAGTTCTTTCTAAGAACCTTCCTAAAGAACTACAGTCGCATATCAGGTCGTTTTTAGGAGATTATTAAGAAGCTATGGGCCCGGCAGAATGTGTGACAGGTTTAGTAACTGATTGATACGTTACAAGACTTTGCTTTATTTATTGAATTATCAATTTCACATCTCTAAATCAATAGCATGACTCTTAACTACAGCACCGACTGAGGACTTTTCACAGAAACATAGTGTCTACAACTTTTCTCTTTAAAAAGCAGACTAAAAACATATTTTTTCACAAGCTTTTAGTGTGTGGTTAGCTGGTCAAACTTTTATTTTAGAATCAGTATTATTATATATTCTCTATTTAATAATATATATATATATGTGTGTGTATATTATAATACCTTCTTATCTTATTCCATTTTTATGTATTACCTGTTTATCATGTGTTTTTATCTTAGCTTGCATGTCTTTATACATGTAATACCTTCTTATCGTATATGTTTTTGTCATGTATGATCTTTGCTTATTTTATTTGCTTTTTGATGCACATTGAGTGTACGTCTGTCGTATGAAATGTACCGTATAAATAAACTTGATTGATCAGCACTTTAAGCGCTGTTTCATTACTAATCCGTTGTGTGTTTGTGTGTTTCCAGGTCATGGCTCTGTGGACGACATGCTGGATGCTGAGAACAAGCGGATGGCTGAGAATCTGGCCACCAAAGTCTCCCGACTGAAATCTGTGAGTCACGACCAGCAATTACTCTAATTTGTGATGTATATAAATATAAATTAACTCGACTTGAAAAGAGCAGCTTTCGTCTCAGTGGAGAAACAGATTTCTGCTTCTCTGTTCTGGACCATCCACTGTTGTGTGTTTGTTTGTTTTTAGTAGTAGCACTTTGACCCTAAGAAGATGCAAATATTAAACTGATGTCAGTAATCAGTCCTTTTCTAAGTATAATAAAAACCTGGCGTTTTAACTGGATCATGTGTCTCTGGATCTGACAGCTTGCGTACGACATCGACAGAGAGGCTGATGATCAGAACGAGTATCTGGACGGCATGGTGAGTCCTTCCAGTCTTTCTGGGGAAAGAGCTGGTTTCTGATTGGCTGGCAGGTGTCCACTTAAATCATACTGTATGTATCGTCTGTACTTTTTCTCAGAGGGTTTCTCCCATCTGTCTTTGTGAAAAACAGAGCCTTTTTTTTTTGCATTCAACAACAACATATCCCACAATTCTGAGCCATCAGTACACTTTTAAAGCCTCATGGGAGCTGTAGTTGTAGCTGTAAAATTAAATCGTTGTTTTATCTTCGTAAAAGACCCTCGACACTGTGACTTTTGGGCTGTCCTAGACAAAAGTTAAGACGAAGAAGAGAGAGACGTGGTGGTCCTAGATCCCACTTGAGCCCCGAAATTCACACCAGAGATTCACTTCACCAAGAGCGCTAGAGAAATTTTTTTAAAAAAAGGATAAAGAGTGAGAGAAGGTGTGAGCGTTAAAAGTAGTGACATGTCTCTCAGAGTCTGTGTCGATAAAATATAAATGCATCTGTTCTGTGAGACGAATAAGGGAAAAGGCTTCAAAAAAGGTTGATGGTGTGAACTGACGATAGACTGTATAAAAGAAGAGGACGTAGCCACGGTGACGTCACCCACTGGTTCGTGGACTACCGTTTTGAAGTCTTGAGTTTGGGATTTTGGCCGTCGCCATCTTGTTTTTTCTTGTTTTTATTTGGACGAGAGGGTGGGGCTACCTTGGTTAGCAAGGTGCATCCGTAATTCACTTTAACTGTGACATTAATTGGGATGCTAATGTTGGCTAGCGAAAAACAGGCTTTAAACAAAATGTACTTAAAATGTACTTATCGAAAAATGAACAGCCGACTCCTTAGAGTGTCTTTTAGTACTACTGAATGCTGAACGAGTTCAAGTTCAAGTTTTATTGCCATATATAATCATACAGGGTATAATTATGGTGAAAGGTGTGACATGTGAGACATTTTTAAGCGACCAAAGTGTTACAATTAACTTTGATGAAGTGAAAACGCTGTGAAAGGGTCAAAGTTCTAAGTCGAAAACACGACAACACCCAAAAACAAGTTCACAGCTATTTAAATGTACTCAGCAGTGCCATGGATACGCATTGCTGTGCCTCTATCCTGATTGACGGGTCGCCGTGGTAGCGTCTTGTCGATCACAAGGTAGCCACGCCCTAAATCGTCTATTTTACTCTAAATAGGACCATAATTTACGAAATGAACATCATGCTGTGTTGACGAAGACTTGAAACAAGCGATTGAGACCATAAACTCATTAGGAAAATGTTCACTGAGGTAATAAATCAAGTGAGAAGTCGGCTCATTTTCTCATGTACTTCTATACAATTGGACTTCTTTTTGCAACCAGTGGTGTCGCCCCCTGCTGGCCATTAGAAAGAATGCAGGTTTAAGGCACTTCAGCTTCACTTTTCAGACCTGGAGGCTACGTCCACTTCTTTTATACAGTCTATGGAACTGACCTTCAGACACATCCAGACGACTCCTCTGGATTTTAATGCATTTTTTTAAATATGTGAAGTTATGTTGGAGCTAAAAATGGGTGTAAAATAACTTGTCTCAGATATAAGCCTGATTCTATATGAAAAGTCCCCTCATTATATGGGAGTTTATATAATAAATCAGTTTCCCCTCCACAATCTTTTTCCTTTCAGGACTCAAACTTCCTGAGTGCGACGGGCCTGCTGAGCGGCAGCGTGAAGCGATTCTCCACCATGGTCCGGTCCGGAAGGGACAACCGCCGCATCCTCTGCTACGTCTCTGGCGGCCTGGTCCTGGTCTTCTTCCTGCTCTACTACATGGTCTCCAGGATTCAACGCTGACGAGAAAACCAGATCAGCCAGGAGCTGGTCCTGCTGCGGAGCTGAGACTCTGACGTTATATCTGATAAACAATACTTTTTATTCTGCACCAAAGTGAGAAAACAAACAGGAAGGGGGTGTCAGACAGCTCAGCAGGGGAAATAGTAGTGGGTGTGGTCATACCAAAGATGCTGGTGTCTATTAAAAAAACAAAACATGCCTGGACTTTGCGGCTTTTCCACTCCACACCACCTTTGTCCTAATATGGGAAAAGAGAGGGTGGAGACTTAATGCAGCTCAGGAGGGAGAAGCGCCCACCACCGCTGAGTGTGATAGGCTGATGCACCTGTCAATCAAGACAAACTTGCCCCAAAACATGTTTCATTACACAATAGCTGTGTCTCAGTTCCAGACTACACAATAATTTAAAGCAAGTCTTGAGTTGTAGCTTCTCTGTTCAACAAAAGTACTAAAATATATATATTACAGGCTTAAAAAACTGTAATATTTTTGAGTGTGCTGTTGATGAACACTGTTGTCTCGCATATTATTGCCCAAAAGAAATGAAGGAATGACTCACAGCTGCAAAAAATCTGATTAAATTGTGAGTTTGGTTGTGAGACAGCTACAGAAAGGTCTGGAAGTCTTAAACTTTGTGCTTTTTCTTTAAGAAGTTTCACTGGAAGTGTTGTTCCGAGGTCAGAGTTTGTTTTTATTATTTCCTGTCAGTCCAAAACGTTTTTAAAGATGTTTTTTTTTTATTATATGACAGTTAATATATAACACGCACTGTCTGGAAATTTGTATGTAGTGTGGAACCGGGACACAGCAGGTGACAATCTTTCTGGTGAGAGCAGGAAGTGACACCGCCATCTGCTATTGGTTGGTCTTCGGTGCATCAGGTGATGTCACCATATGAAGGGCTGTCAATCAGCTGTTTAATTTTCATGTCTTTTTTTTTNTTTTTTTACACCTCAATATGTTAACAAACCTTTGTGTTGTAAGCATCTAATGAAACTTTATTGATCCTGCAGTTGATTGACAGGAGACGAGGCCACAGGCGAGTACTCGCACCACAAACTGAAACATGTGATTCTATTTTTTCTAAAAAAAACCCCTTTAAACATCTTTGTGTTCAGTTTGTGTTTCACTTCAGTTCGAGGAGCAGTTTTAGTTCAGCGTGTGTTTACGGGTTCAGCCTGTTTCCTTCTAATAATTCATATTAAATGTTGGGACCTGATCTGTTTATACTTTACAGGGACATTTTTTTATCATTATAACACTNACTGCTAATCAGCCACAGACGACATTTAATATTATTATTAATATACATGTAATAAATGGTTTTTATTGTGGAACTTGTTTGGGATAATTGCTCCTGCCTGGGCATTATGTGAGATATACTAACAATAGTTTATGACTTGCTCTTTTATAATAGAGTCTTTAATAAAAAAGAATGTGTTCTTTTCATAATCATACTCTTTGGGGAAATGATAAAGGTTTTATTTTGATAACTAAATGAGAATAAATTATAATTCAATAAAAGCCCAAACAGGACAGGTGTGAACAATCACATCAGTGTCATTTCAACTGTAAAAGTTTAGTTTGTGTAATATTATTTCCCAACATGAGGCTGCTTCTAAGGAGGAATAAAGTTCTGATGGGGAAATACAGTGTCTTAAACTTGGCCTGACAGTAGAATAAAAGAGTAAAAACACTGGAATCACCCTTTAAATTATATACTATGTATAAGTTGTAGTTGTGAAAGTACAGCCCTGCCTATAAATCACATTTCACCTTAATTGCACAGCTCTAACTCATTTTATAATATATAATCAGCAGCTGCTTTCTTACACACAGGGTAGGCTACAGATTTCACTTGAGCAAGTAGATTATTTACACATATTTATGTATTTACTACTTCCTTCCAGAAGTGAAAGTTTCAGACTAATTGAAATATACAGACTGTAAAACTAAAGAGTTTTTACATCAGCACGTAAAAACATAATTTTCAAACTTCAGTAGAAAATTAATTTAAAGAATGGAAACATGTGGCTTCGTTAATATGAAGCTGAACAAGTAATAAATTGTCTATAAATGTAGATTTATCCGATTCCTGTCATGTGCTTCTCTGTGTTTTGGCCACAGTGTGTCGCTTCGGATCGGCTCGTGTTCTTTCGGTAGTCTCCGGTGCATCTCTTTCCTGAGACTTCATGAAAAACAAACAGTCGAGCGGCCGCCCTCTCTTCGGGTTTGCTCGCGTGTTTCTTTGACGTTTCCGTTAATTTAGTGGAATATAAATATATATTTTACCGGTTACCGTTAACGGGCTCCGTGTTCGCGGTTCTTCTATGGTTCGTACCAGGCTCGGCTGCGTTCGGACCACGCTCTACCCCGCGGCTGCTCGTTCGCATTCGGCTCTTGTCGTTCGGCGGAAGAATGGACGAAGCGGACTCGGCCACGAAGGCACTCGGGCTGGATGAACCGCCCATCGGTATGCCGCCGGTGGAGGGCTCGGATACCGAGTCGGAGGCCGAAGTCACCACGATGGCAGTAATGGCCGAACCGGGAAACATCGACATGGGAGCCGAGTCCCTGCCGAACCCAGACGAGGCCGAGGCGGCATTCGCAGGCAAGGCGGGCTTTAGCTAGCGGCAGGCCGCAGCCGCTGAGCGGGGAAGCGCTAAAACAAAGTGCTGATAACAGTTAGCTTCTCTCCGTGTTTGAACGGGGAGGACACCGATGTCTGGTGAATGTGTTAGTTAGTTATTAACCTTGAAGTGAATCAGTAACGATTCTCACGTGAAACTGCGCAGCTCTTCAATAAGTAGAACAACCGTCGTAGGTTCTGCGGATTTGTGGTGTATAATAACAGTACGTCCGTTGCCAAACCTCGTTCAATTTCTGTGCAATTTAAAGATTTTTAGCCTACCGATAGCATATATCTGAGACATATCACAGCGCATGTATTCAGTTTACTAAGTTAGCAAGTGTTCCCAAATTCGGCAATGACAGATATCATTTAAGCAACCACCCAACCTTAAAAATCCAACTTTTAGAGTTAGTTTAAGCTGCTAGCCCACCATAGTGTGTTAACTGGTGGATTAAGATAGTTGTCTGGATAAGATTAACTGTTTAAAGTCTATATTTTACTTAAATTATATATGCCGAACTGAAGAGCGGTTACTTAAAAAAAGTGGTGACCCACTAATTATTTATTAGGTTTATTGTTATGTATGTCCCCCCCGTTCTTCAGAATTAAAATGTCATATATTGAATGTAGTTTGGTCAGGGTAAGCTGTGTGTGAGGGCTTCCACAACTGGACAGGCTGGATGAGTGGTTGCCAAACAGCTGTGAAAAATAATAAAGATGCACACTGGTGTTGATAATAATATAACATTCATATATTTGGAAATTAATGTTAAATTAATTTTAAATAATACTGTTATATTAGATTTCTCCCACTCCCAGAGTGATGTGTAAAATATTGAGAATGCAGCTGACAGTGAGAGCTTCTCATTTCCATCACTGTGCAGTCTAGAGTCAGGTGACATCAGCTAAAAACTATTGATTTTCTTTATTTAAATATATTCTGGCACATATGGTAAATAGAAAAGGTCTTCTTGTACCAGTATTGATAATTTCCCATATTGCTCTGTGTAGCCCTACATGCTGTCATCATAAAACTCCAGTTTGACTGTGATATTTTAATTTTATCCCTGCATTGAAGGAGTACTGTAGTAGCCATAGTACAGTAGAAGTATCTGAAGATGAATGTGATGATAAAATACTTGAATATTTGTTGATCAGAGGTGACGGCTGTGACGGTGGCAGACGTTCAAGCTGCAGAGGACAACGTTTTCACCACGACGGTTGCCACTTCAGGAAGTCTCCCTGAACACATGCTGGTAGGTCAGCACACGCTGATGCTCACGCTATTGCACATGCTCAGTGTCGCTCTGTAGGTCAGCTTAAAAGAGCAATAATCAGGTCAAAGGGCCGCTTCGCTGTTTTCACATCCAGACCTTATTAAACTGATGTTTCTCATCATTAAGAATCATGAGCAACCTCAGTGTTTCATCGCGCTCTGACACGTCCAACAGAGCGATCAGACCTGCAGACAGCAGGAACAGTCCGCTGTTAGAAAACAGGAAGTTCTCTCAGTTACGCTTTCACTCTGGAAACTGGACTGACACAAATTAATGTCAGTAAAAACTGAAACCGAGCTTCTGTTTTCTAGAAGAATATGTGTTTGAAGGCACCATTAGAGTGAGAAACTGTATGAAATAACTACCTGACTGTTCAAACATTTAAAATGAAGAGTGAGTGAAACCAGAACAGCACCAGTACTCGCCAGTGTGTTACATTTTCTTGACCACTTTCAGAACAACATGCACCTGTGTGAGGTTCAATATGTGGTTTAGTTCAGTCAGAAATAGAAAGAAATAAGTGAAATGAGACTTTCTGAAACATTAAGAGTTCCCAACACGCTGCTGGAAATTCATTGCTCAAAGCTTCAGTTGAAACCCTGCAAGCTGCCACCTGCTGGTAAAACATGTGTTTCAAATAACCTGAATATTATACATTAGACAGTCAGCTGACAACCAGCACCGGGTTCATTTTACTTCAACTTTATTTTCAGACTTTACTGCTTCAGAATAGTGAAACAAACCTCGGAGCTTCACTATCAAAAACATTACTCGGTCAGAAAGCTGCTGCGTAACAGCCTCCAAAATCCTTCATAATTTTATTAGGAATTAGTAATTTATACCCTCAAATGAATCATTATTGTGCATAATTCATGCTCCCAAATGCTGCAGGAGCTGCTGGTTCAGAGAACTGGCAAGATTTTTTTATTCCAGTTTAATTTCACTTCTCGATAATCGTGGTGCAGAGTGCTGTCTGACCTCTCACTCTATAATCTCCCAAAGGTGTTCAACCTCTTAAGAACCTCTAAAAACAGCTCCTTAAGGCCCACTAGACCCTCAGAGTGTGTGTGTGTGTGTGTGTGTGTGTGTGTCACAGAGTGGGAGGACGACCCTCCAGCTGAGTGAAGGTCTCAGTACCCAGAAGGCCACTTTGATCGTGGTTCACACTGATGGCAGCATCGTGGAGGCTGCTGGGCTCAAGTCTGCTGCCGCCATCGCACAAGGTACCTAAGTGTGTGTGTGTGTGTGTGTGTGTGTGAAAGTGTGTGTTTGTGTGTGAGTGTGTGTTACAGTCCTGAGAAGGTCCTGCTGTCTCTGAGGTGTTCATATTTAATCAGGTTGTTAAAAGACAAATATAAAAAGCTGACCCTGGAGGACAGCGAGGTCCATCACTCTCTCAGACTGATCTGTGTCTCTTTGTTTCATCCGCCTGTGCGTCCCTCAGGCCCACAGACTCCACCCACCCCTCTGACTCCACCCCAGGACAAAGACTCCTGCTCCAAGTACAACTGGGACCCCTCGGTCTACAACAACGAGCTGCCGATCCGCTGCAGGAACACTAGTGGTGTCCTCTACAAGACCCGACTGGGATCAGGTGATCAACACAAGATTTCCAATAAACCAAAGTATTTTCTGTTTAAAGACGGTTTACATGAGTCTGACTGTAGTTACCATGGAAACTTAACCCTCCAGACCAGCCTGGTCCTGGTCAGGGTAGTTTTCAAGTTTAGCTTAACCTCAGGCTGAACCGTGTTAATCAGTCTCCTCTTCACTGCTGCACTGTGAACACTCAGTTTTCTGTTCATGTCTGATTTATCACTTTTTGGAAAGACTCTGGGAAAATTAGAATTTAGAGCTCACATGTTTTTCAATATAAAACGTCTGTATTGCAGCCAACATGTGCTTTTAAATTCACTGGGAAAATAATATGTATATATTTGCTTTAGGCTACTGGAGTATTTTAATTTAAATAAATCTCATAAATAAATCTGACACATTACTGTAATGTCATAGTGAAAGCAGTATGTTCACCATTTGTTCTCATTTTAAATAAAATGGAATAAAGACACCCAAAAATCCTTGTACTTGAAGTATAAGAGAGGAAAACAAATGCAGTGTTGGGAGAAGTAATTAAATCCTTTACTTAAGTAGCAAAAACACAGTAAAGTTACAGAGGTATTATCAGAAAAATATACTGAAAGTATTAAAAGTAAAGGTACTCATGCAGAAAATTGATTTTTATCAGATTATTATCACTGATACATTAATTAATATAGTTTATTAATTGACCGTGCGGGCGTTGTTCGGGTCGCTGAAGTTAAGGACCGATAAGAAAGAAAAAACGAGCGTCCTGTTCAGCCTGTTCTCCTCACCAAGTCCTTCTTCCACCTTCCAGGCAACTGTAGTTTAAAGAGTTTACTATTGTTTAAAACATATTTTAAAAAGGTGGAGATCAGTGTTGAGGTCACTGATGCTGGAACTGGAACCCTGTTCTGGTTCAGTCCTGCATTCCTGAGCCTCTTCATGAAACAGCCCTCAGGTGCTGTCAGTTACACAGAACTCTGTACTGACATCTGGTGGTGAGAGGAAGTACAACAACATAAACACGTTCTGCACAAACACCAGTTTGTTACACATTTCTGTAGCCGTTAAACTTGACTCTGACTTCCTGTAAGAACCGAGGCTGCAGGTCAGAACAAAGTTCAGAGTTTAGGTGGTTCAGGTCTGCTGGTTCTTTCTGTGTGCAGTTTTCTCTTGATGCTCTGAGAAACCAGCTGCAGAACTCATGTGGTTCAGCTTTGATGTTGTTTTCAGAGAACTGTGAACCTGCTGATAAATTCTGTTAATTTAGTGCAAAGAATCAGTAAAATCTCACTGACTGCATCACAAACGAATGAGTGTGTGTAGAGTAGTGAAGTGTGGGGAGTCTCAGAGGTGTTTCCTCCTCTGTAAAGTTTTCTTTTTCTTAATAATCTCCTCACTGTAAGTTTATGTTCTGACCGTCAATTTGAATTATTTTGACTTGGTTTCTTTTTGGCGGACGGCTCTAAATACTACAATACCCATGAGCCTCAGCTGCTGTTGCTACGGAGAAGGAGCCAGTCAGAGGTGTGAATCAGAGCTGTGGTGAAACCCGCTGCTGTGGCCACTAAATTTCCAAACTGAACTGATTGTAAAATCTGTTTTCTTAACAGAATTTGAAGCTCTGTGGTCGGATGTTTCTTATTGAAAAGCAGCTCAGGAGTTCTCCTTCAGTCCACGCGCTTGTAGCTTTGAGTTTTTATCAAAGAACCAAATGTTTTCTTGCAAATTTGTTCTTTAGCTCTCGTGAGTCAGTCGGGAGAATCAAACTGTTACTGAAATAACTCACTTCAGTACTCTATTGTACTGTGTTGTTGAGTCATCTGTCCTGTTGTTAACCTGACAGTGTTGTGTTGTGTTCAGGGGGTAAAGGTCGCTGCATCAGACACAACCAGCAGTGGTTCACTCCCACTGAGTTTGAAGCTCTGGCAGGAAGAGCGAGCAGCAAAGACTGGAAGAGGAGCATCAGATACGCCGGCAGACCTCTGCTCTGCCTCATACAGGTACTACTGCACCAATACGTCTGTATTACTACACCGTACTACGACTGGACTACTGCAGTACTACACTGTGTTACGTTATACAAAGTGCTTCTTCAGTTTGCATGCTGGAGTTAAATTTTGTTCACGGTTTAACCGTGTGTGTGTGTGTGTGTGTGTGTGTAGGAGCGTATCCTGAACCCCCACGCTGCGTCCTGTACCTGTGCAGCCTGCTGCGATGACCTGACAGGGGTGAGTCCTGGTCCTGGTCCTAGAGAACTTTCAGGACCAGGGAACAGCTTAGATCAGAGTGAAGGAAGAAGACCATGTTTATCAGTCAGTTAACAAGTGATGAGATAAGTCATCTGTTAGTTAGTTAGTTATCAGTGTCGATAATATCTGAGTGACTTTCAAACTTTATCTGCTCAGTGTTTCCAGACTGGGCAGTTTTCCACCTTTTTATTTGATCAGGAGAGTAAAAATTATGATCATTTCGGTTACTTTGGTAGCATTTGGACTGTTTCTTCTGAATAAAGGTTACAGGCCACATTCTAATGGATTGACCATCGATTGGCAGTCTGTAGTACAATAGACTCGACACAGTGTTAGACATGATAACTGATGACTGACAAATGTAATTTCAGTTTATTACAATTAGGGTTCAACTTTTTGTCCTATTTGAATTATTATTTGGTGACAAAAGCTACATCTGTTCACACAAGTGAAGACTTTCTCTGTGTAATGTAGCATCATTCAAAAGACTTGATGGAGATTATTTTTCATTATTGTAAATGGGTTTTTTGGGATTCACCTAAAGAAGGCTTCATGTGCATCTTATGATGAAATGCTTTATTTTTCTTCGTGCACTCAGCCACAGGACATAACGGGAAAAGCTCTGAGGGGCCAAATTATGTCATTTTCTTCCTTCCCAGCAGCACAGGACAAAGCCACAGGCCATTATGGCCATTTTTGGCTTCATCCTGCGGTGCTGGGAAGGAAGAAAAAATCCCACTTGACATCTGAAATAAAAAATGAGGCTTCTTTCATGATGGCTGGGCGGGTTTGAGGCTCTGAGCGAACACCGTCTCTGGTTCCAGTTTCTCTGTTTCGTTGTGAACTGAACCGGTTTGTGTTGTCAGACTGAACAAACAGGTTGAAGAATCACTTGTTTGTTTGCTGTCATTTTGGACATCTGATAAACTAAAGGGTTAATTGATAAATTGAAGAAATAATTGTATAATGGTTAGTCACAAACGTAGAATAAACCTGATCAGTTTGTGTTTCTCTCTGCTCCTCTCTCTTCAGTGTCCAAAGGAAGACTCTCTGGTAACAGAAAACATCAGTATGGTAAATTTCATTTAGTTAATTAATTAGTTAATTATGCCGAAACACCAGAAGGCGGTTTCACGCGGATATTTTAGACTGGTCTGTAGCGTTAGGCCATCCTGTCTCACCTGTCCCCTCATCTGTCTCTCTGCTCGGTTCAGACCGGTCCAGTCCGCCTCTTCGTGCCGTACAAGAGACGGAAGAAGGACACCGAGCCTCCGGTCATCCCCCCCAAAAAGGAACTTCCTGCCACCAAAAACATCACGCTGACCCCGGGGACCACATGTACGTCAGGTGACCTCGGTCTGATGTGTGATTGGAGGAGCGGCGGAGCCTCTGTGTCACACAGCAGAAGGAGAGAAAAGATAGTTTGTGGTTCAGGATCAGCAGGTTTATTTCATAGATTCATGTGCTCACAGTCACAACAGCTTGTTTTAACAGGTTTGAGAGTTAAAAAGGAAAAACATCCTCCATTTATCAGATTAGATAGTTTTCATTTCTTGACCTTTGACCCCTTGAAAATGGCCCTAAAATTCTAGTCACATCATCCTGTAAAGCACCTCTGTATTAATTAACTCAGTATTAAATTATTTAAATTAATGACATGTTGATGAACATATTGCCTGTTCAGTAATGAATAAGACATAAACAGTCATTGAAAGTTATTGAAAGTCCTGGGGTCGTATTCACAAACACTCTGAGAATCATCTCAGAGAGCTCCTGACTTAGCCTGAACATTTCTAGCAAGGAGTCCGAGCTTAGAAGTGATTTAGGAAAATTCTCAGAGCAACTCTGAGCGAGGAAGGGACAGAAACTTTTACCTCAGTGAGGAGGTGTGGTTGACCCCGTTGCTAGGTGTGACACATTCCTTTAAAAAAAGTGTGATTGGTTGATCAAAAAAAAGAAATACAGATGCACTCTTAGTGATAATGGGCACAGAGTGGGCAGTGAAATTGATAGTTGATAGTTGTTATATTTATTTGCTTA
>NTHP01000666.1:79022-91141 GCA_003416845.1 Oplegnathus fasciatus
CGAACTGTTAGAAATATGAAGAAATATCTGTAATTTTAAATGTTAGAAACAGTTACTGATTGGACCTTTCATTATCACTGGGACTGCTCTGATTGGCTGGAAGGCTTCATCTGACTACTGGGCAACACACACACACACACACACACACACACACATGCACACACACACACACACACATACAGCAGTGATCCAGCTGTCAGTACTGTCTCTCCGTCCTTCACCCCGAGGTTAATGAAGCACCCTGGGCCTGTGTGTGTGTGTGTGTGTGTGTGTGTGAGACTGTGTGTGTGTGTGTGTGTGTGTGTGTGTGTGTGTGTGTGTGTGTTTCAGATGAAGAGATGTGCGTCAGAAAATAGTTCAAAGATTCAGGTACATCAATTCACTATATAAATGAATAAATCTGTCAAAAATCCACATGAGGGTCTAAAACTGATGTCAGATTTGGAATAACTCAGATGTTAAAGCCGGTTTTAAAATAAATGAATTATGAATGGTGAATTATTTACATTTTCAGCAGGGGAGCAGTAGGGGGCAGTAAAGCCTCTTCTGCTGTAGAGCGACCACAATATGAGGACTTAAAACCAGCAGACAGACGAGAGGCTTTGATTGAGGACAGAAACACGCAGTAGGTTGGTGGAGTTAATAACTAGTACGCATGCATTCTTAAGGATACGACCTGGGGACTCCATATAAAGAGAAAGTGACAGATTCGCCTGAAGTAAAACTTCATGTGTAAATGTTGTTTTATTTTCAGATCACCTGCACTTTATAACCACAGAGGAAACTTTTAGTTCTGTGTCCAACCTGAGGATCTTCCTTAAAAACGCTGCTTCAGCAGAAGCAGAACTAATAATGGTAGCATAACAAAATACATATATAATCTCTGCATTATTAATGTGTTAACCATACTTAAATCATGTTTATTTTCCTTGATAGAGACCTGATACTTTCTGATAGATAATGTTGTATTTGCGTCTTTATGTGAACTGTGCTTTACTGTGTTATCTCTGTCTTTTTAGGAGAATATTAACAGTGAATAAAAATATATTTTTAATGTTTTTTTTAAATTATTTTTACTGGAAAACGAGCAAAAAAAAGGTTAAGTACTTTTTGAAGTACTGGGTAGTACTGTTCACCTTTTCAGCCCTCTAAAGATTACTTGTCCATTTCAACCCTTTTTCAATATCGGGCTGAAAAGTCCCACAAACTCCACCAGTAAGGCAGAGCAGCCTGTATGTAGCCTGAGAGGCAAACAAAAGCATTTTCTGCTGTTTGTTAAGCGCACGTTAATAATCGAAGGCTAGTCAGATCAGCATGTCAACATCTTCATCAGCTCCTCTCTTATCTCTTCTACATTATAGTCGCAAGGCAGAATCTATCTGAAACTATAAAGTGAGGAGACAGAAGACGGGTTTTTTGTGAAAACTACGCGATCTCTACCGACTGAAAACTTTCTCTTTTTAATCACAATCCTCCCAGATGATGTAACTCTTTCCAGAAAATGTCCTAAGATTTAACAGCAGCTTCTTTCGTACTAAATATTTAGTGTTACTAAATATTCTGATGAGATCAACACAGCACCATTTTCCTTTGAGAACACACACACCTTTTCCTCGGGACACGTTAAATCAGAGCCTGAGATGGATGTGCAGTTATTTTTGGACTCGTCTTTTCTCAGCGGAGCTCCGAGCTGTCGGCGACTGCGCCGCCGCAGGAATAAAACCAGACCTTATAGCGTGTATGTAGGTCAGGAGTGAATGTATGGAGGACGCACAGACACAGTGACCTGGATCTGTTCAGACCACCTGCCCTGTTTGATTCTACATACTTCACGTCCACATTAGATATCTGAAGGGCTGATGTAAACCTCAGTAACTGTCACAGCAGGCGTCCAATGAGCTGTCACCGGAGACCTGTGATGTTTGTGCTGCTTCCTGTGGGTCTGATACTCAACATGTGGACCAGGTTTTCTAAAGTTCAAGCAGATCCACCGCCTACCATCTGCCACATTTTCACTGAGCCACTTCACGTGTCTTCGCTGGATCAGATCGATGACAGAAAACCAGGTTTCTGGTTTTACGAGACATTTCAGAAGTCAGATTACTGCAGGAAGCCAACAGTAAGCTAGTTAGTGAAGTAACCTCTGTGGTCAGGAGTGGTCAGAAGTGTGCGCTGTTGCACCTGTAACCACACCCAACAGTGATGTCATGGGGTCCTGAAGTACACCTGTACATCACTGCAGCAAGGTGAGAAGTTAAACCACTGAAGGTCAGCGAAAATTTGATTTTCATGACTGTCAGATGATTCAGTACATATATAGATACACAAAACTGATACAAATACATTTGTAATAATACAGTTTAGCTACAATTTTCCAATTTACAAACTAAAGGGCAAAAAATATCTATATTAACTAAATTTTATTTCAAATACTGAATCAGGAAGGCCCCAGAAAAGTAAGTCTACTTTTTGTCCAGTCTCTAAATCGATTAATGTTTTCAGTTATTATCATAAACAAATTGAGGATCACATTTTAGGATTTGCTGCTTTTTTTTGTTTTGATGTTTTTTTGCTTTAAAGTGAATATTTGTGGGTTTTTGGACTGTTGGTCGGACGAAACAGAACATCTGAAGACGTCACCTTCAACTCTGGGAAACTGGGACGGACTCTTACTGTTTTTTACAACCTTTTATAGACAAAACGATTAATAAAAAAATAACTGACAGCTTAAATGTTACTAAAAATAATCATTAGATGCACCCCTATTAATGTTTATTATAGTCTCTTTCTTACTGCACTTGTACAAGTCTTCACACAGCGGCGGTTTCTTGGTGTGAAACTGTGTAGTGTACATGTGGTGTCTCTGTAGGTTCACACTCGGGTTCAGATCCTCTCTCTGGGGGCCGAGGACTTTAAGACCATGTACCGGTAATCACAGAGTCCCTAGTTTGAATCTGACCAGGTTCTTTTGTTGTACGTCATCCCCTTTTCTTTCTGCCCTCATTTCCTGTCAGCTCTCTTCTGTACTTTATCTTTTTAAGGCAAAACTGACCAAAAGAATAATTTAAAAAACTCTCTCTCTTCTTTGTTATCTCTCAGTGCTGACGGCGTTGCCGGCGCTGGCCGTGGCTCCTCAGCCGGTTCAGGCCAAGATGACGGTGGCGACGGTGACGGCGTCTCCGTCGGCGGGGCTGGTGAGCAGTCTGGAGGTGGGGCCTGTAGGGGGGGTGGGGCCGACGGTCAGCGAGGGGCAGAAGAACACCTGGCTGTACCTGGAGGAGCTGGCCAACACGCTGCTGAGCAACGTCCAGCAGCTGAAGGCTGCTATCGAACAGGCCAAAAACTCTCCAGGGGACATAGCAGGGGTCAAAGGTCAGGGAGGCAGGAAGGAGGTGAGAACACACACACACACACACACACACACACACACACACACACACACACACACATACATAGTCTCAGATTTAGATCAGTAGCATTAGCCAGAAATTAAATTAATACACATCATAGTTAGAAATAAAAATGATGATGAGACTTTTACTTTATTACTTAGTTACTGACTGTGTGTGTGTGTGTGTGTGTGTGTGTGTGTGTGTGTGTGTGTGTGTGTGTTCAGTGTGGTCTCACTCAGACGTTTCAGAACCAGATCTCGTTTCAGCAGCCGGACGACTCAGAGGCCAAGAGGAGCTCTGAAATCACCGAAATCATCATCAACGTATGACACACACACAAAATTGTTTAAAGTCTTGAGAACTCCCACCTGAGATATCCTCGCCTGTAGTCCAGAGTACGCATGGGTCAGGCTACAAAATAACTGGATGCTACATTTCTGGTGAACGGCCACATCTTTTAAACTCCACACCTCCAGTTTGTAACGCAGGATAGATTTGTCCAAGCCTTCACTTTAGAGTTCTCCTGCTGGTCCGGGATCAGATCAGTCACGAGTCCACTTCTCTAACCTTTAGGCCACCGCTGCCCATAAAATGAACATTTACCAGATTCTGTCTTTCTCCATGTCAGAGCTAGTTCAGTAAAATCAAGTAAAAACAGCCTTTAAAGAGTAACTCAAAGCTGTTTGTACAGTCACGGCGCTGCACTATCAGGCCATATAGCAGCTTTATGAAGCGTATCTGTTCCGTCAGACGGTCGTGAGATGACGGACGACTGAAAATGTATCTTAGTCAGGTCTGATGCAGCCAGTGAGATACAGCAGAAGGACGCTGGGTTTGAATCGATTTAATCAAGTTAAAATGGGATGCAAAGCTGTCGTCAGTAACACAGGCGCATCTCAATGAATTAGAATAATGAGGAAAAGTTCATTTATTTCAGTAATTCAATTCAAAAAGTGAAACTCATATATTATCNATCCTCTCAAGGCTGCGGTTATCCCTGTTGCTTGTGCACCTTTTTCTACCACACCTTTTCCTTCCACTCAACTTTCTATGAATACGCTTGGACACAGCACTCTGTGAACAGCCAGCTTCTTTAGCAATGACCTTTTGTGGCTTACCCTCCTTGTGGAGGGTGTCAATGACGGTCTTCTGGACAACTGTCGAGTCAGCAGTCTTCCCCGTGATTGTGTAGCCTACTGAACCAGACTGAGAGACCATTTAAAGGCTCAGGAAACCTTTGCAGGTGTTTTGATTTAATTAGCTGATTAGAGTGTGACACCGTGAGTCCACAATATTGAACTTTTTCACTGTATTCTAATTTTCTGAGAGACTGAATTTTGGGTTTTCATTAGCTGTAAGCCACAATCATCAAAATTAAAAGAAATAAAGGCTTGAAATATTTCACTCTGTGTGTAATGAATCTAGATAATATATGAGTTTCACTTTTTGAATTGAATTACTGAAATAAATGAACTTTTCCTCAATATTCTAATTCATTGAGATGTGCCTGTATTTACTCTGCAGTGACCTCTGATGGAGAAACTACAACAACATTCTGACATTTAGGAATAGTTCCTGTTCGTTACCTGTTCTGTTCGTACGTGTTCATACGTGTTCTCCATGTTGTTTGACTCTGCAGCAGATGTGTGTGAACTGTGGTCGGGTGGCGATGAGCGAGTGTACAGGCTGTCACAAGGTCAACTACTGCTCCACCTTCTGTCAGAGGAAGGTAAGACTCACCTGAACGATCCTCTGGACTACAGTCACGTTGTTCTTTTAATTTAACCTCAATAAAAATCTTATTCAACATTGTCCTGACCAAGACAGGCAGCCCTAACACTGAGTTAGAGACATAAGACAGATAACTTGAGCCACGCCACAAGAATATAATAATAAAACACAATCTGACAGACGATGATTTGTTTATAAACTCACATGGAAAAAGATGTGAGGTTTAGTTAAAGCCTGTAAATTAAAAACAGGCTGTATTTGTACGTTTCTTTCATAGGCAGAAATTACATGAGCTTTATTTATTAGCTGTTGGCAGCAGTTAACAGTTTGGATCCAGGTCTTCACATAGCCTGCTGTATTTGTGTTCCTGACAGTTGTGGCCTAGAGTTTTAGACGGGGGTAAAAATGGGAATTTGCACCACCTTTTTTCACAAGTTCTATGTGTTTAGGCAAACTAAGGTAAGTAGTAACCAAGATTATAAATGCAAAAATATGATGCAAAAATTAATAAATAGCTTAATCTCACAATGATATTTACCAATACACCATTTACATAATAGACTTTAAAGATATAATCTTGAAGATCTTCATTTAAATAAACTTCTGTTAAGTCACAATCACTGTGAGTAAACGGTTATTATGGCCGAAAAAAACAAAGAAAAGATCGATGACTACAGACGAGGAAACTGAAACTGAAACAGAAGTGAGGTCCAAAAACACACCTGCAATTACCGATTATTGCCATGAAAGACAACGAAATGAAAATCTTTGAGATTACAAATTTAAGTAAATGTACATTTGTTTAAAAATGATTAATTATTAAAATAGTAGCCTATAGGTCATTTGACTCCTATCAGTCACATTGTTTTACAATGTTTTAGTTTCATTAGTGTATCTTACATACTGTATATTGTGCATCATTTGCACACTCAGAACATTATGAGGCTGTAAGAGCGATCAGAGTTTGATTTAAGAAGCATTTTCTCCGTTGCAGAAAGCGGAAGGTTGTGAGGACGTCGGTTTCTGCATAAAATTGCATAAAAAAATTAAATAAATAAATAAATAAAACCTCTGTCTCTTATGTGTTTCTAAATGTAGCACTTGGAGCATTATGAAGCAGTTCAGCTTATTTGATGAAGTCGATGTATTTTTTGGGTTGTATCCACACGGTTGAATGCACTTATTGTAAGTCGCTTTGGATAAAAGTGTCAGCTAAATAAATGTAATGAAATGAAATACATGGACTGCATGTGTTCTCCTCTGAAGCTGCTCGAAGTCCATCAGAAAAATAACTCTCTTATAAAAGTCTCAAGGTACAAATAGTATCTTTCACTTTCACTCCTGCAGACTCCTAACAGGTCAGGACACCTTTAGAGCTCTCCTAAATATTAGCCGAGATTGGAGTAGGACCAGAAATGCGTCAGTCTGGACTGATTTCCTGCTCTCAGATGATTGATCAATATGGGCCCTGATGATCAGCTGTTATCAACACTTTATCAGGATGACGTATGAATGTAAACGATCTGTAAACTCAAAGATCAGGTTGTTTTTTCCTCTGCAGGACTGGAAGGATCATCAGCACACCTGCTGTCAGTCGGCAGGGGGCGTGGCTGGGCAGGAGGAGGAGCCAATCACATCCATCGACATGGACAAAGTGAAATGAAGGTGCAGCAGGCTGCATATAAACACGAGCCAATGAGGGCATCAGACAGGAAGTCCTCATGTGGGCAAAGAGGAGAGCGTTATAGACACGTCTGTTCTGAAGACTTAAAATCTCCTGAAAGTTCCTTCTACTAGAACTTTTATTGTGAAAGTTCCCTCTTGTTGTATAAAAACTGCATTGACTTCATGTTTGTTGAGAGAAGTTGGGTGTTTTCCCCATTCACTTCAATACAGTCAGAGTTTGATCACAGCAGCAGCATCTAGTGGACAGTAGAAGTAGGAACCGCGGCTGCACATGAAGCTGAATACTTAGAGATGAGATATGTGTCTATTGATGATGGTTGAGGCTTGTTTTTTAAATCATCATGATGAATTGGGACGCGATCCGAAAATACTTTTGAAGTATTTTTTCATGGGTTTTTCTTCCAGCTAAAACAACGTTTGTGACGCACTTTTTATTAAGTGAAAGTTTCAGTTTGTCTGTTTTCTACGGAGATCCCCGAAAGATACTTTGTACAAGATATTATCTTCTTGTGTGTACAAGATTAAAAAATAATCGTCTTCCAGGACTTTGAAGTTCTGTGTTTTTCTGTTTTTACTTGTGATTCAAACTTAGAAGCTCAGAAATACTAAAAACGTACAGCAGTTGAGTGTGTAAATCCAGAGCTGCCAGTATTAAATTAAACTTTAATTTAAGTTTAATTTTACATGTGTGTGCACATAATGCATGATGTCCCAGCCGGTGGGTTTGATGTTGGCAGATTTCGGGGGGAATCCTGTAGTTATGAAAAAGGATTTTCATTGTATTTTAATTGGAAATAAGTCAAATTCAGGGCAGAATTCACATTTTAAAGTCCAGTTTGCAGATTCATTTTCAAGCACATTTTATGTTGTTTCATTTCACTCACGCTGGTAATTATTTACCAAACTCCGTCTGCTAAGGAAGATAAATATGAATGCCCCCTGCAGGGAATATATGGCAGGAAAGTTTGGTTGGGTTGTCCAACTTTTGGCCATGTAGTGTATTTCAGGTTTATCAGATTCAGTTAAAAGTTTAATTCTGACATGTTTTCCCTTCAGTGAACCTGAAAAAATAAATACATGAATAACCAATCACTAACAGATGATAAATTTAAAAAATAGCTCATAAATCTTCTTAAAGCTTCTTCTCTGATCAATAATCATCACAAACTGGACATTAAATCAACCCTGTTGTCTATCAGACTTTATTTTCTGACTCTGTTCAGGACGTCATTTCTTCCGTCAGCAGGATTCAGAAGAGACTTCTGTCTTCATTCATCTCCTCAGATGTTTATTTAATAAGTTGATTTATTAATGAAATACAAATTTCAGGTTTATTTTTATCCAACTGGAGTCTCAGAAGGGAAACTCAGCATCGTCCCTCCAGCAGACAGATTTATGTCTTCAGTTTCACATTTATCTTTTATATTCAGTTTTCTGTGTTTAGTGTCTGAAGACAGATTTGAGTTTTTTAATATCTCTGACGGTCAGCAGTCAGGTGGTCTGTCAGAGCGACTCCTGATGAATCACCTCAGACATGATGACATTTGATTCTGCTGCGTCTGCGTCCCAGCGGCGCTCAGGTGTCTGCTGCTGCTCACTGACAGTGAAGGGGACCCCACCCCCCCAGGACCAGACATTTCCTGCATTAACAGCCAGGTCACCTGAACTATAGATGGGAAACTTTAACAGAAGGAGGCTGCAGTCTCTTCTAACTTAGAAGAACTTCTAATAAGTTCACAATGTTCGAAGTCTGAAGAGATTTCCTCCTAAAGTGATTTCAATGTAAGTGATTGGGGACAAAATACAAATATAATTTCAAAAGTTTACCTAAGTTAATAAAATGTGCTTTTGAGCGCTGCCACATTGCGGGTGACCGTCTCAATACTATGCCTGAACACCGTGCATATCAAGTGTAGACCCTGACGGAGGCCTGAAGCTTCTGCTGCTCAACATGCTGTGTAGACATTGTGTCAGACAAATCATACTGTCTATCCTCCAAAGTTTTTTTAGTACGAAATTCTCTCTTTTTGTAACTCAAGCTGCAGAAGTCTCATTAACTTCAGATAAACTTTGGAATACGTTTTATCCATTTCCTCAGCTGGAAGCACATTAGGAAAGGATCTCTTTCTGCCAGTGGTCAAATGTAAAGTACTTTCACTCAAGCACTGAACTGAAGTACAATTTTGTGGTACTTTTACTTTACTTGAGTATTTTCATTTTCTGCTACTTTATTCTTCACTACATGTCAGAGGGAAATATTGTACTTTTTACTCCACTACATTTATTTGATAATTGAAAGATATAATCTCAAAGATTTTCATTTATATAAAGGTCCAAAAACACACCTGCAATTACGGCTTATCGCCAAAGGTGCCGTGAAAGACAACGAAATGAAAAAATTCGAGATTACAACTTTAAAGCTAGGGTTGGTAATGTTGAAGAAACCAGCAAGAGTAAGCTAGATTTTGAAAGTATATGACCGCTCCCCCCTTCAGGCCTCCCCCCAAAGCCACTCCCCTCAACACACATGAACACGCACCGCCTGACTACTGCTGGAGGACGAGTCCACGAGAGAGCGTTGGATAGAGGAGCGCAGCGCATCGTACTCGCCGCTAACTGTGTCCAACTACCTCATGTCTCATTCACATGTCTGAAAACACCAAACATCATCATAATGAACGTAAACAACCAACATGGCTGTTGTTAGTACTCACAGCGTCACTTTTCAGCCCTTCAGCTCCCTCAGTTCTTCTCGCCATCGTTGTAAATCCATAAGATGTTGACTCCTGTTTGACCTCTCGCTTCATCCAACCTCTTTTTGGTCGTAGTCTTTTCTTCTTCTGTCTTTCTTTTCTTTCTCTGCCATTCTTGTGCGACTAGTTCACTAGCTTTAGCTGCCTAGCTTTGTGGAAGACTCCTGGCATTCGGTCCGAATGAAATGATTGGACGGGCTTATTACAGTCCTGCGACAGACAACTGACTTTTTTCCTTTTTTTGTCAGAGCACTTGAATTATCGATTGCTGTCTGGATGTAAAGAGAATTTCAACAAATATAACAAAAAAATGCTTCAAAAAGACATTACCTACCCAAGCTTAAAGTTACTTTGCAGATTCAGATTATTAATACAAAATATAATCAGGTATTAAATTATGAGGTATTATTGTGGATTACTGTCACTCAGTAATCAGTTGACATCAGTCCCAGCTTTGCCAGCTGCAACATTAAACTGATGCATCACATGTATGTATGCGTCACTTTTAAATTGTTTTAATATTTATTAATCCTTTAATGGGACATTCTGCATGACTGCTTTATTTTTGGTACTTTAAGTTTATTTCAATGAAAATACTTTGTACTTTTACTTACAGGACCAGTGTGCAAGTTTTAAAGGCGTAACGAGTACGATTTATCGGTTGCTGTTTATAAACGCAACATTCAAAGTTTGCCCCTCCTCCCCGGCTCAACGCGCACATGCTTCTGGTGGTCCCACGTGCTTACGATCTGGCAACTGGTCGCCACGTTCCCGCACCTCACACTCTGCGCGCTGTTATTGGCTGGGGGCTACACATCACTGCCCAAAGGTTGACGCCCAGAAACGTCAGCAAAATAAGAAAATCCAGGCAGAGGGCAGGGTCTCTGCAGATACAGACGCCGCCACACTCTTCTGGTGGGTCATAAGTGATGATTGAGAGGGGTTATTTTTGTTTGAGTCTATACATTGTTTTTTAGGAAAATCCTCCTCCTTATATCTTTAAGGGGATCAGAAATGGCAGAAATGGAAATATAATAATCAGAATTATGTTTTCATCACTGTATAATCACCTGAAACTGAGAATCGTGTTTTTGTTAGCTTAGAATGAGCCCTTCATCACGGAGCCCGCCATGTTGCACCGCCATGTTTCTACAGTAGCTCAGAACAGACAAACCAAACACTGGCTCTAGAGAGGGCCTTTCACGTTTTTACACTGAAGTGGGAGCCACCACAGGTTCTCCTACATGCTTGAAAAGGGAGGGGTGAGGGGAGGGGAGGGGAGGGGAACCTCGCCTCTGGTTAATGGGCAGTATGAACAGGAGGAATCATTACAGCAAGCAGAAACTGTTTAATCGTTCATACGGGCATGTGAGTATTGTTTTAAGACAGACTAGAATAAATTATGAACTTAATCCTTTAACATGGCAAAAAAACGCAAGCTCCACCCACCTCTGCAGGGGGCGGGGCCAGGAGTTTTTAAAATGATCTGATAAAAAGACCAGAGGCATCAGGAGTGTGTGTGTGTGAGTGTGTGTGTCGCTGTCAGTCTGTCCTCGGAGATTTCAGCTCTTTTTGACTCTGATGAAATCTGTTGAGAAGCTTTTAAAGCTTCACGTCTGTTTGTTTAAAGACCTTCAGTTGACTTTGTGGATCCACAAAGATCCTGCAGGGACCCTGGACACTCTGGACTCTGTCTGGAGCATGCTGAGCAGCTCTGACGTAGTTTAATAATGAGCTTTGGTGTGTTTGTTTCATACTTGTAGTTGTGTGTGTGGGGGCAATTAGCTAGCTACTCATTCTTTTCACCCCCCCCTGCATGAAGTGTGCCAGTTACAGACCATCAGCAACTGAAGAGACTTTAGTTCTCTGGGTTTGACCTTCCGGCAGCACTTCTTCCCAGGTTTAGGCGCTTTGTTAGGGTGGTACACATTTTGTCTTGGAGGAGGCACTGCCTTAAAGACTAAATTCAGGGAAATTCATTGACATATACAGTGGTGGCCAAAATTATTAGAACACCTGACAGATCTGAAAATATTGACTTTTTTTTTTGCCTCCAAAACATGATTTCATGTCATAATGTTCATGAAACATGCAGATGGTTGCTCTGAGCACAACAAATATCAGATGAAGTGAGTCCTACTGTTTTTATCCACTTTTAACTTTAATATTTGGTATGTCCACCTTGTGCAGCAATTACCGCAGCACATCTCTCTGGCATAGTGTCGATATATTTCCTGAGAACTTCAACACTAATGTTATCCCATGCCTTCTGCAACTCAAGCCAAAGGCTTTCCTTGGAATGTACAATAGATCTGTCCAGTTTATTTTCCAACTCGCCCCAAATTTGCTCGATGGGGTTGAGGTCCAGACTTTGAGGGGGCCAGTCCATCATTTTCAATGTTCCAGCAGATTCCTTCTGTCGCAGGTAGTTCCAGCAATAGTTAGAAGAACGTTTAGGGTCATTGTCCTCTTGGAAAATAAATCCAGGCCCAATAAGACGACTCCCAGATGGTACTCCGTGCCTCACCAGAATGTTGTGGTATACTTTCTTATCCAT
>NTHP01000666.1:91812-103692 GCA_003416845.1 Oplegnathus fasciatus
GACGCACAGTTCTTGAAGACACTGTTGCACCATTAGTCATTGTGGTGTTGATCTCGTCACGCAGTTCTCGTGAGGTCTTTCTTCGGTCCTTAAGACTGAGAATTTTGAGATGCTTCACTTGTCTGTCTGAAAGTTTCTTTTTTCTACTTCTCCCCTTTTGGTTCTGGTGTGAATTGGTGGCATCATGGCGGCCTAAAGTGTACTTTACAGTGCTTGGACTGCATCTGAAGTCCTTGGCTATGCGGCGGTAACTCCAGCCAGCATCAAAAAGGGCCTTTTTGAACATGGCTAAGGTGAAGAAGGAGCTAACGAGTGAATAGAGCAACATGTGCTTCAAGACTACTTCTAGAGGCTTTGAATTTATACCAATTGGTGGTGTGGCCTCAGTGACAAAACCCTGATGTTACCAATCACTTAATGAGCAGGATAGGCCTTGTACATTCAAAAGAATCACACAGCTGTGTCCTAAGACTCTTGCATCACCATCGATTTAACCACGATCACACCTGACAATGATTACACAAGTAATTTGGCTTCTTCTGTGAAGGAACATGATTGTGTGACATTGACAGTGAAGTAGGCCTAGCTTGTTTTTTGTAAGGAAAATGACCTAAATCTCCTTATGATGGCTCTATTCTATGGTTTATAGAGCATAATGATGACTTTGTAGATATTTCATTCGTTTTATGGGTATTTAATGGCCAATTCAACAAAAACAACTGAAACCTCTTAAATATGCCAAGTGTTCTAATAATTTTGGCCACCACTGTATATCTGGGTATTTTAGGCAGATATACGGTGAATACCCCTGCCTAGAGGTGAGTATACACCTTATACCTGCGTATTAACATCAAGTTTCGTTTCATTTGTCACATATAATCAAATGACGAAACTTGATGCTTATACGTAGGTATCATCATTTTCCAAAAATCTGCTCATCTGGTTGATTCGACCCCAAACAGAAGTTTCTGAAATTCAAACTGACCTCGTCCTGTTCTTCATGTGTGGACATCCGAGTTTAAAATGTTGACAATTTGACATGAATCTGGATTTATTGGTTTTAGAGAGCTGGTTTAAAATTAATCCGGAAATGTTGTCATAGCAACAAGTCCTTAAGCCCAAACCTTACTGACAGTTAGCTGGATCATGACCAAGACGTTTTATGGTGAAGCCCAAAACATGAAAACAATTTCAAATCCAAATGGCTCACTTTCTCTTGTAAGATTTACTTAAAAATCATAATTATATCAAATCACTATGATCTGTTGGTGTAATTATCTCAGTGTAGTCATCATGATGAAGAGTTACTTGTACTTATACGTGATAAAACACACAACAAAGTAAAAGTTTGCACACTAAAAAAGAACCAAACCGAATTGAGTTTGAGATACTGTGAGCAAAAACAAGATAAACTCAAGTAAAAGCTTCTGACTGTTAAAAGACCAGTGGAGCCAGAACAGATGGCATCTAATGTGACATTAAAATGGGAATTTGTTGTTTAAAAATCATTAAATGAAAAACTGCAGAACTCACTTTGTTGAAAAGTGTCGCTGGTTTTTAAGAGATTCTAGTAAAGTTTCATTTTAATAGTAGTCTTATGATTATCACTTAAAAGTCAAACATTGTAGAGCACAAAATGAGACCCGTAACAATGCAGGAACACATAAAATGAGAGTCCATGAATCTATTGCCCCAGTGCATGCTGGGAGGGTTGCCAACACACCTACCTCATGTAACTGCAATCACATGATCAGCCAATCTTATGAATGATGATCAAGATAACTTCATCCAGGATTAACAAATCAACCCTCAAATTGCTTTCAAAACAACCAAATTAGCCTGAATTAATAATTTTAGCCTGATAACAGCTGATGTTACAGCCTGAATTCGTTAAACCACATTTGAAGAACAGGCTCCCGGCCTTTAAAATCAGCTACAGACCAAAGGTGTTCTGCCTGCATCGCTCCACCGACACACAGATCTTAACAACCAGCTTTTTTAGTGAAAACTTTTATTCTGAAAAGATGAATTTCAACATATAAAATCAGTTCTTGTCGGTTGTGCGATGTAGATGTGTTGCTGATCCTCTGAACAGTTTGTTCCTCAGACTGAAGCTTCGTCACAGGAAACATGAAGCTCAAACAAACTTTGCTGTCGTCACATGTAGAAAAATAAAAACCTCACAGAGGAATGAAACGGTGGCAACGTACACAGACTACAGACACTAAATCAACCATCAGTAGCGTCTCTTTCAGCTGTTGTGCATTTTAAAATCGTCCATGCAGCAGCGGCGGTGCCTCATCGGGCGTTCTTGGAGCAGCAGCGATGTAGGAACTTTTTAAAGAAGTTCCTGAACTCGGTGTTGAAGACGGTGTAGATGACGGGGTTGAGAGCGCTGTTGACGTAGCCGAGCCACGTCACCACGCTCATCAGGGCCGCCGGGACGTGGCAGTCCTGACAGCGAGCTCGCATCGTGTGGAGGACAAAGAAGGGAGTCCAGCAGAACAGGAAGGCACCTGCAGGAGAAGAAAAAGAATCAGAAGAGTTTATCTACAGTTGGACAGAAACACAAAGAACCTCACTTTGATTTTACCAGCATTTAAGTAAAACCTCTTGTACCCAGAGTCAGATGTTTCAGACGGATATAATTATAAAAATAATTCATAATTAGTTCTTTATTAAGAAGGGGAAAGTTCCCAGTTCCCAAGCCAATTCCCTACAGACTGAGCTACTGCCGCCCCCATATCAGTTTCACCTCTGTGGGACCGGTACAGACATAGGTCCAGGACCTGCTTAGCCTAGCTCAGCACCAAGATAAGAAGCAGGGGGAAACTGCTAGTCTAGCTCCATCAGAAAAAGAAAAATATCCACCTTGAAATTTGTGAGACATTTACTGTTCACTCTAAATCTTGAGATAATCTGTTTCTGGACCAGAAGAAAATCCCAAATGTTGTTCTCAGGTTAGGCTGGACGCTTTATTATTTTAATATTGACCTACCTACTAAATCTAACATCTTACCTACCAACCTACAAACCGACACCAATCTACTAACCGTTCAACTACCAGCTCAACTACCTACCAGTCTACTAACTTACCATTTACTTCAAACCATCCTACATCCCACAAATCTACCTACCAACAAACGTATTTACCAACCTACACCAACCTGCCTCTCACATCTACTCACCAACCAACCACTCTACCAACTTACCCACCTACAAACCTACCCACCAATCTACCAACATGCCGCTGAGCCAGATGAGCTAATGAGGCAGAGCTTCACCTACATACACCTACCTACCTACCAACTTCCTTATTTACCACCACTACCAACTTACCTACCTACCATCCTACAAACCTACCTACCAACGTACTTACCAACCTCCACCACCCACCCACCAACCATCCTACCAATTTACCTACCCATCTATCTACCAACTGGAGTCAGATGAATTAATGAGGCAAAGCTTCACCTACTTATCCACTAACTTATTTACCAAAATAACAACTAACTTAGCTTCCAACATACCAACCTATCTACCTACCAGCCTAACTTACCTACAAGTCTACCAACTTGCAATCTACACACTAATTTACCTACCTACCTATCTACACACCTCCCAAACTACCTAACTACCTCATACATACACACATACATACACACCTACCCATTTCTCTACCTCTACCCCACCAACTTTCTTACAAACCTACCTCCACACCTACCGACCTACCAACTTACCTAACTATCTACCTAGCTACCATCCATCAAACCTACACCAACCTGTCTACTCACCCACCAACCATTGTACCAACTTACCAATCTACCAATCTACCAACTTGCCGCTGAGTCAGATGAGCTAATGAGGCAGAGCTTCACCTACTTACCTACCAACTTACTTATTTACCAAATTACCAACTTACCTACCTACCTTCCTCCAAATCTACATACACACCTACCCATTTCTCTACCTCTACCCCACCAACTTTCTTATAAACCTACCTCCACATCTACCACACAGGTAGCAACAGGTAGTTCAGTGGTAGTTGAGTGTAAATGACTGACAGCAGGTGGACTGAGCTGTCAGAATCTCAACTCAAATTAACTGCATTATTTTATCTGATTCTATGCAAAAAAAAAATCAGTTTATACTTGGAACACATTTTTCTTGTTTAATACTTTTTAGACCACCAATACAGGCCTGGAGTTTAATTTATACAAAATATTTTTTTGGTCAGCCAATTTGCAAATTAGTGATTTTCTTTATATCCTTAAGCCCTACTGTCAGGCCGCCACCGGAACTATTAGGTGAGCTAATGAGGCAGAGATTTGTGAGAACTACCTGCACACTGAAAGTCGTGTCTGACCAAGCTTTACGTAATAATTGGATTTCAGATTAAGGAGCTGCAGGATTAGCTGCTGTGTGCTAAAGGGAAGCACTTCTACGCATTAGGACCAATACTGGCTGCTATTAATAGGCCGACCTTTTCTAACTGATATGTTAGTGCTCTGAACAGACATCAGAGGTGGAGGTGTGGCGTTCAGGTACCTGCAGCCTCTGAACAGACATCAGAGGTGGCAGTGAGGCATTCAGGTACCTGCAGCCTCTGAACAGACATCAGAGGTGGCAGTGAGACATTCAGGTACCTGCAGTGCCCATTGTATCACTATTCGTGTAAGGGTATGGGTGTAGGGATGGATAACTTAACTCTAAAGTAACTTTGTAATACCTCATTTAAATGTTTGTGAACTACTGCTGTTGGCTGATGGTTTTTTAGTCCCTCTTTGTTTCTCTGGAGGTCAAGCAAAGTAGGGAGTCAAAACTTCAGCAGCACTTGTAGTATAAAGGATGATTTTATTGTGAGACCGACACATTTTGGCTTGTGGCCTTCATTAGGGTTCAGGTTCTTTCTAAAGGCCACAAGCTGAAACACATTGGTCTTGCAATCAGCGTTATTACTTACTGACACATCACTTTTATTACAGTTTGTGTGACAAGTACAGTTGTGTAAGGGATTACAATGTAAAATGCACTAATTACATTACAGTTACTAAACTCTTCGATAATTTGACATTTTGAGGGTTTGCCTTGTTCGCTGTTTTACCAGGTGTTGATATCAGATTTGTATCTGTGAGTTCAGTGGACAGACTTGTCCAGGATGTGTTAAGACAGGCAGACAATGTACGGATTAAGCCTGACTTTAAACCTGAATTGGTTGCCCCCAGCTAATTTTAGAATCAGGCAAAATTTCCACCAGATCGGGCCGTTGTTTGGTTGATTGGTAGCTGGAGAGGTGCCAGTTCACCTCCTGGGTACTGCTGAGGTGTCCTTGAGCAAGGTACCAAACTGCTTGAGGGGCGCCGTTACGTGGCAGCCCCATCACTCTACAGTCTCTCCCTCAATTGCATGTCTATGGGTTCTGTGTGTGCATGTTTGTGTTTCTGGTCTAAAAAGTGTGTAATTCAAGAGTGATAAAAGTAATTCTTCTTCTTCTTGATGTTCAGTTTGGAGTTCAGGTCTGATTATTATAAAATAAAAATAAACCATTTAAATAAGCACAAACCAGTTGACACACAGTAAACCTGGAGCTTTTGGGGAGCACCTGGAGTTTTGAGTTCCAAGGGCAGTTGTGGGGTTTGTGGCCATCAGAGGCTACAAAACACATTGGTCTCACATTAAAGTTCTTAATACCACAAGTGTTGCTGGAGGTTTGACCCTTTAAGTGACTTTCTCCGTGCACCTTGGAAGAAGGTGAAGTTGTGCCAGAAACCCCCAATTCCACAGCGACCCGAGGCCCAGAACTCACATCTTTCACTGTGAGACCGTTGAGTGTCGGCTTGTGGATTCATCAAGCTCACAATAAAGTTGTTCTTAATACTACAAGTGTTACTGACTTTTGGATCATTTGATCTGCAGGTTAGTTGCTCAGTTTGTTGGTAATCCAGGATTGTGTGGAAGTGATCTAACAGGAAGTAAACTCACCCACAACGACAGGAAGCACCTTCATGGCCTTCCTCTCCCGACTGTTGATCTTGGCCGTCTTCCTCCTGCGAGGTTCGGGGTTGAACTTGATCTCTGCGAAGCTGACCGTCGGCACGGGGCCGTCTTTGTAGTCTGATGAGTGGAAGGGCCGGCCTGGGGACGGGAAGGTGGACGGCTCATCCGGAGTATCAGTCAGTTCCCTCTCTATGATGGGTGGCAGCGGTGGCGGCAGCGAGGCCAGCGGTGGCAGCGAGGCGGCGGCCTCCTGCAGCTTGCGGCAGGCCTGGATGCTGTTCCTCAGCTTGGCTTTACGCGCCTCCTCCCAGCGCCGCAGGCCGCGAAACATGCCGCAGTACAGCAGCAGCATGATGGGACAGGGGATGAAGAAGGAGCACACGGACGAGTACAGGACGTAGTCGTCGTTCTCTAGTTTACACTCGGTGGGGTCGCGGCCCGGCACGTTGTTGATGCCGAACATGACAGGCGAGGCTACGGCTAAGGCCAGGATCCAGGTGGCCGACAGCAGCACCGTCTGCCGCAGGTCCACGTGCTTCCTGTTGTAGTTGAGAGGGATTAACACGGCGATGAACCTGCAACAAGTGAGAGAAAATTTACAATCGGCTGCACAAGAAATGGAAAATATGTTAAGTTTGTCCTGAGTATGGTGCCAGAGGGAAAGGTCACAAGGTCATTAAAACTTAAAGGTTCATCCTCTGGGGAGCAGGAATATGACAAGGACACTTAAGGACAACTTGTACGTTAGTTTGAGGTATGTTGGCTGAAATGCGGGTACTTCTTCCACCAGGAAGAGCTTTTCTTTGTGGTAACACCTTTCAACAGGTTATATAGTGGACTTATCCTGGTAATTTGTTTTTATTTTATATTTGATCATTTTAGATGTTTTTTGACATCAGAATTTCTTGGTTTCTTCTGACAACAGCACAATAGAGAGCTTTTATACAGATCCTCCTCCTGCTGCCAACTGACCCCCTCAGAGATAATTAATATGTTGTTTAAGTGTCCAAAATCTCTCTCTCTCTCTCTCTCTCTCTATATATATATATATATATATATATATATATGTATATATAACAATCGAGCAAACAAAATTGCACAAATAAAAAATTGGTTTTTGTGCTTATCAATAATGTTGATACAAAAAATGCTAAACCCCTGTATTGTTAAAGCACTAATACTAAATAATTTTTAGTTCTCTTTGTAGATTAGTGATAAACTCTGTTGTATTTGCACCTTCACTATAAAGAACACTTTGCTTTACAGCCTTATCTTTGACTGATGTTCAATTCTAGCATCTTTTTAAGAGAATATTAACCGAAAAAAGAAGTTGGCAGTACCTTTTACTCAGCACTGAGCAGTGTCTGCAGGTATTCCTTTCAGGCTGCATAAATCCCCAACAAGCTTTATCAATAAGGTCAATAAGGCAGCCTGTGTGTCACCTGAGAGGTGAACCTCAGGGCAAAAAAAAAAAGCCTGTTAAGCACTCACTGCTGCTCGTTAAGCTCATTGCTGAGCGGTAGTGATAACTGAAGGCGACTCAGATGAGTGTGTCAACATTTATCATCAGATCGTCTTTCATCTGGACTATAGCAGCAGGACAGTAAGAGGACGATGTTCAGAGAGACTTTAGTATGAAGAAATATAAAAAGAAAATAGTCTTTGTTGAGATATCCGTCTCTGTTTGAGTGTTAGACGGATGGACTGAAAGCCCAGATTTACACCAAAGAGAAAAGTTAAATTTTATTGAAACAATATGATCATGAACTCTTGGCATGAACTGCATGTTTGTCATTAGTTGGAAAAATGAAAAAATGCAAGTTAAACTTTACCAGAGTTTTAACACCCGAAACACACAAAGCTCTCCTGCTGTACTGATAGTGAACAGTAGAGAAAAACAGGCTTCTTTATATTTCAGATTTAACTGACACATTTGATGTTTTTCTTTTCTTCCCTGTCTTTTTATCTTGTACTTTACAGCAGCAACAGTAAGAAGAATAAACCTTATTTATATAGCACCTTTCATACATGCAGCTCAAAGTGTTTGATAAAGCAAAGACAGAAAAGAGAAGACCATTTAAAAAACCGTTAATATATATAAAAAAATACAGTTAAAAAGAGGAGGGAAGTAAAATAACAGTTAAAAATAACAAAATAAAATGCACAACCAAAAAAAACCATCCACCTTTCACCATCATCTTCATATTACAATCCTTTGATTGAGCAGGTTGTTTTTCTGCCTAAATAAATCTTCCTAACCTGAATCTTGACAGAATCAGAGCACTTTTGTTTCTTTATCGTTCCCAAATGAATCAGATTCACGGACACTTTGACCTTTCACAGCTAGAAAATCACAGGTGCAACTAATAACATTAATGATGCTTCATTTCAGCAATTACTGCAATGCAGCAATCAATTAAGTTATTACACTTGTGATTGGCGGGTCAAAACGTCTGCTGCGGCAGTTATTTATTTAATCCTTTATTTAAATATGTAGTCCCACTGAGATCAAAATGTGTTTTTCAGGAGACCTGTGCACACGAGAACATATAGAGTATGAACATGGACTAAAACACCGAACAGTGGTTACACATTTAGAGAAACAATTACAAGTAGCATTCAAAATGCTTGAGTAACATTTTAAAACCTTTGAGACTATATTTTTTTGTAACATTTAAAAGCAGTTTTTCCAAGTTGTGTTTGAACATCTCGTACAGATGAAGTTAAAAAATGACCTGATATTATTACAGCTGTATTAAATGAGATCAGACAGTTTGTCCGTTTTTTACAGTAGAGCTTTATAATTAAATACACTTACAGTACAACTCACTTTTCATATGTGATCTCCAGCTATATACTATATATTATATACCATACACAATGCTGAGTGCACTGCGATGAACAGGGTTCTCTCCTGTGTTCTTGAAAATAGCATCCATTTGTGGTTTTTGTTACCTCCAGACAGAGCCAGGCTAGCTGTTTCCCCCTGTTTCCAGTCTTTATGCTAAGCTAAGCTAACTGGCAGCTGGCTGTAACAGACAGACATGGGTGGTATCAAACTTCTCATTTAACTCTCTGCAAGAAAGCGAATAATCCTCCCAAAACATTCCTTCAAAGTACTTAGATCATGATCAGGAGCAAAAACATGTGATGAGGACAAAGAAGATTGACCTCTTTGACTTTCAAGAGGCTCCTCTGGCTCAGGGGCCCCCTCAGCCCTTGGGCCCCTGGTCCTGTTTAGTAATCCATCCATGAATGACAGCAAGTCATCAGTCAGTTTGCTGCTAAAACCATCAAACCTGCAGAGAGACCAGAAGATTTCCTCCTTCAGCCTGCGGACAACAGCAGCAGCGGGGGGACTCTGCAGACCTTCAGGATCTGTTTCCTGCCCAGTCCTGTTGAATTATTCAGACTCTGTCATGCAGTTAAACCTCTAACTGCTGCCGGCTGCTTCAAAAAGCTTCAGATCATCACCATCAGTCCACGTTAGCTCCACGGCCTCCATCAGTCTCTGATGTAATCATATTTTCTGGAGTTGGGACATCAGATTTGAGGAGCAGGCCGGGTTTTCAGCTCGGAATTTCATCCTTCAACATCAGCCGAGAGTTCAGATAATTTCATTGAGTCAAACTAACGAGCGCAGAGCGAAGCTGGCAGTTCATCACCGCAGACGCATCCTTCATTTGGGGCTTTAAATTGTTCTGTCTGCTCTGATTTTTCTTCTTTTGCAGCTTTTACAGGAAACAGACAAAAGGTCATCGTCATATTTCCACATGAGAGTGAACTGTGGCGTGGCTGTCCGAACCCGAAGACCTTCAGATGGAGATCTGAAACTCTCAGCGAGGTGGTCTCTGTGTCTCTGACAGACCCACCAGGGTTCTGGTTTGATTAATCAGCTGCATGTTGCTGGATGACCCTGACCTGAGGCCGATTAAAGCTCCGGTTATGTCACGGAATCTGTGAGTTACGGCTGAACTTTGATCTCTCCCTTTTAATCAACCGAGCAGAGTTTCCTCTGAAATCCCTGCAGGTGTTTGAGGGTTTGTTTTGCTGCAGAGCTGCGTCTTTAATCGTCTGCATCCTCCTCACTACGGCTGGAGAAAATCCACTCAGATCTGGGGACCATTTTTAGGTGTTCTGGATGAAGATAGGAACTTTAAACCCAAGTCAATGTCTTCATTTTATCCCTGCTGGCTGCATGGCTCTATTTATTTATTTATTTGTTAATTTATTTGTCAGGCGCGATACACGTAGGCACCGGTTATTATTTAAATAAAATGCAACCGATGCTAATCTGCAGTCCTTGTCCACAGTGTCAAAGGCCTTTTTCAGTCCTAAAAATACTGCTCCCACTAGGCCTGTGAATATTCTCATTCACATTGCTGCTATTTACATCTCAAGGAGAAAGCCCACTCCTTTGAGGACAGCAATGTTCACATCTTGGACAGAGAGGATAGATGGTTTGAAAGAGGAGTAAAGGAAGCCATCTATACCAAAATAGAAAAACCATCTCTAAACAGAGGAGGAGGTCTGCGACATCACCTATCTCCAATTTACAATGCTGCCCTTTCATCTCTTCCCAGGAGATTCAACAACTTAACCTCTAAGAACAACAGCCGTTCACAAATGGCCTCAGGTGACTCCAACGACTGTCGTTATAACACAATAGAGCACTAACGAAGTCGAAACCATCGTTTCACCATCCCCAACGACCGTCACTCTAACGACTGTCGTTGGCAAAATGGAGCACTAACGACCCAATGACATCATTGGCCTTGTGGCCGCCTCCTAAGAGGTTAAATACCCAGATCTCCACACCAGCTAGTTGGACCAGTCTAGCCTGGTCAAACAAGCACGAACTGATGAAGCCTCTTGGATGAGAGGTGAAACGTCTTCACAGACAAAACCAAAAATCCAGTTGCGTTCGATTCAATTTCCTTGAGATACTGCTCCCACTACTTTACCATCATCTAGTGACCTCTTAATAAATCAGATCAAATCAAATCACGTTTATTTGTCACCTACACAATCAAACACAATACAACATGTAGTGAAATTGGTTTGTGTCAAGCTCCAGAGCAACTAACAAACGGTAAAAATAGAATATACTGTCAGAAATAATGTGCTAAATTTGTACCTTTACGTGTACAACAGCTTGTCACTGGGGCAGTACCATCCTAAGGTACAGCTGTTGTACCTTTTACATAGGGTACTTATTTGCACCCTTTGACATGAACAAACTCACTTTCTCCTGATTTGTTTGTCTGAAAAACAGATCCAATATTTAATTCAGTGTGAATCAGTCACATATCTGTACTCAGGATTCAGCCCCTTCCACTTTTTTTATTTCTTTTATGTCAAGGCTCCTCAACCACAGCCTACAAGTTCAAATCTACATTAAACAAATGAGGAAACAGTAAAACCTTTAAATATAAAAGTAAAATGAATATTTTACCGAACTTGTTTTGGTATTTGGCCAAACACACACTGTCTCCTGATACTGTACCTTAACAAGATCCCTGAAATAGGTACGTATAGTTACCTTGAGGTCCAATAATTAGCCCTAGGGGGTACATTAGTGTAGATTGTACCTTGGGGGACAGAAGCTGTACCCCTTTTTCTGAGAGTGAAAATACTACAGAATAAAATAAGCCAAATAAGATAAAAATATATAAAATAAGATATTTTACAAAACACACAATAAATCAACATACCCGTAGAAACAATGAAACAGTATGAATGAGTTTCAGAAAATTGAAATATAACCGGTACATACTGTATGTCACATGCAATTATGAAGTTAAAGTCACTGGTTCAGGACCCGGATGGCCTGAGGGAAGAAACTGCTCCTCACCCTCTCTGTTTTGGCCTTGAGGCAGCTGT
>NTHP01000666.1:104137-151749 GCA_003416845.1 Oplegnathus fasciatus
AGGCAGATGGCCGCCCACCTAGAGCCCGGCTCTGCTCGAGGTTTCTGTTTTTCCTTGCCACCGTCGCCAAGTGCTTGCTCATGGTGGGCAATTGTTGGGTCTCTGTAAATAACATTATTAAGAGTACGGTCTAGACCTGCTCTGTATGTAAAGTGTCATGAGATGACTTTTGTTGTGATTTGGCGCTACATAAATAAAGGTGAATTGAATTGTTTGAATAAATAATGATGAATACATTCCCCAGTATTGATGGATAGATTTATTGTATGTGTTATAGGCCTTATCAGAGTATCAGTATGCTTTTTTATAAAATCAACCCAGATATATCTTGAGCCTTTGAATTATTTAATTGATTAATTATTTGTTGAACTTTACCTTGATCGGTTTGTGTGATGGGAAAGGTCTCTGGCAGCTCTATCGGTTTAAAGTTTGCTGCCAGCTCTTCTGCTGATTGGACAAAATAGGCATTAAGTGCATTTGCAATTACCATGCTATCAGAGCTGATCACTCCATTTACATTCAATTGAATTATTCATTTTCTCTAATTAGGCTCTCGTTTAGTAAGGCTATTAAAATGTCTCCAAAGAGATGAGCTATTTCCAATCAAGCGCATAAAGTAAGCGGTCTTTGCTTTTCTCAAGTTTTCTCAACTTTATTTCTGAGTCCTTTAAAAATAAGCATGTCCGGGTATCATTTTGTGAAAAGTGATTTTTCTTTTTTCTTTTTCATTAGTTGGCGAATATCATTATCATCCCAAGGCAGACATGGTCTTTTTTTTACCATATCTGAAAGGCTTTACAAATCTTTGAATTGTATTTCAGAGAGAATCCATCAAAATATTGCAACATTCATTTAAATCATGTGTTTGTAGAACTGAATCCAAATTTATGTCCCGTACTTCACTCTCAAACTGACGGATTTCGTTCTTTGGAATCCCATTCTGTTGATTACTGACGTTTGGTCTGTAGCAAAAACTCGACAATCAAGGTCAAACTATGATCAGACAGACCTGTCAACAAATTATAAGTTCTTGTCACTCGCTCAGGTTTCTTCGTAAACATTAGATCTATAAGTGTTTTATTTGTTCATGTAAGTCTTGTTGGGCCTTTTGTCATTTGATGCAATTTATATTTCGATGTGATCATTTTGAGTTTTTTGCTTACTGCCTTTGTTTAGCCAATTTATGTTCAAATCTCCAAGTAATAGGACTGTGACAATTCATCTAAATCACGATAAAAAGACACATTGCAAGAAGGAGGATTGTACAAAATTACAATGCTAAAATTCATCTTAGGTGACGAGACAATATTTAAGATTAGACGTTCTAAATCGAACGTATCCAGATTAATTTCAGAGCACTTGAGGGCGTTTCTGATATTGATCAGGACTTCCCCTCCTTTTCCCGATTGTCTGTCTTTTCTGTAACAAGCATGCCAGAAACATCAGTCATAGTTGTTGGAATATTACTGTTCGGCCAAGTTTCACTCAGAGGCAGGAAATCCAAATCAGAGTCCGTCAATAGATGTTGATAAAATACTTTGATAAAATACTCCAGTACTCCTTTAAGTCCCTGATTACCTTTGCATGGTTTACAGTTTGAAAATACCTGAGTAGGGACGGCGGTCAGTCAATCTACCACTGAAACTTTGTACAGACATTCATGTTCCCCAGATGATGAATCCTACGGACTTTGGTGATCTCCTGACTTTCCATCCGGCGCCATCATCAGGTCAAAATTTCAGTATGTCAATACTTTGGTTTAAAACTGAAGACCATCAGCCTCACCTGTACTTTGTTTAGTGCTAATTAGCAAATGTTGGCATGTTAACATGCCAAACTAAGATGGTGAACACGGTAAACCTGCTTAACATCAGTATCATTATGAACATCAGGGCAGCTAGCATGCCTGGAGACTCTTAGTCCTGTTACAAAGAACATGAATGTCCTCCCTGAACTTTTTAATAATTTGACTTTTTTGTGCTTTGGTTTCAGGTCGGTGAAGACGTAGGTTTGGTTTAAGAAGTGGGGGTGATGCAGTTAAGTTAGTATACAGACGGGTGACAAATTAAAGGAATCCTTGACCCCTACAGTGAATCTTTGACCCCTACAGTGAGGAGATCTGGTGGCTCTGTTCTGCTGTGGGGGGCATTTTGCTGACATGGTTTGGGTCCACTTGTTCCCTTAGAGGGAACAAATCAATCAATCAATCAAATCACCTTTATCCTGTGATGAGATATTTCTATCCTGATGGGAGTGGTCTCTTCCAGGATGACATCCACAGGGCACGAGGGGTCACTGAATGGTTTGATGAGTATGAAAATGATGTGAATCATATGCTATGGCCTTCTCAGTCACCACATCTCAACCCAGTTGAACACCTATGGGAGATTTTGGACCGACGTGTTAGACAGTGCTCTCCACCACCATCATCAAAACACCAAATGAGGGAATATCTTTTGGAAGAACGGTGTTCATCCCTCCAGTAGAGTTCAGAGACTTGGAGAATCAATGCCAAGGAGCCTTGAAGCTGTTCTGGAGGCTCGTGGTGGCCCAACACCTTAATGAGACACTTTTTTTCCTTTAATATGTCACCCGTCTGTATATATAAATA
Source organism: Oplegnathus fasciatus (assembly GCA_003416845.1). Lineage (NCBI taxonomy): Eukaryota > Metazoa > Chordata > Actinopteri > Centrarchiformes > Oplegnathidae > Oplegnathus > Oplegnathus fasciatus. The sequence continues at coordinate 106,749 of NTHP01000666.1, forward strand.
TTAATAAAGCCTCCCATACACTAGAAGATTTTGAAAAGACTTTTAAATGACTAAAGTCTGACACCCTCTCACATCTAAAGATGTTTTAGTCACAGACTACAAGAGTTTGCAAAGCCTGGGATCTTGCAGGGTCACTAATCAAAAGACTAAAACTAGATTCCTTTTGAGATTATTCCCCATCCTGACAGTTAAAGAGTTAATTTATGTACTGACCTGCAGCAGGTTAAAGGTCAAAGGTCAGACGTACAACTACATTTAAATTATATCTCACATAGACTGACCTACTGTTTACCTGTGCAGGTGAGCACTGACCTGTCGATGCTGATGGCGCAGAGGTTGAAGATGGAGGCGGTGCACAGCATCACGTCCATGGTCATCAGACCGTCACAGACGGTGGTGCCGAGGGTCCACACGCCGTCCTGGAACTGAAACACAGGAACACGCTCGGTACGTTCACTCATACGTGTACTGTACACACACATATATACATCATACTTCAACTTGTCTTACATACTTCACTTGAGTAAATTATACTGCTTAATACTCCAGCACATTTCAGAGGGAAATATTTTGCTTTTTACTCCTCTAAATGTATCTGACAGGTTTAGTTGCTTTATAAAATGTGGCACACTGTTGTACCCGACAGCATAAAGTGACTAAAATGAGCTCATCCTGGATCCTGTGAATGCAGTGAAATTATTGTAATAATATATTATATAATAATATAACTTTTACTTTTGATACTCAAAATACATTCTGACGATAATACTTCTGTACTTTTACTTTTTTAAAGTAAATATTTGGATAAGAAATCTCCAGCATCGACAGGTCAGTGCTCACCTACACAGGTGCACACAACAGATGGACTACACTGCAAGGAAGCAGTGCACACATATATATTAAATTAATTCATTTATTAGATGCAAGTAAATAAAAATATGAATAAATAATCTTTACACATACAGATATGTAAAAGATAAATAAATACATCCATAATAAATGTAATAAAAGTACAAATCAACAAATAAAATGCACAAAAATAACATAATTAACCAAATAAAAAATACATTAAAAGTCATAAAAATATATAAGAAATGAATACATTCATGCAAATGAAACAAATGTGAATAGATACATAAATGAGCATATAGAAAAATTAGAAAAATAGATAATAAAAATATGAAATACCCTCTTAAAAAGGCTCTATAATGATTTATTGCAGAATGTATTCATTACTGTAAAATGACCGTAATGTACCCCTGAAAACACATTTAATCTTTAATACATCCATTTACTCGCAGTGGAGTATTTTGACATCATGGTACTACTACTTAATAATACTTCTTCCACCACAGTGCAGATAAATGGATCAGCTGATCTGATTTAATTAGTTTTGTTTTTGCGGTCAAATGTTTGTTGAGACGATAAAAACAACAACAGTTTCGATTACAAAACACACAAAGATAAACTGTGAGAAAAATATGCTGATAAATAAACAGACACAAAGAGGAAGAGAGGACAAAAGAACGAACGCTAACTGACAAACATGGACTCTTTTTTTATTGTTTTCATTGTTTTCCTAAAATCCATTATTATCGTGGGGCCCCTCGGCCGACCTTTGACCCCTGGAGCAGAGCCGGTGTCGGCAGGAATGTGCAGACTGTTGTTCTCTGAGCTCTGACAGACAAAGACTGACTGTACATTTAAATTTCATCTTATGGAAGAAAAGAAGATTTCCTGCCTCCATCAGTCAGTCGTGAGAAAATAGTTTAAAGTTAAATAAAAGATTAAAGAAGTGAAATTAAATAAAGAGAGTCAAATAAAACAGGCCACGAGGGACGAATAAAATACACTAAATAACATTAAATGTTTTCTAACTATTCCAACTATCAGACCAGGTGTCCTGAGTCTGGTCAGTGATGTCACCGAATGGGTGGGGCTCACTGCATCAGGGGGCGGGGCTTCACCAGGAGGTCAGCTGGAGTTCAGAGCTGACGGTTAAAGGGACAGTTCACTGAATTTAAAACCCAGATCTCACTAACCTGTTGGTTCCCTGACAGGAGTTTAAACACTGATAGATAAATAAAAATAAATAAATAAAATATCAATAAATAAATGCAAATCATACAAATATAAAACAACAATAAATAAAAAATATATAAATAAATATGAACAAAAGAAAACATATATCTATATATATATATAATGAACTCATTAACCATATACAAGTAAATAAAAATATGAATAAATAATCTATAAACATACAAATGCAAAAAAATAAATACATGCAGAAAACTAATAATAATAAATCAAATTAAACATAAATATGTTTACAGTCATGTAAATATAGAAGAAATAAATACATTAATGCAAATGAAAAAATGTGAATAAATACATAAGTGCTTTATAAATTAAAAAAGTGAATAAATAAAAATCATAAAAATGCGCAGTGAAAAACTTTAAATGAAAGAATATATACATAAATTAAAATGTACACATATTAAATAAAGAAATGATGTAATTCATTTGATACAAATAAATAAAAATATGGATAAATAATTGTAATAAATAAACAATAAACAAATATGTATAAAATAAATAAATAAATGCATCAAAATTAATAAAATAAAATAAAAACAAATAAAGTATAAAGTATAAAAGTACATAAGAAATGAATATAACAAATATAATAAAAATATGAAATACCACAACAATAACACAACATCCTTACTCGAACTGTTCATTTAAAATACGTTTAATTTACCCCTGAAAACACACCAAACACCTTAATTTGAGAATGTTTTTTAATACATATTAATTCATGAACACTAACATGAGACTGATGTTAGTTTTGTCTGCAGCGACATCTAACCCTAACCCTCAATCCACTAATCAATGGATCAATTAATGGATTATAAGACATTAAGGTGCACCTTACTTTAACAAGTAAAAACTTCAGCCATCATTTAATGTTCACCTTAACTGAAAATTTAAGGTCTTTAAAGGTATAAATGAATTAATGGCTTTCGTGTTATTTGCTCAGCTTTACCCCTTAAGAATTTAAACATTACTTATCCCCTTAAAATCTCATTAAAATCCCTTAATTACATCATTATTAATTGGTACATTGAGGGATTTTTAAGGCAGAAAAATTAAAGGGTTCTGGTGAAATATCAATATGATGATTTTGGCTTATCACTAATTTTTCTATTAAAATGAACAACAAATAATTATGAGATGACACCAGATGACTGCTGGATTTGGGGATCTGGGTCGGGGGGTTATGAAATCCTGTCCAGGGACTCAGAAAGTCCTGGTCCGGTCCTACAGCTTCCTGCTGACTGAAAGTCTGAATCATTTGGTCATCAGACTGTCTGAGATCTTCACCTTGGAAATAGCTGAAAAGACAAAATCCACTCAAGGTCCACTTATTTGCTTGTTCTTTTGAACGTAAAACATGATCTTCATCAGCAGATGTAGTTTTCTCAATTGTCACGTAACCCAAACTTTCCCTTATTCTGAGCACAACTTGTCTTCTACGGCGACTTAGAAGTTGATCTTGACATCTGCTGGGGAAGACTATGCGATACAGTCAAAAGCTCCAGGACAAGCGAGTAAGTGGACCTTGATTGAGATGGTTTCGTCAGCTGTTGTTTCCAAAGTGAAAAATGAACTTCAACTTTTAAGCCAACATGGACGAGACGCTGCAGAGGTGCACAAAGTGATAAAATAATAAAAAATTCCATCGCATCTGCTGATGAAGACCATGCGATACAGTTGAAAGCTCCAGGACAAGCAGGTAGGTGGACCTTGAGATTGGTTCATATGAAAAAACCTGTCGGTCAGCAGTGGTGGAAGAAGTACTCAGATCTTTTACTTAATAAAAGTAGTAATACTTCAATGTAGGAATACTCTGTTACAGCAAGTAAAAGTTTAAAAGTATTAGCATCAAAATATACTCAAAGTACCAAAAGTAAAAGTACTCATTATGCAAAATAGCTCATTTCAGAAAAAATACTTTGTCTGGTTTCACCAGCAGTGGACGAAGTACTCTGATCTTTTACTTGAGTAAGTAGAAATACTCTGTTACAACTACAAGTCCTCCACGTTAAACTTGACTTAAGTTCATGAATAATAGCATCAAAATATATTTAAAGTACCAAAAGTAAAAGTACAGGATGTTCCCTTTCAAAATAATGTATATTATATTACTATATTATTATTAATGATGCATTAATGTGTTCATCACTAATGTTGCAGCTGATTTCAATGTCTTTATACTGCCTGGTAGCTTAATCCATAATAATACACAATCATTTATTAGTTGATTTATATTAAGTATTAATAATCTGAATCTGCAAACTAAAGTTGTCAGATAAATTTAGAGGAGTACAAAGTACAGCATTTGAATGAATTGTAGTGGAGTAGAAGTATTAAGTAGCATAAAATGGAAAGTACCTCAGAACTGTACTTATGTACTTGAGTAAATGTACTTAGTTACATTCAGCCACTGGGGGTCACGACCCCGACAAGAGGAGTCTGGTGGGTTGTCAGATAATTACTCAGAAAAGAAGTAAATTCTGATCCACAAAATGTTTATTTTTCTGATTTTCTCTAATCTTTGCTTCGTCTTTCATGTGAAATATTGCAGTTTTAGTTTTTCAAGACTCTAAAAATGATTTTCAGGCGAAACAATTTGAATTTCACTCTTTTTTGATAAAACCGCTCAAAACTTTCAGACGTTCAGCTTCTGGTGAGACGTTGATTTCGGGGGTCAGTGGCTAAAAAGGTTGGGAAGCGATTCAAACTGCCGCGTCGCACCTGCTGTTAAAGAGAGGCTTGATTGGTCTATCTTGTTGTCATATCAATAACCCCGTTTCTTGTGAATGAAATGAGCTGTCACACTTGATGTAACTCCTCATTATGTGTTGTTATAGTGACCCGAGCAACATGTGAGCATCAAACTGTGTCCAATAAGGAGAAATGAGGCTCTACAGACTTCACTGAATGGCTGTTATTTATTGGTCATGATGCTTTAGTGAACTCTTCTCCTTCTGTGTGTGACATGTTTGGTTTGAGTTAAAGTTACTTTGAGTTCATCTTTGTTGTTTTACTTTATCAATTTTTGTTTATAATCCATCTATAAATCTTGACTGTAACTGGTCTTCATTTTCAAGTACTCCTGGTTATGCTGAAAAGAAACTGTGCAGTTTGTCCACATGTGAAGCTAATAAGAGACTTGAAGAGGCTGATAAATGGAAGACGAAGAAAAATGCAGCTTTGACTTTAAATGAATAAAAACACCGACGTCCTGAGCTCAGTAAAAACACGTTTGGGTTGTTTTTGTGTGTATTTCTGTGACAGCTGGAGAAGTTTTGTACAGCTGTGATCATTTAACTCCGTAGCAATTATAAGAAGAATATAAACATTTAATAAACTGTTATAAAGTTATAAACACTTCCTGTGAAGTGCACATAACTGGATACTGGTACATAAAGAGATAATAAATAAAAACAAATCACAGTTGTAATTATATACAATACGTCTTCATGGATGTTATTATTGTTGAAAATGCTGAACATTAATAAACATTCATAAAAATATCCGTATATCTGTTTATAACTGCATTGTGAATATGAGGAAGAGAGAGCAGAAAATCCCCACAGACCAGGAGCCGGTTTCACAAGGGCCGACTTAAAATACAACTTAAAAGTATAAATTATAAAAGCTCTTTTTCTTCTCTTTGCTCGTTCTACAATGAGCAAAGAGAATATTAGAAAAAAACAAATTATGAGCCGAGTTTTGTCTGTATTTTATCATTTGGTGCCGCTGATCAGCAGATTGTTATCATCAGTGTTTGAAAGTAACTGAGTACTTCTACTATAGTACTGTAAGTACTTCCATTTTCTGCTTTTAAACTTGTATTCAGAAAAAAATATTATACTTTTACTCCACTTTGTTTATTTTTTATATGATAACTTTAGTTACTTTGCAGATGCAGATTAATGATAGAAAATATAATCAACAAATGTTTCGTTATAGGCTAAAATGAAACTTTATTGATCCCCGGGAGGAAATTCACGAGCTTTTTTATTATTATGTAAAATAATTAAAATGAGCTCCAACTTTTACAGCTGCAACATTAAAGTGATGAACACATGAATGCATCAATAATTATAATCCAATAATATAATGTACATTATTCTGAAAAGGGCCATTCTGCATAATTTTGCACATTTTATACTAATATTAAAAATAAAATTTTGAATGTAGGGCTTTTACTTGTAACAGAGTACTTTCACTCATGTTACCACATTGTTATTTATTATATTTATATATTTTATTCACATATTACTGTGTTTGCTTGTTACTTTATGTTTAATCACACTTTTATTAACACAGATCCATCACAGCGGATATGAATCATCGTCTCTTTAAGGAATGTAAGAAACAAAGGTTTCTGAAAATTTGAAGCATCAAGTTCAACTTCTGATGTGCAATAAAAACGTCTAACAATATAAGATAAGTAAATAATTAGATTTGTAATACACCATAAACTTTCTCTCGGTTCCTGCTCCGCTCAGAGCTTCTCTCTTCTTATTGCTGCTGTTTTTCTCTGAATGTCTTCGTCTTATTGTGTTTTTATTGTTTTTATGTGTTTTCCTCTTGTGGGACGATAAAGATCTGAACTGTGACAATAAAAGGTCGAAAGATTCGAGTGACAAATATTTACTATGAAAATGTATCTGCTGTTTCTCTCTGTTAAACTGAATCCCTTTAAAAAAAACCCTTAAAGTCCATTAATGTACCCATACAATACAATAAATATATAATTAAGGTGTTTCTAATGGGATTGTAAGGGGATAATTAATGGATTATGATATATTAATGGGTTTTAATGGTTTATCTGCATGGTTTAAGGGGTTTTAAAGGTGTAAAAACCCCTTACCAAGCCCTGACCAAATGACATGACAGACGACCTTTAGTTTATACCTTAAAATATCCTTAAATCTTCGATTAACGTACAAATTTTGTGATGACTTTCATGCTTTTTGGTTAATTCTTATCAGTTTTTAACCCTTCAAAAACCATTTAAACCAAGCAGATAATCCATTAAAACACCCTTAACTTATTATAATCCAGTAATTGATTAATTAATTAATGGATTGATGGTGTGGCTGCAGATTTGATGTGTAGGAGACAAACAGAGAACAAAGATAACATCAGTCTAATGTTCCTGTCAGCAGCAGGTAATAAATATGTTGATAAAGGGAAAAAGTCTTGTGCTCTGGAAATTAAGGTGTTTTTAAGGGATTTTGCCTCTTGACTCGAATCTGTTACCTTAGTAACACCTTAATGGAAGTGAAAATGTCGTTTTGTCAAATATTTCAAATTCAATTAAATGAAGGGAAAAGTTGATCGACCCTTAAGATTCTACTTAACTTGTTAATTAAGGGCTTTTCCAAATGAATGGATCTCTGGTTACCACCTTAACTAAGATGAAGGTGTCTGATGTGTTTTCAGGGGTACATTAAGGTTTATTTAGGTGTTTTAAGGGGTTTTTGTTACATGGTAAAGAGATTCACAAAGAGATCAGCTGTCTAAAGCAGATTTGAAAGGAAAATGTTGGAATCCGTTACACCTGCTCTGCAGAGACCCGACAGACCTGCATCTGGACTCTGAAGTCAAGCAGCTCTGTGGGGCCCCTGAAGCAGCCGGGGGCCCCTGGAGCAGCTTCGAGGAAACATTTAAAGCAAAAATATCTCACCTGTACTCAGACTAACTGTAATACTTCCACAGACGACGTGTTTCTCACCTCGGAGTAGACGAAGAGCGGCAGCACGAGCACCGCGAGCATCAGATCCGCCACCGCCAGACTGACGATGAAGTAGTTGGTGGTGGTCTTCAGCGCCTTCTCGGTGAACACGCTCAGACACACTAGCAGGTTCCCGCAGATGATCACAACGATCAGCAGCACCCCGAACACCAGGGCCGGCAGGTTGTGTCCCCTCGCGGCCGCCTCTGGGGCCGCCGCCGCCGCCGCCGCCGCGGCCGCGCTCAGGTTGGCCGCCATCTCCGCCGCGGCTCCTCCGCTCCGTCCCGGTCCCAGCCGCAGCAACGCGGCCAGCGGGCTTTCATGAATGCCGGATCGGACTCTGGTTCCCGCACTGTGGTCTCATCATGATATCACGGAGACTCAGACTCTACCGTGGACCACCAGAGCGCTCCGGCGCGCACTTTACGCAAAAAACTGTGCGTAACACAGGATGGAAACAGGTGGAGTTTGGACTTATTTACACAATAAAACACATATTTACACAGTTAACTCATAATTATTAAACAGGTGCTGATAAAGTTCCGTCTGTCTCCTTAAGAAAGAACATTTTGTGTCCTGAAGATGAAAAAACTCGGAGTGGATCAAAAGCGCTTTAAAATCCTCAAATCATTAGAAAGTTGAGGAGGAAATCCAAAAGCTCAGGTGGAGTGACGACCAGCCGGAGCGTCTCTGCGGTCAGACCGCGGTCACTGTGTCGGTCTGCGGGTGTTCTCAGCTCCGGTGTGTTCACCTGCAGCCTGCTAAAGGCCACCGGGGCCAAATTAGCCGATTAAAGCCGCTTATCAGCTGCGCTTTACGGTGTCCTTCAGTCCTTGAGCTCCAGCAGGAGACACAGTTTGTCCATCTGTCTGTCTGCGTGTGTGTGTTCATCTGTCCGCGTGTGTGTGTGTGTGTGTGTGTGTGACAGAGAGAGAGAGAGAGAGAGACAGAGAGAGAGAGAGAGAGAGAGAGAGAGGAGCGGCCGCTGCAAAAAATATCCACAACTTTATTTAACAGTTAATTGAAATGAAAGGACAGTAACAAGCAGTGAAATAAACATTATATGCAATAATATATACAGAACAACGTGAGAGCTGTATATACAAGTACTATGAACCAGAATCTCCTGATTTATTCCTCTTAAGATTCCATCATTTCATGTTAATTAAGGTGTTTAATGAACGGATTAAGGGATTATCTACACAGTTTAAGGGTTTCTCACAACAGACATGAAGTGTGGTCACTACCAGTAGTGGAAAAAGTACTCAGATCTTTTACTTAAGTAAAAGTAGTAATACCACTAAGTAGAAATACTCTGTTACAAGTAAAAGTCCTGCAAAGTAAGTGTTTGCATCAAAATATACTTAAAATACATGTTTTTGTTTCTGTTTGCTGTAAAATAAATGTAGCGAGGCAAAAAGTACATTTTCCCCTTTGAAATACTAGAAGTATAAAGTATCATGCAATGGAAATAAGTACCTCAAAATGGTACCTAAGTACAGTATTTTAGTAAAAGTTACTTTCCACAACTTTTTTTAAAAGGAATCCCTTAAAATACCAGTAATTAAACCTTAATTTACCCCTAAAAACACACTTAACACCTTAATTAATTTAAATGTTTGGTGTGCTGCCAGAGATCTCTTAATCTGTCCATTAATTTGAAAAAGAAGGAAACTAAATACCTTAAAAACACCTTAATTTCCAGAACCATTAAAGGGGCCCCTGACTTTCCCCTTAATTGACTCATTAATTTGCTTCTAACAGTTAAACTGCAGCAACACCAGCTCAACCCATTGAATAATGGATTAATGAATGGATTATAATATATTAAGAGCTTTTCATAGATTTTCTTCATAATTTAAGGGGTAAAAAAAACCTTAAACTTTGCCAAATTATTTGATCAGTTGCTGGTCTTAAAAAAACCTTAAACTGTGCAGATAAACCATTAAAAGCCCTTAAAATATTACAATGTATGGATTTGTCCATTAATTATTCCTGAAAATCTCATTAAAATACTATAAGTACATCATTATCCTATTGTGTGTCTAAATAAAGCAGCAACACCACCTCAGTCCATTGATTAATGAATCAATTAATGGGGTTTTTAATAGATTATCTGTGCAGTTTAAGTGGTTTTTAAAAGGTAAAAAATCCTTTAAAATGGGCCAAATACTATTAAACTTTAATTTATTAAGGGCTTCATTTCTCAATTAAGGTGAAATTTCAGGTATCCCTATAATGCTATTTGGTTAAAAGTTGTTTTACCCATTCAAAACCGCTCAAACCGTGCAGACAGTACATCAAAACCCCTTTCAATATTTTGTAATCCACTAATTGATCAATTAATTAATGAGCTGGTGTTGCAGATGTGGTGTGAGAACAGAAGACAGAGAACAGAGATAAAATCAGTCCAGTGTTTGTGTTAGTGGTAACAAATGAATGTATTAATTAAGGGTAAAGTCATGTATAATTAATACGTAACTTGATAATTAAGAGCTCTGTAAATTAAGGTGTTTTCAAGGGGTTCAGTTTTCATCTTATCAAATTAATGGACGAATTAATGGCTGTGGGGTCTGATGTGTTTTCGGGGATAAATAAAGAATCAGCGACTGGTATTTTAATAGATTCTTGGTTCGTAGTAAAAATATAACCTGACAGATTTGGTGTCTTTGGAAACTTTCTGCTCTCTTCTAGAATTCAAAATAAAGTTTTGTTACTTTAAACCAAAGTGTCTTAAAGAGTTTCGGAGTAAAAGCCTTGGAGAGATTTGGAGGCTAAAACATGTTGGCGGGACATTTTTTGCAGTGTAGAGTGAAGGACTGGGGGTTAAACTGAGAGCTGCAGGGGCAGAAGGCAGAGAGGAGGACCCCCCCCCCCCCANCCCCCCAAGACAGGCAGCAAACTACAGGAATCCTCTGCTGCTGTTTAGTCTCAACATCTGGATTCATTTTAATGCAGAGAACAGACTCAGAGATGTGGCGGCAGATCAGCACCAGAGGGAAATTATAAACCTTTTTTCTCTGTCATAATTTCATATTCAGTCACATTTCATAAGAACACTATAAACATATCATACATCAGCTCAACCAGAGTACCAGTTTAAAGTGCTGCTAGCACCCCCTAAAGGCTGCAGTGTTCACTACAGCCTCAATATAAACAAAGCAAAAGTCACTCGCTTTTATTAACACCAAGTATCTTATTGAGAATGTGGTGGCGCACACTTACAAAGACTACATGGTTACTAAGGCGTTGCTATGTGGTTGCTGGTGATTATAGGTGGCTGGTGGGAATTTTAGGGTTACTACAGTTGGTACTGCCAAGGTGTTGCCAAGTGGCTGCTAAATGGTTGTAAAGGTGTTACTAGTGGTTACGTGAAATGAGGCGAAGTCTACAGTGTTAACAGATTGGTTGCTATGGAGTCGATATATGGCTGGGGTGGTTGCTGAGTGGTTGGTAGGTTGTTCATACATAACTGGGTTGGTTGCCAAGTGGTTGCTATGGTGTTGGTTGCAGAGTGGTTGCTATGGAGTTGATACACAACTGGGGGTGGTTGCCGAGTGGTTGCTATGGTGTTGGTTGCTATGGAATCAATATATGGCTTGGGTGGTTGTCGAGTGGTTGGTAGATTGTTGATACATAACTGGGGGTAGTTGCCGAGTGGTTGCTATGGTGTTGGTTGCAGAGTGGTTGCTATGGAGTCGATATATGGCTGGGGTGGTTGCCTAGTGGTTGGTAGGTTGTTCATACGTAACTGGGGTGGTTGCCGAGCGGTTGCTATGGTGTTGACTCATGGCTAAGATGGTTGTCAAGTGGTTGCTATGGTGCTGATACATAACTGGAATAGTAGCTGAGTAGTCCTTGGAGTTTTCAGGGTGGTTGCCACATTGTTATCAGGTGGTTGCTATGGTGTTTCCAGGTGATTGCTCACTTATTACTTAGGCGTTACCATGTAGTCAGTGGTGTTTCTAACATTGAAGAATAAAAAAGTGGGAATGCTCCAGAAACAGGTGGAGTTGGCTCTCTACAAACAGGAATATTAAAAGTTTTAATTGTAATCAGTGTGAAGGTTCGTATATTTTTCTTTTCCTTTAGATAAAAAATAAAAGTCTCCTCTGGTTGTCTAACAGGAAGCTAAAAATAGTCCTCAGAGTGATGAAGGTCTCATTGAGTCCCCGAGGGAACTGGATCAGAGCGACAGACTGCCGGTCTCCTCCGCTCTGTGTTTTACGTTCATCAGACATGTGAACGGGTGTGAACGAGTTTCTATGATTCAGATTCAGACTGTTTGTCGGGACGTCAGAGCTCAGCTGCTGTTTTCACTCAGTCATTCAGAAATCAGCGCCGCCGGTCAGACTGAACATCTGAACAGCAGTCTGCCTCTCAGAATTACTTTATTGTTGTTTCTGGGAATTTAAAGGTTTTAATGACGTGATGAGTAATGACGTTTTTAGGACTAGATGTAGGACAATTTATTTTTTTTAAATTAAATTATCAAATAAAATGTAGGAACATAAAATTTACAGAAAATCTAATTAAACAGTTAAATGAACAAATAAATGTTGGTGGGGTGTGTCTCAGTATTTCTAAAATACGGGCTGATAGGACCGAGCAGTGCAGTGAAGGAAACTAACTTTGATATGATTTATTGATTTTTATTCTTTTTTATCAATAACAAATGTGATGAAATAGTCATAAATGTTTCTGACACAGCTCTGTGTTGAGAGTCACTGAGCCACATTTTTTTCTCCTCGATTTGTGTTCACAACAAACAAAATCTGGTTACAGTTTCCTTCACAGTTTGTTGCTCAGTCCGTCAGTATTTTCAGACTGATTTTCACATGTTTTATCACTGTCGTTTTCCCACTGCCGCTGCCTCCAGTTCGCTCCAGGATCCAACAGATGCTTCCTCCTCCTCCTCCTCCTCCTCCTCCTCCTCCACCACATCCCTCCACATTGACCTTCCTGCCTGTGGCTGAGAGCAGAAGGAGTGGAGAAAAGAAAAGAGGAGGGAGGATCATTGCTCTTAGTCTCATGATATACTTCCTTTTTAATTAACACGTAATCAGCTGCAACACAAGCGTCACTGTGGTTCTCCCCAGCACCTGAACTTTCTTGTGTTTCCACTTTACAAACTGGGCTGTTTCAGCTATACGGCTTTAAAAAGACGACAGCAGGACGACTTCACTTTTATGTTCTGTTTGTTGGGAGAGTGAAGTCAGAGCTTTTGGACAGACAACAATAGAAGAAATGGAGCTCATGTTGTTATTGATTTTGTATCAGGTTTACTCTGAATCCTGGTCCCTGCAGAGACCGACACATGTAGTCAGTGGTCGAATTACTTCGTTTTTCAGTTTGCTCCTGCAGCATTGTGATCCTTTATTTTTCTATAATCTGATTGTATCTCTTTAGTTTTCCCCGCTCTGTTTGGCTGTGTGTTGGACTCCCTTCTGAAGGTCATGAGGTGATTTGAGTTTTTAATACTGAGGCCTTGTTGTCTGCGGTGATGATGGATCAGCTGAGCAGTGATGTCAACAAAACCTCCAGAGACAACAGAGCGGACACACCTCCTGTCTGTCAGAAATATAACTCCATTTATAATTTAGTACTACAGGATAGTTTTGTTTTCCTTCCAGCAGCTGTGACAGTGAACCAGTCTGATGTTCCTGTGTCTGTTTTTGGCTGCTGGTGACATTTGACTCCATTTTACAAAAATCAGACATGTACAACCACAAATGTTCTTATCATCCTAATGGATCCATCATTCGTTAAAGGAAAAATATATTTCAACTTGGCGTATTTCCCATAAATGTGGCTATAGTGACTCTCTGTGTCGAGCTAACTTTGCACCACCTCTGTTGTAAGTTGCCACGGAGGTAGATCCCCATTCGCTAACATGGCTTCCAGGGTGCTACTTTCTGAGATGAGATGATTTCATGTTTTATTTATGTGACCCATTTAGAGCCACAATAGCCACATTCATGGAAAACACACCAGGTTGAAATAAACCAGAATATTCCCTAAAGACCACTGGACCCCCATTGGATACTTCTCGGTGATAGCTAGAACCTCCTCAGGGACACATAGAACTCCTTCAAAGACCTCTGGAACCTCCTCAAGGACCATTGGAACCACCTTAAAGACTCCTCAAGGAAAACTACAAACTCCTTCAGGACCCCTAAAACCTACTCGGGGAGCCCTGGACCTCCTGAAAGACCACCGGGATCTCTTCAAGGAGCACTGGAACCATCTCAAGCATAACAAGGACCTCCTGAGGGACCACTGGAACCACTTAGAGTACAAGGACCCCTATAACCCTTCTTAAGGACCAATGGGACACTGAGAATCTTCTCAAAGATAACTGGAACCACCTCAGGGACCATTAGAACCACATTACAGAGCCACAAGGACCATGGGACCTGTCCAAGGACCACTACAACCTCCTTTCAGACAGCTGAAACCTCCTGAAGGACCTCTAAATCTACTCAAGGGCAGAGAAGAGGTGAAAACCAACAATGAATTTATCCTGATGTCCTTGTACTGGAGAGATGCACTGATAGAAATAAAACAAACACTTCAGAAAGTGTTCATTAACAGACTGAATTAGTTCATGAAGTTTTAACCAGAAACTTCCTGCAGCTTCGTTTTTTAAATGAAAGGTGTGTTTGTGTCCAGGAGGCGGAGCTGAACAGGAGCTGATGACGGCGGCGTTAATCAGAAACTTCACTCATGATAATGAAAGCAAAGTGTTTTCTGCTCCACATCTTTTAGACGATATGAGACTGTCAGAAGCAGACGACCACATCGGGCTGTTTCATTTCTCTGAACATGTTTTAATTTGTGGCAGCAGAGATGAGACGGCGGCTCCTCATGACAGCAGCTCAGCCTCCGTCTGTTTTACATCCTCAGATGAATAAAACTGATTATATTTATTATCTAAAATGTTCTCAAGGACCCCTGGAATATCCTCAAAGAGCACGACACCTCCTCAAGGATCCCTGGAGAAACCCCAAGCATGCCTGGAACCTACTCAAGGACCACTATACCAATCATTGAAAACAAAGCAAAACACGCAGACTTTAATGAAAGAAAAAAGCCAAAAACCTTCAGCAGAATAACATAACAAGAACTGCATAACAAGAACACCCAACACAGGAAGTAAATAATATGTACTGTCACATGTCCAGCAACCTGTGAGACAAAACTTCAAATGTTTGAAAAACACTGATCCTGCTTTACTCTGTGTTTTGTTAAATGTATTTTTGACATCAGTAAATTAATTTGACAGTTGTTGTTTTTCCGTTTCGCCAACATTTGACTTCTCCAGCTGTGCGACTTCCTGCTGAGTGTTGCAATGTGTGGGACAAAAAGACACCCTACAACTTCCTGAACAACCCCCGGAGCCTCCCCAAGGGTGACGAGAGCCACTTCAAGAACCCCTGGAGCCTCTTCAAGGACCTCTGGGAGGTCCCTAAGGATCAGTGGAGCCTCTTCAAGAACTCCTGGAACCTCCCCAAGAGCCCCAGGAACCCCCCCATGGACCGCTGGAGTCTTTTCAAGGCCCCAGGATTCTTCTCAAACACCCCTGTAACTCCCTCAAGGATCCCTTGAACCACCTCAAGGACAGTAGCCTCTTCAAGGACCCGTGGAACCTCCTTGAGGATCGCTGGACCCTTTTTAAGGATCCCTGCAATCCTCACAAGGCCCCTGGAATCTCCTCAAGGACCTTTGTAGCATCCAGGACTACAGGGGAATCTCATTAAGGTGCAATGGAGCCTCTTAAAGGACAACTGAAACCTCCTTAAGGACCCCTGGAATCCTCTCAAGGACCCCTGGAACCTTCTTAAATACACCTACCGTAGAAACTTAATTTAATTAACATTTTATATTAACTTCCTCTTTTCATGTTTGTTCGTGTCTGAAACTGATTCTCTGCAGTTTTTACTGACTGAAGTTCTCTGCTGCCACCTGCTGGTCATCTTCAAACATCACAGCAACAAAAACACACATTAGACTTTATTTCCCCTTTTTATTTTATTTCCATTATTTTATATATGGATATCTTCCATATCCATATATCAAGACCACAGGTGCCACTTTTCTTTATCTTGTGCTCACAGGTTAATGTCAAGATATAAAAAATATCTTTCTGGACTTTGGGGGCTCTGTAATATCTCACTGTTTTAACATAAAGTGCTTCAGAACATAAAGATCAGACGGCGTCCTCTCGTTAAAAACAGCTGACACAAAGTCTCTGTTACCACATCGATTAGAAATGAGCTAATAGAGCAAAATAGAAATGTGTGTTTGCTGAAGAACAAACTGCTGGAAGACTGAAACACATCCAGTGGACATGAGGGGTTAAACACCTGCAGGAGCCAGTTTATCGAGTCCTGATCTGAACCACAGCTGAGCAGGTCGAACAGGTTCACACAGCAAGCCTCAGTGCTCAATTCGGATTTACTGCTCAGATCCGATTTCTTTTGTTTGGCTGTGGACATTATTTTTTTTAATGTGGCCAATATCAGATTTCAGTGTGAACTGATCACAGTCCTGAACTGACCCGCATGCGCAAAAGAACAATAATAAAGACATCACGGCCACTGAAGTCGGCCTTGACGGTTTCATTTATAAGTTGATGTGCAGTGGAAAACAGCGAATTCGTGAGCAGACGATAACGAGGACGAGGACGAGGAGAAAGACAGCCACTTTTTTAATTATGGCTTTTTATGGAGCAATGGCTGCTACTTCTGTACTGAGGTGTGTGTGGAGGCGGCGGTGGAGCCAGTAGTGGTGGGATCGTGACAGAAACAGATTTCATCCGAAATTTCAGGATGTCAAGAGCGACTTTTAACTACATCTGTCAGCACCTCTCCTCAAGACTCAAGAGGCTGCAAGACACTCAGTTCAGGAGACCCCTCTCCCTATTGGCTGGCCACAGGGGATCGATCTAGAGTGACGCAAAAGTCGCATGAATTCTGATATGACCGTTTAGACTGAGGTCGCACTGCAAAACATCAGACCTGTATCTGATTTAGGGCCACATATGAAAGTGGCCCAAATCAGAATTGAAAAGATGAGATTCACACGTGATTTGTGCTGTTCACACTGTTCTGATCTGAGTCACATATGAGCTAAAAAATCGGATTTGGTTCACTTTTGACTGCAGTCTGAACGTAGCCAATGTGAAGGAGCAGCAGAGGACGTGAACAGACTTTAATACAGACAAACACACGAGCAAACACAAACTAACGGACCAGGAAGCAGAAAGTTCCTAAACCTTAAATAAGTTGAACAGATAAACTGAAGAAGACAAACAGCCTCTGCTCAGCAGCCCCAGCATTAAGGGTCAAAGGTCAAACACAATAACAGGGTTGAATTTAGTAGAATTTCTTCTCATCAGATTTCTGTGAAGAATCGCAGTCAGTCCGCCCCCTACTGGACTGTAATGGAGTTACACACATGCTGGTTTGTTCAGATTGATTTACATCATCCAATTCAAAAGCTAATGTATGTGTTTACTGCGTGTAACAGCGTCCAATCGTGTGGTTTGAATATGTGTGGTGGGCGGGGCTTCACTTTGGATCACTGATTGGCTCTTTAAGGCTGAATGAAAAGATTCAAGCAGGCGTTGAACTTTGAGTTCAATCTGAAGATTTGGCAGCTTGTTTCAAAGACACAGTGAAGTTTGTTTCGAGGTCATGTGACAGTACATCCCGTCATGATGTCATCAGTCCTCCAGGCCGCTGAAGCCGTCGCTGAGCAGGAAGTGAGTTTGGAGCAGGGACAGGATGGGGCCCCGTGGGGCCCCGGCCAGGCAGTACGCCTCGTCAACGCTCACGCCGCGGGACCGCAGCATCCGCAGGGCGTCGCAGCAACTTTCCCTGCCGCCGCGTGACGTCACCAGGACGAAGCTGAGGGGGCTGTCCAACATGCCGAACCTCCGCCGCATCTCGCCGAGCTGAGCCGAGAAACTCTGCAGAGGAAGAAGAAAGTGAATTATCCTTTAACTTTTTAAGTCACCTTTGAAAAATCTTCTGCATGAATGACAAAGTAAAGACGACGTATCAGCAGGATGTTCCTGTGAGTACCTGAGCGGCCCGTCGGCTCGCCGGCGTCGGGTCAGTGTCTGACTGGATGACGGCGTCCCCGCAGAACACGACTCTGAGCTGCTCTGACGGGCAGGAAGCTATCTGCTGGTCCAACAGCGCAGAGAGAACACCTGGACCAATGACAAGAAGGACGATTCACCTGCTAACACCACACTCACCTGGACACCTATCAAACATTATCAGTCAATATCAAAACACGTTGAATTCTGGTTAAACTGAACTTTTAGGAAGAAACTACACGAGCGACCAACGCTGCTAATAATGTTCTTTAAAAGTACTCTACGGAGTTTTTAACTGGTTATGAAACAGTCTCAGTTTAATACTGATGCCTCTATATGACCTACATAAACAAACAAGACCAACAGCGAGAAGATTGGCTGTTTCTATTAGTATCTAATAGTTATTCTTAATGCCTGCCACCGGGTCGGATTTTTCCGCGACATCAGATGAAACGGCGCTGGGGTTTGCTCTGACTGAAGGTCCGTCTCCGGAGCTGCCGCCCACTCTCCTCCTGGGGAAGTAGTCTCCTCGCGGCGAGGAGTGAAGCGGAGGGAACATGTAGCCTAACGTTAAATGAAACATCAGTTCGTGCTTGTTTGACCAGTCTAGACTGGTCCAACTAGCTGGTGTGGAGATCTGGGTATTTATCCTCTTAGGAGGCGGTCACAAGGCCAATGATGTCATTGGGTCGTTAGTACTCCATTTTGCCAACGACAGTCGTTAGAGTGACGGTCGTTGAGGATGGTGAAACGATGGTTTCGACTTCGTTAGTGCTCTATTGTGTTATAATGACAGTCGTTGNACTAACGACCCAATGACATCATTGGCCTTGTGACCGCCTCCTAAGAGGTTAAATACCCAGATCTCCACACCAGCTAGTTGGACCAGTCTAGCCTGGTCAAACAAGCACGAACTGATGAAGCCTCTTGGATGAGAGGTGAAACGTCTTCACAGACAAAACCAAAAATCCAGTTGCGTTCGATTCAATTTCCTTGAGATAACTATGACCTGGATGAATGAGAATATTCACAGGCTTAAATGAAACACTACCGCCTTTGTCCACAGGGACCGCCAAAACCAACACAAAATGAAAAGGTCAGCAGAGTTGCTTTAAGTTGCTTCAATATTTCAACATCACAGCCAGTAATACAGAGTATCGAGGTCACTGTTGAGAAAAAAATGAGTTTAAAGTTGAACATTTTGGAGAAAAAAGTTTTATGGAGAATTATTATTTTATTTCGAGAACAGAGTCGTAATATTTCTCAACAACTAGTTGATTGTTTGTGAAATTTTGTGCGGACATTCGTGATTCCCAGATGATGAATCTTACCGACTTTTTTTCTGTCGCCCCCATGAGGTCAAAACTTTTATTGTCCATTACTTTGTTCGACGCTTTGCCTCAGCACAGCCTCACAGAGCAGCTATCTTTGCTGTAGTCTGAATTAATCTTAACTAGCTGCAGATATTCTGGAGGCCTTACTTCAAAATGTCCTCTAAAACATGCACAAAGATTTCCACGGAAACATCCTTTCTGCCACATGACCCCTGGAGAGCTCCATCCAATATTTTTTTATTTTTGCAGAACCAGGTAGCAATTTAATTGGTCTGCCTATTTAGAGACACAAAGCTGTTATTTTGAGATCATGTTTTTCATATAAGAAGACTGTAGTTTGGTGCTTCAGTGTATTTTAAAGAGAGTTTTGGATCATTATCCCAAGAAGATTTAGTTTATTTCAGCCTCAAACTGTTTCCCCTGACAAAAGAGTTTTATCTCATTTCCTCTTTAACCAAATCAGGATTTCTCGGCTCCTAGATCTGAGACTGGGATCAGAACCTCACAACCTGTGGAGGATCATATTCATCACACATCAGCTGTAATAAAAGAGAGAAGAAGAAACTCCCTGACCTTTCTGTGATGCCTGCGGCGCCTCGTTTCCGTCCGTTGACAGGAAGAGATGCACGTTATTTTTCAGTAAACTCTCGATGAAATCCTCCTCGCTGGAAAAACAGAACCTGCTGACTTCAAGACCTGCAACAGAGCGGCGACGACATCATGACAGGAGGTCAACGATGTCATCAGCAAGACTACAAACACTGATCAGCTGCTGACTGTAATCCCTCATCTGAAAGTTAAAGTCAGAATACCGTAATGTCTGGTGCTAGAGACAATGGTTAGATTACTGTAATGTCTGGTGCTGGAGACGATGGTTAGATTACCGTAATGTCTGGTGCTGGAGATGATGGTTAGATTACCGTAATGTCTGGTACTGGAGATGATGGTTAAAGTCAGATTACCGTAATGTCTGGTGCTGCAGACGATGGTTAGATTACCGTAATGTCTGGTGCTGGAGATGATGGTTAAAGTCAGATTACCGTAATGTCTGGTGCTGGAGACGATGGTTAGATTACCGTAATGTCTGGTGCTGGAGATGAAGGTTAAAGTCAGATTACCGTAATGTTTGGTGCTGGAGATGATGGTTAAAGTCAGATTACCGTAATGTCTGGTGCTGGAGACGATGATTAGATTACCGTAATGTCTGGTGCTAGAGACGATGGTTAAAGTCAGATTACCGTAATGTCTGGTGCTGGAGACGATGGTTAGATTACCGTAATGTCTGGTGCTGGAGATGATGGTTAAAGTCAGATTACCGTAATGTCTGGTGCTGGAGATCAGGACGACATCAAACAGCAGCGACTCAGCAGGATTTTCCTCCAGCAGACGTTCATTCACTCTCTGCAGTGCCTGAAGAGTAAAACATGTACAGTATATCAACTAGGATTATCTGAAATGTTCCTTTAAAGCTTCAGTCAGTGTTGTTCTATATTTTTCTTATTGTGAACAAAGTCCATCTCTCAGCACTTTTAGACTTTCCTCTCCTGTCTGTGGCTCCCACTGAAGACGTAAATCCTTAAAAACAGCTCACAAATATTTTGTTCTTAAACATCGAAACCATTTGGAATGAATGAATATCAATACTTTTATCTACACATACAAAAACAACAGTTGTTCTTTTAGTTTTTAATTCTGACCTGCAGCAGCGGGAAAGCCACGCCCATTCCGTACACGTCATCACCATCATCAGCTCCACATTCAAACACTGCACGAGAGGATACCGCGACAACCACTGCACGGTCAGCATCTTTCTGCAGAGGAGACACAGAACCTGCATCTTCATCACTTGCACTTTTTATCTGATATTTAAATCAGACAGGACACAGAACCAACACCGAACCAACAGGCAAACAACACAGAACCTCTATGAAATCACCAGAAGACCAAAACAGAACCAACATGGAGCACTCCTTACAGTTTGATTAAAATAACTAAATTTCAAGTGAAACCTGGCCTTTGACCTCATACAGACATTTTAACCCAAGTATTCATACTCAGATTTTGTATGTGAGAAACCCCATGCTATTATATATTTTCTCACGGTCTTAAAGAACAGTTTTGCTTGTTCTGTGCAGCCAGCTTCTCTTGAGTGTTTGCAGACACTGCCCTAATTTTAGCTCCATATTCTCAAGTCCGAATCCCTATTACAAAATACGCAATTTTAGCATTACGTCGCTATCTGGTGAAGGTATGTCACAGATACAAAATGACTTATGGTGTATTTTTAATTATTAGGTCCCGCTCATCAATTCGGCTTACATTACATACATATACAAAACCATTTTTCATGTAATTTTAACTCTTAAAATACGTTTGTCACTTTCAATTTTCTCCCACTCTGATGGGACGTTGAAGCTTAAAGAGTTTAAACTTTAGTGCAACAATGGGCTGTATTTTGCAGTTATTTATGAGCGGAATTTGCAATGAGACTTTTACTCCCCGAGTTATACGATCTACGCCATTTTCTATTGGAAAATTTGTAAGATGACATTAAAATACCTGATTATTTGAATGGAGTCTGGTGAGAAATTGAGCAATGGCACAAAATACAGTGTGATATGTCTAAAGTTTGTCAGAGCTGGGTGGTGTTTCTGCAGGTATTTGTGATCTCACCTGTCTCACCACCTTTCGGGGTGAGACAGTCCTCTCCATAACCCGTCTCAGGTGAGTCTTACCTGCTTCACGTCGGTGTTCTGGACCGTGGAGACCATGTCCGCCCCTCAGCTGAAACCCTGCAGGTAATAAACAGTGTTAACAGGTGAAGCTACTGACCTGCTCACCGTCACTACACAGTAACTACCACTGTCAAACTAACTTACTAAAAGTTCCTCCAGAAACACAGAGCTGCCTGTTTGGGTTCCGCCTTCCTGAACCTCGACGTTCGCTTTAAGAGCGCAGCGTGATGGCGTCACTTCCTTGTTTGTCTGCCGCTCCATGCACCCCGCCCACAGCGGTGATTATTGTGTCAGGTACAGAAACACGGTCCGGTTTTACCCCGTAAAACCTCCACATCTGGACTAACTGTCGGGGCAGAGGAAGGAGGTTGGCCTGGAGCGGGTCTGAGAGCAGCCTGGTCCCGTTCGGAGCGGATTTGACCCGGTTTGGAGCGGGTTTTGTAACGGGTCTGGACCGCTGGGAAAGAAAGGAGGAGGGAAAGTTTGCTTCAGCTTCGGTTCACGGTGAGAAACTCCTCATCTGTGTCCTCTTTCCTTGCTTCCTCACCTCCTACCCTCCTCATCTCGGTGCTCTGAGGTCTTCCAGGTGTGTCCGAGCTGGACCCCGCGGACCGGGCGGGTTCCTGTACATCCTCCCTGAGGTCGGCAGGTAAACGGCAGCTGATTGGCTGTCACCGGTTCAGGTGACAGGAGACTGCATTCTGCTATCACAGACCCGCATCAGACAGTCAGTAAAACAGTCAGTCATTTTATGTCTGTTCACCTGTCTCACCTGTACAGACTGTTGAAGTGTGTGCAGGTAAAGAATGAGATAGTAATCATTGGATGCAGTCAGACCAGTCCGTCTCTTTGTCTGTCAGTCAGTCAGTCAGTCAGTAGACAGTCAGTCCTGCATGTTCAGACAGAGGTGGAGTCGTCCAGGTACAGAGTCAGAAGCAGTCGGACCAGTCAGACAACTCAGTGATCCTCAGACTGAACAAACACCTTCAGTCCTCCACAGGCAGCTGTCTGCAGATGTTAAGGCGTAAAGGGGTACTTCAGTATTTTGGGAAAGTCACTTATTCGCTGTCTGGAGGAGAGTTTGATGTTCAGAAGATTGATTCCACTCTCACATCTGTCTGTTAAGATGACATGTTACTTTATTCATCCTGAGGGAGGCTGTTGTGCAGCAGCTGCAATACAGAGCAAGGAAAGAGTGCAAATATACACAAATAACAAAATACAGTAAAGATTATCAATAAGGTGCTAAGCAACTGTCAGAAGTGTAACAGGTTAATGTGTCATAAATATAAATATTGACTGGTTAACTGTTTAACAGTCAGGTGCAAATCCAAAAGTATCTACGCCATGCCAGGAGTAGGAAGTTAACGGTATGAGCCGTAATAAATAAACAGGTTAAACAGTGATGTCACAGTCGTAACGGTAAAACAATCCGAAATATACAAAACATCACAGCACGAGATGTAAACTGGTAACTATGGTGATAACATACATTAATAACGACGGTGAGGTGCAGGTCCATATTTACAAAATGTCAAAAATATATTGAAAATCAAACAAATGTCAAAAATATAGCAGGTTTTATTGTTAAATATGAAGCTACAGACAGCAGCTGGTTAGCGTAGCTTAGCATAAAGACTGGAAACAGGGGGAAACAGCTAGCATGGCCCCGTCAGAAAGTAACAAAAACCCACCTGCCAGCTCCTCTAAAGCTCACTGATGTACACGTTGCATCTCGTTTGTTAAATATGTACAAAAACTGAGGTGTAAACAACAACTTGATGTTTTTGTTGGGGGATCATTTCTTGGCGGGGACCAGGGGGGTCTCCACTGGTTGCCAGGCAACTGCTCAGAGGCAAGAAAAAAATGCAGGCACATAACCCCTGTAAAATGGCATACTGACGTTTTTACATTTCAGCTTTAGTACGGATCAAAGCTTAAAGGAATATTTCAATATTTTAGGACACTCACATGTCTGTACAGTGAATATGAGGCTACAGCCAGCAGCTGGTTAGCTTAGCTTAGCATAAAGACTGGCAACAGGGGAAGCAGATTTAAAATATCCACCTACCAGCACCTCTGAATCTCACTAATTAACACGTTATATCTTTTTTGTTTCATCCACTGAAATGTAAAAACGTCAATCTGCCATTTTACGGCGGTTATGTGCCTGGATTTTTTCTTGCCTCTGAGCAGTTGCCAGGCAACCAGCAGAGACTCCAGGAAGCTACTGGTCCCCCCAAGAAATAGTCCGGCACATAACCCCCCATAAAACGGTTGTTGTTTTTGTAAATATTCAACAAATGGATGCAACATGTAAATCAGTGAGCTCTAAAGGTGCTGGTAGGTAGATTTTGTTTCCTTTGGACAGAGCCAGGCTAGCTGTTTCCCCCTGTTTCCAGTCTTTATGCTAAGCTATGCTAACCGGAGATATGAGAGTGCTATCGATCTCCTGAACATCTAACTCTCCGCCTGAAAGTGAAAAAGAGTATTTCCCAAAATGTCGAACTATTCCTGTAAAGGAGGCGCTGTTTGTGGGTTTGTGTTGACTGACAGGTGTTTCAGCCTATCACGCTGTGCTGTCGTGGTTGCAGCTTGTTTGTCCCGCCTCAGCCTCTTTGACCAAACGAGATCCAGTATCTGGATCCAGGTTTTTAGATGAGCGGGCCTGGAGACCACACAGACTCTACAGTCATGTCTTATGGTCCCTGTTTCAGTCTGGAGAGCAGAGGATGAAACATTTCCTCCTCCCTGAGCAAACAGTATGATGACGTCTCAGTGGAGCGTCTGATTGGCTGCTTCACCTGTTTGTGTGAGTCTTTATGGGAGTGGGCTGGAGTATTAAGTGCTGACTCTCCCTGTATAAATAAAGCTTATGATCACTAAGAGTTGAAGGAGCCTCACATTCAGGTCAGTCAGAAGATTCAGAGACGTGTGTGTCCATTTTCAGACTTTTTTGTTTCGTCTGTTGTTTCTGTTTTTCAACCGACTTCGGTTTCAGGTTCAGTGGATCTCCTCTCTCTCCTCGCTGCCAGACGTCTGCTGGCGTCTCTGTCAGTTAATGTTAATGTGTTGAATTATCTCACAGGATGTAAATGAACAACGTGTGTCAGATGTTAGAACTGCTGTTTGCATTTTAAATGTCAGTTTTGATTAATTTCCTATAAATTTCGATGCATCAGATGAATGCCAATTTTGCAAGTTTTTCAACATTTATTCTGGGAACTTTACTGGTCTCAGTCATGTTTGCGACACGGTGCTAGGGATGGTCGGTCCAGCACTTTGGTCCAGACTGAAATTTCTCAACAACTGTTGGAGGGATTGTCATAAAATTTTGTAAAGAAATTCATGGTCCCCAGCGGATGAATCCTACTGACTTGAGGTCCCCTTACTTTTCCTCTAGAGCTACAATGTGGTTCACATTTGTGTTTTTGAGTGAAATCTTCAGTTGGATGGATTGCTTTGAAATCTGGTTCACACATTCATGTTCCCTTCAAGATCATCAGGTCAATTTCTCCAACACTTCAGTTTATGACCAAATACCTGCAGAAACATGTAACTTTCCCATCAGCCTCAGTTGAACTTTGTGTTTAGCGCTAATTAGCACTAAACTAAGATGGAGCGCATGGTAAATATCTTCATATCATCATCATATTAGCATTGTTATTGTCATTAGTTTTGCAGGTATTTGGTCATAAACCAAAGTGTTTTAACGCTGGAGTGCAGAACTTTTGTCTCCCCTTCTGGCAGTGAGAGTAATTACGAGGTTACAAAAATACAGAGAAATTTCCACAGTTCCAAGACCATAGAATAAATGTAATAGCTACATAGCCTACTCCAAATATTTTACCAATACCAACCTGTCCAAGAGCAGTAATGTGACATCTGTGTCTGCCCTCAGTCCCTTCTCTTCTTTCAGCGCTCTCCAACGAGGAAGAGCTACACCAGTGGTTATCCGTGTTCATCCTTTCTTTTTTTAACTGTAATCCTTCCTCTGAACGCCGAGTCTCTTTTTTATCTGGAGCATCAGAAACTTTTCTTGGACACTTCTTACGTAGGTTTTTCCACCATACTCCTCGTTGCTGTAGCCTACTCTGTTGCTACGGTTGCTCCCCCCTTTAGCCGATATCATCAACCTGCAGAGCTGGAGAGGCCCCGCAGACCCACCGTTATAGACGTACGAATGCGTGAGTTCCAGACCCTTCAGCTCTGGAAAACCAATCATTGTTGGTTGACTGGTAAAACGCATCACCGATGTGCCAACACGGGAGTGTCGCCACAGATACCAGATTTTAAAACTTCGGTATTCTGTGGAATACAGAGAGATTTACCTGGTGGTGAGAGGCTTAATCAGCATTGTGTGAGCTTGTTTGGCTTGAATGTAACGGACGTTCATTTATATATAAAAGTCCCGCACTCCAGTTTTAAGACTAATTAAAATTCTGACCTGGTGAAGGGGCTAGAGGGGAAGTCAGGAGAACAAAGTTATGAATGTGTGAACCAAATTTCATGAACAATCCATCCAGTAGTCGTCAGGATATTTCAATAAAAAAACAAAAATGTCAACCTCATGGTGGCGCTAGAGGAAGAGTCAGGGGATCACCAAAGTCAATAGGATACATCATCTGGGGAGCATGAATATCTGTACAGAATTTAATGGCGATCCATCAGTTTATTGAAAACAGGTTATTATTGGATGTTTTGTGGATCATTTCTCAGTGTTCTTCTCCTCTTACAGTCTCTGCAGCGGCGGCGTCGGACATGTTCAGATAGAGACCGGCTCCACGGCGCCCACCATGCGGAAACATCTGGACAGGATCCGGTTCCGGGGCCAGAGACGGGACGAGTTCCTGGACCTGGCCGAGTCGCCCAACACGTCCGACACAGAATGCACCGAGGAGGTCGTGATTAAACCTCGCATCTCTGCCAGAGATTCGGAGGAGCTGAGGGAGGCGGAGGGAGAGCAGCAGAGTGACGCTCAGGTAAACACACCTGTCAGGTCTGTGACGGAGAGAATCTGAGAAATAAATTAACCAGGAGTTTTTCTGATCCTGATCCTTAAAATGAGCAAATTTCTGTTATAAATGCTGGTTTGACCGAGCCTGAATACCGTTTGGTAGGATTTCAACAGATATTTTCGGTGTGTTCCAATAACTGTTATTGATAACTGGGGTAAACTGTAGGTTTGTTACCAGCCTGCCAGTTGTCTGAAGGCTTGTGTTGCTGCAGGTCTCTGTGACGCTGCGCTGAAGCTGTTGAGTAAAATGTTACAAGAACTGATGGGGATGATGGACAAAACCGCCAAAATAAGAGCCTGACTGTAAAAGAAACCAGAAATGTCCTTTAAGAGCTGCAGGCCCTCCAGAGACCTTCTGGCTCTTTCCCGATCCACAGTGTCTCTTTCCTGTTGATCTCGTCTCTTTGGTTAAAGATTATCACAACACAACCTTGTCCATCCCATCGGAGATGGTGTTTTGAAGCCTCACACACTATGTTCAGATGTTATCGATAAACTGCTGCTGTCTGATGGTCTGTTCGCACATCGCTGAGCTGTTTCACTTCAGAGGAAGTCGGAGGATTTTGCTGTAACACCTCAGTATCTGTGTGAAGGTTTCATCATCATGATGTGGAGTCCCATCAGCTAAAATTCTGATACACAAATCTGTATTCATTTTTTAAAAATATTTTCTCTAATCTTTGCTTTTGTGTGAAACACTGAATAATTTCACATCTTTAGGGCCTCTAACCGTTCTTTAAAAGCACTCGATGGAGTTTTTAACTGGTTATGAAACGGTCTCAATTTAATACTGATGCCTCTATCTGACCTACATAAGCAAACGAGACCAACAGCGAGAAGATTGGCTATTTCTATAAGTTTCTAATAGTTATTCTTAATGCCTGCCACTGGGTTGGATTTTTCCGCGAAATCAGACGAAGCTACCACCTTTGTCCACAGGGACCGCCAAAATCAACACAAAATGAAAAGTTCCATTGAGCTGCTTTAAATGAAACCATGTGAGAAGTTTAGAGGGGAAATGTTTCTTTGATGGAACTGGAACAACTCATAACAAGGAGCCTCAACCAGACACTGTTTATTGTGAGAGGTCACAAGCCAAAGTGGTTGTAAATCACTGGTTTAATCTTCAACAGTGGATTGTGTTTATAAGTGCATCATGTGTTCTTTTTAGTGTAAAATCTTAATCTGAAAAGTAATTAGTAATTATAGCTGAATGTGGAGGAGTAAAGTGTGCAGCATTTCCCTCTGAAATGTAATGGAGTAAAACTATAAAGTAGCATAAAATGGAAATACTAAAGTAAAGTGCAAGTACCTTAAAATTGTACTTAAGGACAGCACTGAGCTGCTTTCCACCAGTGCTGATGATGGAGCTCTTCATGTTTTTTGTTATCTCTACTGATTTAGACACCAGGTTTCACAGAATAATAATTTCACTTTACTTATTTACCGATGCAGTTTAATTCAGTATAAAAAGATGCCACCTTGAAAGTGAGTTTGTGTTTCTATTTTTCTCTTTTTTCATCAGTCATTTTGGTGTGTTATTGGGCCTTTTTCACCCAGATTTGATCTGAACATATGTGTAAGAACAAATTAAGAAACATTTGTCGGACTCCTCAACTAAACTCCTAAAATGATGCACACAAATCTTAATGATGTTTTGTGGTGAGTTCTCGGCCATACAACTACAAATAAGATACAACTGATGTTAAGGAAATACCAGCTATAAAATATTCAAACAGAGTTTGTATTTTCAATGTTTTTCATCATGTTTCACAGCGGTGTGACCACAGGTAATACAAAAAAATAATGTTCATAATCTTTCATATTAGATGATGCCGCATGACACAACATAACTCATTATTTTGGGGTTTTTATGTGGGTAAGAAAAATCAGCGTCTGTACATGTTTCATGAATCAGACATAAAGTTTCTTATTTTTCTTTTATTCTGTTTTTAATGAACAAATTTAGGAGAAAAAATAAGAAAAATATTTGTGAATGAAGCCCGTCGTCTACTGTTGAGATTTATAATGTTAAGAGGTTCTTACCTGGTTAAGTGAATGTTAATATTAATGTAGAGTGTGAACAGAGGAGGACCCAGGATTGAACCCTGTGGTACCCCACATAGAATAAAAACCACGATCCAGGTCAGTGTTACATCTGTGAACCAACCAGCTGATATTTATTAAACAGGATCACCTGCTTCAAAGATTTGTATCATCTTTTCTATGTTGTCTGGTTATTTCATATTTCTGTCTGTCTGTTTGTCTGTCAGGCTGGTCCAGGATCATTTTCTGCAGCTCTCCAAGACGACACGAGGACAGATCTCAACGAGGTCAAAGGTCACCTAGAAATCGCCTTGTTAGAGAAACACTTCTTACGTGAGTATTCTGACCTGAACTGCACTCTGTGTGGGGTTTATTTGTGGAATTAAATCATTTCTGTTCAGTTTTTATTCTGAAAAACAATCACTGAGCTTCACATCGACCAATCAGACCCAGAGCCAGATTGTTGCTCCAGTATCCTTCTATCCTTTCCCCTTACTGTCTACAACGACATGTTTCGGCCCAGTTAAAGCTAGTAAGTGTACCTTGAGTTAAGATTATTTTGTGACCCCATCGTCTTTGACTTCAATGTTCAAAAATTAAAACATAATTTCGAAGAAGTCCCTTTTAATTTGTGCAGGAAGAGCATGTGTTGATTGGCTGCTGGGTCATTGTGGCTTCTCACATCAGTTTGGAGTCAAACGTCCCACAGCACAACAGCATGCTGGGTAATCCATCAATATCTGCCTGTCTGCTTTATGTAACACACACAGCTATTAATAACCCTGCTGGCCTCATCTGACACACACACACACAGGAATAAGGACAGTGTGTTTCCTTCAATAAAAGTATTAGTAGTACTTGTAGGAATTAAACGAGAGTCCCAATTTATTTGTCATATCATGTCTGTTTGGTGTTAGACGTTATAGAACAGGCAGCAGAGTTTTCTAAAAAGTAGACATGAATCAGTGGATTCACTGTGAGGATGATGGTCATTAATTAATTTAACTCAAAGTACAAAATAAATCCATCACTGATGAAGAGGCTGCATTTTAATTCATGAGCTCTGCAGCCATTTAAGGACATATTCACACAGGACAATATTCACATGTCTGTATGTACATTGATTGGTCGCTGTAATAGTCCCTCCTCCTGTCAGTGGCCACAAAGAGATCCCTTTCCAAGGTAAGTGATGGGGGACAAAATCTGCAGTCCTTCAGTGTAAAAATACATTGTAAAGGCGCTTTTAGACAGCAAGTGGTTGCTGCTGCAGGGTGCAACCGGCTACCTCCCATACTCCGTACCATTCGCCACAGTCTGCCGCTGTCCACCTACGATAATCTCATCACACGGCTAAATAGAGCGGGTTGCAGCGTAAAATGATTGCAGCTGAAAACACGATTAATATAGAAAGTTTTGCCGACTAATATCATAAATGTTGTCTATTGGCCCAGACCTGATAATCAAGCTTTGAAGCTGATGTTGCTCTAATGCAGTTTCTCTTCATTGATCTGTTTGTTCACTGCTGGTAAAGAGGTACACAATTCAGCTCCTGTATCGTTTCCTTCGCTGTGGTTGCCATGGTCACCAGGCCGTCTGAAGCTAATATGAGACTTCAGCATCTGAATTAGTCAAATAAAATGGATACCTTCAAAAGTTACTATGTTTTTAGAACAAAATTCTCCTTGTGTTACTGCTAGCTCAGCAAGGAAACACTGGAAACACAGATATCCACTTTATTTGGCTAACTCAAAATGCTGAAGTCAAGTCAAATTTATTTATTAGCTCAGTATCACAAATCAGAAATTTGCCTCAAGGGGCTTTACAATCTGTACAGCATACTACACCCTCTGTCCTTAGACCCCTGAATTGGATAAGGAAAAACTCCCCAAAAAAACCCTTTAAGAGGGAAAAAATGGGAGAAACCTCAGGAAGAGCAACAGAGGAGGGGTCCCTCTCCCAGGACGGACAGACATTGTAGATAGATTGTAAACATATATGAAGAATATGGATCCGGGACCTGAGCCACATGACCTTGTCTCCTCCGTGGAGACCTGGAAGAGGACAGACTACACAGACTCACAAGAGACAAAGCTCAAGAACACCATTCACATAGATACGAGAAAATAACAAACACACACAGAGGGAGAGAGAGACAAGAGGAGAGGCTGAAACTCCCGGGGGATGATGATCCAGATCAAATGTCTGAAAGAGGCACCGACGGCCTGGAGAGAGAGAGAGAGATCCCAGGATGGACATCACTTACATTGAAAACGTGCTAGAAAGGGATCTCTCCACAACCAGTACAGACATGAACTCTTACAGCAACTAAAACTGTTTTAATGTAAACATGAGCATCAGAGTATTAAGGCAGAAAAAATGTGAAACGCTGCTTTAATGCTCTGACTTGTGTACAGACTTTGTGTCCTTGGATGGGAATCAGAAAGGAAAAGGTACCTGAAGGATGCCAGAGGTAGACATCACCAGGTAGAGGACAAAAAATGTCATCCGAGCTGCTCTCAACGACTGTCAAAAGAGTGAAAACACTTATTCCTGCTTTATTTTTGCCTCACCAGCACTGACAGCGGCCTGCTCTGTTTGTCTCCTCTGATCATGTGACCTCCGTCTGTTTCAGAGGAGGAGCTGAGGAAACTTAAAGAGGAGTCCAACGTGGATTCACTGAGGCAGGAGCTGGAGAGGGAGCGCAGCAGATGCAACGAGCTGGAGCAGAAGATCAACGACGTCCTGAGATCCAGGTGGTTGTTCAAGAAAAACCAAACTTTATTTAATGAGCTGTTTTGAGACATCAAACAGAGCAGCTGTGGGTTTTATGCTTACACTGACTGGTCGTTTCTGTCTGTACGTCACTTCACAGCTTTGAAGACTCGCCTTCTCAGACACCTAAAGCCCAGTCCCCGCCCCCTCCTCCACCTGCAGCCAGCAGCACAGGTGAGTTGCAATAGATGTTTATTATTGAGGTTGTGGTTAGTGGTGTTGTTGTACTGGACTACATTATATTGAAATGTGTTTCTAATAAACTAACAAACTGTGTTCTTCCTCTTTCATGTTCTTAAACAGGATGAGCAAAACATTAGAAACACTTCTGAATATAATGTAGTCCAGTCCAACCACTGCGAACTACAACCTCAATAATAAATATATAGCTAAATTAATACCGCCACCATGACAGTGTCAATCAAAACGTCATTATCTTTATAAAGGTAGAATTTATAGCTGAGTTGTGGCATTAGATTTTACAAGTGTATCTAATAAAGTGGCCACTGAGTGTAGAAACCTGGGACTATCCTGGGTAATGTCACAACGATTTTATAGGTTTATGTTGTGACCACCAGTTTTAATTACTTAAACTTCAAATCATGTTTTGTTTGTCATTTTGGCTCAAAATACTACAATACCCATGAGCCTCGGCTGCCGTCGCCATGGCAATGCCAGTCGGAGGCGTGAATCAGAGCGGAGAACAAAACGCTTCACCATGATTGACCCAGAATCCAAAAGTAAATTGATTTAAGCAGCAGAGCTTCAGCTCGCCGTTAGTGGCTCACAAAACACACTTTGAAGCTCTCTGATTGGATGTTTCTTGCCAAAATGCACCTTGGGAGTTGAAGTTAGGTTCTCCCTCGAGATTTATGCCCACATGCTCGCACATTCAGCATTTTATCAAAGAACCAGATATTTTCTAACGCAGTTGTACTGATGATTCGACCGGGAGAGTTTCATGTTGACCCAGCTGTAAGTCATGTAACACTGTCTGTGGGAAAGATTAATGGGACTTTAACTTCCAGAACCAGGGGCGCCCAAACTAGCTCCTCCCACTTCACAACTCCATAAATGGTCCTGTGTTTCCATCAGGTGGAGGGAGTAAAGAACCATGTGGTGTTCTACACATCAGATAAGATGGAGCTACCTGCCACGTGTGTTGGCAGGTCTCTTAGTTCAAGATTATTTTTATAATTTAATGAGTTGAATGTGTCGTTCTTCATTAGTAAGTAATTCTGTTTCAGAATCACGACATTTTGTGACATCGGTTATAAGAAAACATATTTCCTGCCTTGCCTCCTGGTGTCTCTCCACTCAGATAGTTTGGGTTTTGTTCGTCCAGGTTTCTGCCTCTGAGATTTTAAACATACAGGACAAAGTTTGGTACAAACCATCGGGTTTAAACTTGAATAAATGTGGCAAAATGTTAACGAACATGTTGGTGACTCTTTCTTTCCCTGTCGTCAGACAAACAGAAGGACACTCTGTCTGGCAGCTTCCTGAAATGGCTTTATGATCGTTTTGGCGTTTATATCGAGGACTTCCGCTTCCAACCGGAGGAGCAGACGGTGGAGACGGAGGAGCCGCTGAGCGCCAAGAGGTGAGGAGGAAAATCTGCAAACTATCAGGATTAATCTCTTGAAAACAGCAGATTTTTACTGTAGAAATGAAGCTGTAACATACTGAATGTTTTTTATTGTGTTAGAGCTGCATTTGTCTTAAATCTAAATAAATATCTGGTTTCTGATCAACAGGTTGACTGAAAACATGAGACGCCTCAGTGAGTATTTGTTTCTGATTCCAACACAACACACTCACAACTCTGATGCACCAAATATACCAAACCAGGAAAAACAGACCTGGACCAAAAGTGACAGGGGTGTCCACATACTTTTGGCCACATGGTGTACTTAGGGAAAGCACTTTAGATGCTTTATTTAACAGTTTATTTAAAACATACAGAAGACACAGAGCTGAGGTTTCTCTGTCGTGATCAGTCTGTGATTGGTCAGTTGGTCTGTTGTTGTGTTTGCAGAGCGAGGACTCAAACCTGTGACCAACTTCAAGAGGAACCTCGCCGCCTTATCGAGCTGGTACTCCGTCTACACGTCGGCCATCGCCTTCATTGTGAGTCCAAACAAACGTGATGAAGAAACAATAAAACATTCATTTTTTATTGTGTTCAAACAATCAGAAAAGTTACGTTTTTCTGGAGGAACCTGCAGGATTGTTTTTCACATCAGACAAAGAATATTGTTTCGTTTTATGAAAATAAGAACTAGGAAATGCAACTTATTGTCAATATACTGATTTTATTTGGTAAATTTCATGTCCGTATTTTCTAAATCTCTCTCATCTTTTGAATTATTAAGAAATGCATTTATGTATTTAGTTAATCTGCTTCATGAATTACTTCCAGAGATTTAAGTAAGATAAGTGCTTTTTATTATTTTTGTTGTATTTTGTATGTATTTAATGTTTTAATATGTGTTACCGAGTACTTTATTATATGTATATATTATACATTTTACAGTGGATATTTTGTTTCAAAAAGCTTCAGGATAAAAACACATTTTTCACTGAAGTTCAAACATTTTCATCTCAGGGACGTTTCATTATCTTGATTCGTACCACCGTAACTGAAATCTGTTTGTGTCCATTCACATCTTTTCATTCATCTGTATAAGGACACACTGCCTCACTTCACGAGTGTGTGTGTGTGGCATGTATTACTCATGTTGTGGGGACATAAACCTGTTTATACAGTCACATTGTGGAGACTCACCTTCCTTTTGGGGACAAAACACACACGTGTGTGTGTGTGTGTGTGTGTGTGTGTGTGTGTGTGTGTGTGTGTGTGTTCTCCACAGGTCTACATGTATGCAGCGTGGCACGGCTGGGCCGTCCCCATGTTCCTGTTCCTCGCCATCCTCCGCCTCTCCTTGAATTACCTCATCGCCAGGTCAGTGCAAGCCCCGCCCACTATCTGTCAGCCAATCACGCAGCCCGAATGAGAACGTTTTCTGTCCGACTGTCGGTACAGATTCTTTACTATAAAAATGAATGAATAAAACTGTATTTCTGACAGTTTGAATTTGAATCTTTGACACACAGATATGTAGTGAGTGTGAAATGATTTCATATGTACCTGTATGTTCCCATGATGCACTGCTCTCAGAGGCTGGAGGATCCAGTGGAGCATCGTACCTGAAGTCTCAGAGCCCGTGGTGAGAAATCTCTCTTCACACCTGCAATGTCAGCCTTTTTTGACATAAATGTAAAACAGGCCTGACATCCTACCTGGACAGGTGAACAGGAGGACACAGCTAATCTCACAGTGACATCATTACATGTGCTGTAGAATAGAGGAATGACTCAGGATGAAAATGACTGCTTTAATTGATTAATAATTGATTTAGTTACCATTCATCATTCGGATCACAGATTGTGCCTTTCACATCAGGTGAGCAGGTGATGTCAGGTGATTGACAGGTGTCAGTGTTTGTAACATTACCGTCTCCTGTGTTTTCCAGGAGCCTCCTAAAGAAGACCTGACGGTGTCGGAGAAGTTCCAGCTGGTTCTGGACGTCGCTCAGAGAGCTCAGGTGAGACGTGACGGACAGTCGGAGGCTTCACGTCACCGCCGACAGATTTCACAACAACTGTTTTTGTTTTTTGTTTCGTCCTCAGAATCTGTTCGGGAAGATGGCCAACATCCTGGAGAAAATAAAGAAGTGAGTTTGTCTGCACACAGTTTGTTCCAGGTCAGAGAGAACCGATGGTTCCACACACAGATCTTTAATACAGTGTGTGTGTGTGTGTGTGTGTGTGTGTGTGTGTGTGTGTGTGTGCGTGCAGTCTGTTCATGTGGGTTCAGCCAGAGTTGACTCAGAAGCTGTACGTCGGTCTGTTGGTGGCCTTCATCTCCTCCTGCCTGCTGCCGTACAAACTGCTGGGATTCATCATAGGTACATACAGTATACTGTGTGTNNTATATATATACACACATACTATCGTCATTATATATTTTTTAATTACAATATAAAGTTTCACACAAACTGCAAGCAGCCGTCTGTAACAAAACAAAGGATGAATAAGGAGCGGGGAGAAGAAAAATCTTCTGCCCAAACTTTGAACAATCTTTTCAGAAAAACGGTGCATTCCTCCAAAGATTTGGTTTCTTAAATTGAATAATAACTGAACAACACTTTAAATCAGGAAGCTCCACAGTTCGACAGTTCGAAACACACTGAAATACACGTCTGCTTTAACTCTACACACNAAGTTTTAAAATGAAATTTCCTTTTGTGATCATCAACACCTGATTTTAACACAAACTCTGTGAATGTTCATTCAATAATCTTCTTTTGTCTCTCAAACGAAACTAACAAAGTTTGTAATTCATCTACATTTTTCATCTGCGTTACCTGTGACTTGATTTAATCTGTTGGTTTGTTCTCTTGAAGCCACATATTGATCATTTTTATTGCTTTGTTCTGTAGTGTACAAGTAGATTTATATTATTCGTATACGTGTTGCCCCTCACCTCCACACAGTCACTAAAATATGGTAAAATAACTGTACAANGTACAACATGGAAAGTGCCTCATAGTCTAACATGTAGTTTACTTTGTGATATTTTTTGTTTGTGTTTATAAAGCTGCGTGACTTAAAGGTCTAATTCAGGGGTTTTCAGAGTCTTACACTGTGAGCCCCTCTCCCCCCAAAGAACACCCCACAGTTTAATTAGTGCCGAATTAGCTATTAGCAGTTCCTGTTTGCAGTGTACCCAGAGATGTACAGACAACTATCACTGGATTACTTTGATACTGAAGAAAACTTAAAAACGTGATGATTCTCAGGCAAGTTCTGCAGTTTTAAGGAGCATCTTTTTTCCTATGATTTATAAGTGGATTTATGCACGTTTATTCGTGATGGACATCAGATACAATGATATCCTCAGAGAGTGCAAGTCACACTGAATCTAAAAAATATGTGTTTCATGTCTGTGTGTTCAGATTTGACTGAGTTATGACTCAGAGAAGAGCCGAGAGGTTCACAGTTTAAAACCCTCTGATCTAATTACTCCCAGAAATTTGATTTCAAACACGCGTTCAGTCACAACTCCATCTATAGATATTTTGTCTTCATCATCCCTTTTTCAGTTCACCAAAACATAAATTTAATTTCACTCAAATTCAGTTTATTTACATCAAACCACCTCTGAAGTTTAACCATTTAATTTACAATATTATCCAAAAGAATCTTTAAATCATCAACAAAAAACTGTATCATCCGTAAACAAAAGAAACTGCAATATTTTTTATATATAAAATAAAATGTATCATAAATACATTATTTACTCTGTAATATACGTATATACTGTATGTCCACAGACACTTTTCCCTTATATTCTGTGTGTTTTGCACGTTTTATTCCAATTACTCCACGAATCCTGAATTCTTCACACTCATGCTGATCATTTTTTAAATCATCCGTCTGTTTTTAGATTAAATTCTTCTCTTTGAGGCCGCCATCAGATCATTTCTATGAAAATTAAATAGCAGAAACTTGTTCGATTAGAGCTTCATTAAGTGATTTTTGGTCATTTTTTGGGGTCAGAAAGACTCAAAAACCAGCTGACAGACTCACCGCTCTGACATATTATCAGTTTATATTGTATTTGTGGCTAAAATGTTTGCAAACAGCTGCCTAAGAGTCCAGTTTACATTTCACTGAGTGCAAGAGTGAGATTCAGTACTGCTGAGTGTCTCTGATTATTGTCTTCCTCCTCCTCCTCCTCCTCTTCCTCAGGTGTGTACGCAGGTATAAAGTTCTTCATCATCGACTTCATCTTTAAGAGTTGCCCGAAGCTGAGGCAGCGCTACGACACCCCCTACATCATCTGGACCAATTTACCCACCGACCTGCAGCTGAAGGAGCGCAGCAACACCACGCTGAGACGGGTCAGTCCGAACGCTCTGAAATATCCAGACGTACAGCTCAGAGACCGCAGCGCCGGTCTGGAGTCAGTCCGAGTCGCTCGCTTCATCATTGAGTTACATGACAGGAGAAAACAAGTCCTTCTGTTTCTCTGTCAGTGCGGCGAGATTATGAGCAGATATCTGAGCCAACATGCGCTGAGTCTGAATTCTGTAAATCACAATTTGTCTGTATATATTATTTGAAATATATTCAAATATTTTGTAATTTAAAGTTGATTAAGTTGAAAAATTATTTGACCAAACTGAATCTGTATTCCACATGTATTTTAAAAGAGAACACTGTCAGAGATATCATATGTTTTTATTCCACACATTCTTCTTACTTGTCAAAACCTGCTGCCTACATTACCCACAATGCAACTCAAACTCAGACACTTTGGTCAGAGGTTTGGGTGTGTTATGCTGGTAGCGGCTAGCCTTAAGCCACAAGCCTGCAGCAGAGATGAGGAGCTGCAGAGGTCTCGTAAGCTTCTTTCTGACTCCACAGACTTCACTCAGCTGCCTCCGAAGCCACAAAAGGTTTTATACAACTTTTCCCTGAGACCTGTAAACAGACTTTGATGTGTAAAATCGGTGTAGTTCTCCTTTAAGTGTTTGGCACCTTATCAAGTCTGATCCGTTTTCTTTAAAAATCTGATTTGCCAAACGTTTAATGTTCAGGCCGGTCAGGAAAAACAGACAGATTCAGCGGACTGTGACGGCTGTTGTGTCCCTGGTTCGTGCAGGTTGTGGTTAATGAAGACCTTTGTTTCATGTCATTCCTCATCTGTGTCTGCCCACTAGATGGCACTGCAGCAGGATTATCATCCTGAGTGGAGTTACTCTGTTAAGATTTAATTTGTTTTACACCATGTGGTCAGTTTCAAACGTTTACATACAAACTCAGACTACAGAAAGAAATTAAATCTGATCAACTTCAGCTTCAAACCTTCAGCCACAAATTCAAAACATAAAATACAAAAGTTCCGATATTTAACATTCAGATTAAAGAGTTTGATATCATCATGAGATATCAGTTACAGTGTGAGCCTGAGAGGTCCACCAAGAGGTCAGCTCCACTCAGAGTTAATGTGGCAGATTTCCAATGGAAGTTCTGCATTGGGTTTTTGATAATACAGTATTGATCCGTTTTATTCAAGATAATCTCCTCAATTAATCTAATCATGGAAACTTGAATAGAAATTTTATATTAATAGAAAACTAAAGTGAAGGAAATGTGAAATGTTTTCAGATTTGTATGAACTCATTTTCAGAAGTAACTGAAATCATCTGAGACCTGCAGAGGAAACTTCGGCTCAGATAAAGCCAGCACCGGTACAAACCGGATCAGTGTGTTACTGGTTCTTGCTGGTCCCAGTAGGTGGTTTCTGGTCTGACTGGTTTCAGTTCTCTGTTGTTGTTTTTGTCTCTCAGCTGTCTGAGTGTGAACAGGTAGGGTCCTGATGTGTGTGTGTGTGTATTTACAGGTCAGTAGTGTGTAGTGTAGTTAGAGCTTTTGACCAGTCTCATAGTGACATCACTGAAACTGACCAATCAGCTGCTGTCATTCTTCTGACTGACAGAACTGATCATTAGTGATAGTTTGTCTGGTCTAGAGTGAGATATCCCAACACAGACTGGTCAGATTGTCAGTAAACGTCTCACTCCTGCTCTCCACAGGATGAACCCTTTAGATGTTAATGACCCCATGACCTTTCCTCTAGCGCCTCCTTCAGGACAAACTTTACATGTTTAGTTCCACGACTGATGAGTCTGTAAGAATCAGTTAATCATCAGGATATTGTTTGTTCATATTGAGGCTGTAATAAACACTGAAGCTTCTCTGTGTTGGACAGGTGAGTTGTTCCGCCTGCAGCTTCACTCTCTCACTGTGATAAACAGGATGCCACTGCAGCACCTCGCCTGCTGCTGATTTGCTAATCCAGCATCTGCCCCGCCCCCCTTCTGTCCACCTGTTCAGGTTCCTGTGTCGGGGGGTCGAGGCAGCGTCAGCGCCGCAGCTCCTCTGGGTGTCAGCCGGGACGAGGACGGAGGACGATACTACAGCACCAAGAGAGGAGCTTTTCACGAAGTCTTCAGCCTGCCGGAGAGTGAGCGCCCTCTGACAGGTGGGGGAGGAACTGCAGGGGAGGGGGGTATTTCAGACCCAGATTCAGACTAGACATTTTGTACACAGTCTTCTTCAGTATCCTTCATGCATCAGAGTGTGTCAGCAGATCGAGCCTCTCGGGTCTGATCAGGTTCTCACTGATCCTCAGAGGGATCTTAAGTCTTTGAACCTGATCCTGCAGGATGTAGTCAGGGCCGTAGCCAAGAATTTAGGAATACTGCGGTCAAATTAGGTCCCCCAACGCAGTATTTATTCAGTTAACTGTTCAATAATAAGTTTTATCTCCGAACATGAAGGCCTAAATGAAGAGTTCATTTGCAAAAACAGATAAACATTGTTAAAATGAATAAACCAACACCAGTTTGAATGATACTTTTGAGTGTGCATCAAAACAAAACATGATTTAGGAAAATACATAAAAATGGAGACCCTTCATATATTTTTTCAAAGTCTCCACAGTGTCAAGATCTGAACTCTGATGGAAAATACTGAATTCTTTATTCATTTATGGCCCTTAAAAAAGTCAAAATTAAAAACACTCTGGAATCAGTCAAATAACCACCATGTGTAATGAAACGCTGCTAAAACCGCCAAATTTCCAGAGGAGGACGCGACCTTACCTGCAGCAGGTGATGTAACCAGTATTTTTTTTTTCTTTGTGTCGTTGTCTCAGTGTGTGAGAACGGCTGGCGCTGCTGCCTCATCAACAGAGACCGGAAGACGCCGACAGACTACATCCGCAACGGAGTCCTCTACGTCACTGAGAAGTAAGTCCTTCAGTTTATTTTACTGAACATCTGACTGGGATCCAAACGTTGAATATTTAGATAAATGTTGTGGTTTGGAGTCAGTCTGCAGCAGTTACCTACATGTGATACTCTTTATAAAGGTGCGTTCATTTCATTCATTTCGCTCATTTCCAGCTAGCTGACAGCTGACGTCTTCACAGCGGGTACATTTGATGTGTGGAGAGAATAAACAGGGGCGTCGCACATTTTATTAATACAGTAAATTATTTATCAACTTGCTGTCCTGAGTCCTGAACATGTTGTCATAGTTTGTTCCAGCTGTTTAGTTATGTTTTTCCCTGTAACATTAGTAACATTATACCGGCACAGACAGAAAATTACTGAATTAAAGATGCTGCTTATTAGAGCAACTAAATCAACTTCTGAAGCAGAGACATTATTGGCTCGTGGAGGATGCTGTTTGACCAATCAGGAGCTACAATATGTGATTACAGGTCGTTAGACTTCATTAAAACTGTGATTAGCTGATTTATCCGTTTGTGGGATCCTGTCTCTGTTCCGGTGTTTGAGTCTGTGTAAAGGGGAGTTCGCTGAATCTCCTCTGTCTCCTCAGTCATCTGTGTTTCGAGAGCTCCAGCTCCAGGTCTGGATCCTCCAAGAGGAACAAAGTCATCAAACTGCTCGACATCACCGACATCCAGAAGGTATGCAGAGTCTCTGGTTCTGCTCCGCTGTCCTCCCTAAGCCCTGAACCCTCACAGACTTTAATCCACGTCACCTTAAGTATGTGAGTGCAGGAAGGTGTGAGGGCTCCAAACGCTGTCTGATGAATATGACAACACTTTGTGAAATCTTATTCCCCGGACAGAAACATTTCTGATGCCATCTTGCCGACTCATTCCATGCTTTGTTTATTTTTCTTTTTTTATGATGCCCAATTCCTCCATCATTACCGTTTTAACGTCACAATGACAGGGTCCTCAAACACTTTGGCGTGTGCGCCCTTCAAGCCTGTGAAAGCTCAGGGCTGTCCCACTGTGAAATCTGCAAACCCTGTGATTGGGGGGACACTGGAACTGGTCCTCTCTGTCTGCTGCAGGAACACACGGCAGCTTTATACATTATACTGTATATTCCTCATGGCTTCCTGTTATTGATAATTAGGTTAATTAGTGTTTAGTTTATGTTGTTTCGTTGTCATATAGTTTTTTCATGTTGTGTCATAAACTTCCTTTCGTCTGTCCCTCACAGTACAAAGTTTTGTCTGTGCTGCCTGGATCTGGGATGGGGATCTCCATAGCGACGCCATCTACCCAAAAGGTAAGAGCTCAGGGGGAGGAGCTTCACTTTAATTTTAACCGTTGTTTGTTGTTAAAGTTAAAATGAGTTCACGCTTCTGTCGAGTGAAAATAAATATCAAGACTGTCACCAGTGGTGGAAGAAGTACTCCGATCTTTTGCTTAAGTAGAAGTAGCAATACTACAGTGTAAACATACTCTGTTACAAGTACAAGTGCTGCATTAGAAGTATTATTTAAAGGTATAACGAGTAGGATTTGTCAGTTGCTGTTTGTAAATGCAACATTCAAAGTCGGCCCCTCCTCCCCGACTCAAAGCGCACGTGCTTCTGGTGGTCCCACGGCTTACGATCTGGTAACTGGTCGCTATGTTTTTATAGAGTCCCACACCTGGGGGAGTCTGGGGGCTACACACCACTGCCTAAAGGTTGACGCTCAGAAATGTCCCGAACACAGCAAAATAAGAAAATACAGGCAGAGGGCAGGGTCTTTATTATTCTAGAGTCTAGAGTCT
Source organism: Oplegnathus fasciatus (assembly GCA_003416845.1). NCBI lineage: Eukaryota > Metazoa > Chordata > Actinopteri > Centrarchiformes > Oplegnathidae > Oplegnathus > Oplegnathus fasciatus. The sequence continues at coordinate 149,255 of NTHP01000666.1, forward strand.
ATACATTGTTTTTTAGTGAAATCCTACTTGTTGTACCTTTTTAAGTAAAAGTATTAACAGAAAGATGTACTTAAAGTATAAAAAATAAAAGTACTCTTTATGCAGAGTGCACCTTGTCAGTGTTAGTTTTATATATTATTGATTTGTTACTACTGATGCATTAAAGTATAAGAAGTATTTTATGTTGTAGCAGTTCTATATACTGCAAATTCTAACTACTTATACTATTTAGTAGTTTAATCAATAATAATGCATCACATTTTATAAAGCGATCATATATTCTGTACATTTTTAAAGCTCCTGCACGCCCAGAGTCAACCCATACAGGTGTTTTCATTTATGTTGCCTAATTAGACCTCTTTTAGGACAGTGTGTGCCTGTACAAACTGTGTTTGATTGACAGCTCCCTCACCTTTTTGTCGGTTTTGTTGTACCTGTTGGGGCGGGGCAACATATCCAGTTATCAGTCTAATTAGTACATAGAGTTTGGTGACATAATGTAATTCCCAGCGTGCCTCCACCAAATTTACACCTGGATAGAAGTTTAATCAGATAGAGTGTTTTAATACACCTGGGCGGGTGTGCAGAGCCTTTAATTTGCAATATAACTAACAACTATATCTGAAAAATAAATGTTGTGGAGTAAAAAGTACAATACTTGCCTCTGAAATGTAGTGACATAGAAGTGTAAAGTTGCATAACAAAGAAATACTTAAGTGAAGTACTTAAAATTGTACTCAAGTAAAGTACTGAAGTAAATGTACTTCGTTCCTCTCTGCTGAGACTGAATCCGACGTTCCTCTGTTCCCTCTGTTCTGTTGCAGCCGATGGTGTTTGGTGCGATGATCCACAGAGACGAGGCCTTCGACGCCATCAACACTCAGTACCTGAAGATCGTTACCATGGCAGCAGCAACCAACCCAGAGACATAGTAACACCCGCACAAGATGGCTGCCTTCACACAAGCGCTGGGACTGTTTCACTTCACTCACCAGAGACATCTTCGAACATCTTCACTGACATTAAATCACTGATTGATATTACATCAGCCGATTCCAACAAATCACTGACTTCCTGTCAGAATCAGCCAAACCGGCACCAATCATTGCTCTTTAACGGTTTTACAGAACACAACTTTACGTCACTCCTGACTGTTAATTTACTGTAAATTCTCAAGTTAATGGCTGGAATTTAAATAAAGGCAGAATCTCAAATAATCGCCTGCATAGACAAATAAAAACCGGGTAAAAACATCGAGCAGGGTGGGGTTACCTGTACTATAATGTCTCACTTGATAAATACAGTATAATGTACATTTAATTCAGTACAACAACAGTCATGTCATACTCACCACTCTCTACTGAAAACACTTGTTTAACACCAGTACTGTTCTCATTCACTGATTATTTCTAGTTGCTTCTACTTTGCCGTATTTTTAATTTTTTCCCTGCGGAGCTCAACACTTCCTGCACAGATGCTTCACATTAAAACTCCTCCAAGGGCACAATCCCTTCCTTACTTGGTAGGCTTTTAATGTGAAACCTCTGCAAGGAAACTGTTGAGAGACTCATCACTGTAGTTTATATAATAAATGTGTTAGTGTTGAAACGATTACTCAACTGGCAGAAAATTAATCAACAACAGTTTTGATAATCGATTAATCATCAAAGTCACTTATCAATCATAACCTCCAATCATTCTCTGGTTGCAGCTTCTCCAACGTGAGGACTGCTGCTTTTCTCTTAAATCATTGTAAATTGAATATGTTTGAGTTTCGGACTGTTGGTCGGACAAAATAAGACTTTTGAAGATGACATTTTGTACTGTTTTCTGATGGATGTGTGCCTGCAGCAAGTTGACGAAGTGAATAAGTTAATTAAACAGATGAAAGAACACAGGAAACACTTGTATTAAACAATAACAGGACACCTTCCTTTGTAATGTGAAAATTTCTGACTTTAGCGACTACTAGTGGTAGTATCAGAAATGACATTTTGTCCCCACTTGAGTCAACAATCACCAAAACTGAACTTTAAACTGGGGCTGCAACTAAACTACTAAACTAATCATTATTTTCATTATTAATCTAATACAAAAAGTCAGAAAATAGTAAATAAAAACAAGGCGATGTCATAAATTATTTTGTTTTGTTAAACCCCCAAATATTCAGTTTAGTATGATATAAGACAGAGAAAAGCAGCAAATCCTGTGAATAAAAATGTAAATCAGTTGTTTTTGCAGTGTTATTAGATAAACATGTTTAAACCTCATTAATTTACAGTAGTGTCTTCAGGGAACTGTAAAAACTTCATTATATGACTCTGAATTGTACTTAGCAGCTAAGCCTTACAGTCCGTTAATGTTACAGTATGTTGTTTTTTATGTGGTGGTAAAGGAGACTGTTTGTATCCTATATGAATGTTTTAAAACTAGTTTCTGCGCGGCATTTAATGTAAACCTCAAAATTAACCTCAGCTTTTAGCTTTTTTTTTTTT